>CM034308.1:38733974-39205518 GCA_019925795.1 Dendrobium chrysotoxum
AAGAATCCTCAAAGGGAAGATCTTTGTTTATGCGTTTCTTCAGCTACTTCCTTGCCTGCAGCCGAAGGCGCAATCTAATTTTCCAGAAAACAGTGTTATCCAGGGTATGAATTCCCTCTGCATCACGTTCTTCTGTTTTGAGGCCTTTCTCTCAACAAAATTGATTGGTTCAGAAGAAGGATGCTTAACTAATTTCCCTGTTCTGCAAGGGCATCTAGAGGTTCTTTTTCAGAATCCAAATAATCGTTCTTGATCAAAGCCCTGTCATCAACAACTTTACCATCTACATGGACAATACCATTTTTATCACTTACCTTCTGAGCATCTAACTCTCTCATTCTAAGCCCTTGATTAGGAAAACTGCTTTCAGCAGGAGGAATGACACCTGACAATATCTCAGAGGGAGTTACCAAATGTGCTGGTTTACCGTCTGGTTTAAATAATACATGGGGATTTGGCACCATAGGAATAGCATCTATTATAGCCTTGTTTTTTTCCTTACCAGAGGTTTCAGCTACCAGAGGAACATCAGGAACATTTGTTACTACAGCATCCAATGTCCTCTCTACTGTAGAATCATGACCTTGGCTATCAACACTGCCAGTGCTAAGTAAATTTTCCTGCTCACCAGCGCTTGAGACACCTTGCACAGCACGAAGTTTCTCGGAAAAATCCAGATTCAATGGGAGAGAAGGGGAAGAAGATGCAACATCTCCAGTACTTTTATCAACACTTGAAAGTTGAGGAGAAGACACGGCTGGTTCCACATTTGAAGAAGCATGATCGTGAACAACAGTAGCCTCTGAGGTACCTGAAAGTGCCTGGTGTTGTTATCTTCAGTACGGTTTATAAGAATAGGTGCAGGTGACGAATTTGCAGGTGGTGCATCATAAGTTGTAGCTCCAAAAGATGAATGTGGAACAGAGAATCCTTCTGAAATGGGCCCATCAAAAGCAGAAGAGGCGTGCTTTTCTGACACCTCATTTTCAACAGGTATAGGCAAACACTGAGACAAATCCAATGCATACTGCTGAATAGCCTGTGTCTGCACACAATAAACTTGAACAATCTGTTCCGCATCAGAAATATAGTCACTTGTTCCTGTAAAACTCAAGATCGGCATTGTAACAGTAAAATCTGCTATGTAGTCCATACGTGTTGAAGCTGGGTTTGGACCATAATCCACATGTAACGCATAGATGGCGTTTTTCTTAGCATTTGCCAGTAATATAAAACTTGCTCGAGACAGCACTACAAATTGATTGAAAAATGCCTCCTCAGGCCTGGGCTCGGTGGAACTTCTCAAGTCTAAGGTCTGATTACATTTCCATGACTCACAATCACTTGGTAAAAGCCAACCTTCTTCACTAGCAGACACCCATATCTTGAGTTCTCTGTTCAATGGGCCCTAAAATAACAATTCAAATTATAAGAGAAGTTATTTCTCGGTCAAGATTATGTTGCTACTTTGATCATTAACTTGTGCAACTTGTTCTTTGCATAAATTATTGTAATTCCTTGTTTAGGTAAAGAGCTACATTCTAGACAAAAATGATTCCCAAGCAGTAAGACGTGACTCACGCACAATGGAGTATAGTTAGGTTTGAATCTACGAAAAGAAAGGACCACCAGAAAGAACTGAGAGGGAAAATGGTAAACATGATGATGTGAGATGTCAATGAGGGACCGACCACTGAGGATTCATTGACAAAAGCATCAGACGCAACAGATCAGCATGGTACAGCAATAAAAGCAAAGAAAAAGATAAGAACACAAAAAAGGTTAAGTTAAAAATAGCGTTGGCAGAGCAGCTGATAGTGGAAAGGAAAACAAAGAATGGTATAAACAAAACAAGAGCAAGTGGATAACAAGAGTAAAACATGCTGATACCATATAAAGAGTAAACATGATCCAATAAGTGAATTTGTTTCTTTAACGTGCAGAGCACAAAGAAAAACAAACACATCTTCATGAAATTCCATTTTCTATTATTTAATAAGTAAATTTTGACGAACTGGAATTCCCCTTAAGATTAAAGACCTACTAGTTAAAATAATTCAACCGTTCATAGTCAGGCGTAGTAGAAGAAATGAACAATAATAGAATTATAATGGTGACAACAATCAAATCATAATATGCAAGTAGCAGCATTGTGAAATCAACACATTTCGGAAACTATAAACATATAAGAAAACTGCTAAATAAGTACTATAGAAATATGAAACAAATTTAGAACGCAATCAGTCGAGTAGTAGCCATATGAAGTAATACAGCACAACAAACAGAAGGTGCAGGATAAAAAAACCTACAGCATCTCCTCTAATTCATATTTAAATTAACTGATTAATATCCTAGAGAAAACAACCACTAGGTAGACCAATTGAAATTTATAATTGCAATGCACTCAAAACGCCGAGTTAGACATTAAGGAATTCAAGCTAATAGCATCAAAAAAATTAAATAAAGTTGGCCCACAGGACATGGTGTTGTGTAAAATAACATTTAAGCTGCTACTACTAAAAAGTGATTTAAATGTTATTGAGCAAAGATCTATAACATTCATTCTGAACTTTTAACCCAAACGGTTGATATCTAGTTGGTTGATTCAATAACTATTTAGATTTGCTCATTTATGCAATTACCAAAGAAACAAAAAACTATTTTCAACCATGTCTATTTTGTACAACTCTTAACAATAATCTATTATAAAACAATTATTGAAACAAAATATTTTATATATCTTTAAAACATGATCAATATCATATTAATTATATTGCATGTATACCTACAAATATCATTGAAACTTTCTATATATAAATCAATATGCTTTAGAGACATAAAGGATTGGGAACCATGCATATTTTTAGAAATATATCACAAACTTCAAGGTATGTTGCCAAACAAATGTAATGGAAACTTTTCTATACATGAATAATTGTTATAAATACGCCTCATACATAGTTTCAGAAATATTGAAATAATCTTGAATCTATGGCCAATATCTTTTTATCTAAAACAATTCAGTAAGTTGTGGACTGCAGCTTTGCATCTACAATAATCCAACAATCCATAAAAAGCAATTTTCCCTCTATAGCAAACCAACAACTCGGGGACAGCACCATTTCATTTATGTTGTGCAGTTAATTTTGGATGCCATAATTAAAGACAGATTTTAGATTTGCTTCTTCCCTTGTTGTGTAGTTAATTTTGGATTCCATAATTAAAGACAGATTTTTAGATTTGTTTCTTCCCTTGATAATATTTCCATACCTATTTTGGAATAGTATCATCTAGTTTTCTCACACAAAACAAAGGAAAAAATTCAATCACATAATCTCTCCTTTTCTAATATATTCTCATCCTATTTCAAGAAAGTTGTAAAGATATTAAGATTCTACTCCCTGTAATGTTGAAGGGTCCTAAAATATGCAGTTTCTCCTCCATGTCAACAGATCCTTCACCAATATTGGAAGCCAATCTTTGTCAAACAAAAGTAGCTAAAATATTTGTGAACAATCCTCTTGGAAATAGGATGGTAGCAACTTGGCATGAAAAGCTAGTGCTCTCAAGAATATGGAAACTTCAACATTAGAAATCAACTTTAAAATGAAAAACTAAAATTCAAAATATGAAAATCCAGGACGAAATGTTGGACTGAAAATTTCCAAAGAGAACCAGCAATAAACAAATCACAACTCCCTCCTCATTCCATCCATACGGATAGCAAACCGAAGCAAGCCAACTATTCTCTCAATAAAAGCATATTATGGAACATCATAAGAATAAGCTTACTTGCACAAAAAAGTAAATTCTCAAATGCCCTCATTGCAAATAAGAAAAAAAACTACTAGTTGGATAATAGACTCATGCCATGAAAATTATAACGTCCAGATTGCAAGTATGTCACTATCAAAAGGGGTTGAAATTGAACATGTCAATCCCTCAAAAGTTTTGACACTTGACCTGGTGCTTCTAGCGCCCAACCTATATAGCAACTCACAATCAATTGGCAAGCTCACTCATAGCAAACAATTTGGTTGCTAATTTTTTATCTTTCTCACTTTCAAGGCTTTAACTAGGAGAAAATTATTGACAAAGATTAGTTTAAGACTCTACCTTCTAAAGAATGATTCCTCCAGTAAGACCAAATCGGTTGTATATCCACCAAATCCCCAACCATAAATTCCAAACACACTTCAAAGAGTGAAAGTAATGCCTGGCTTTGGCACTATTATCAAGGCCACCCAAACTTTACATTTCTTGAAAAAGAATTCCTTTTCTATTCACCAAATAAAATTAAATGCTTCGATGTGAAATTTGACAAATGGCTAAACACACCATAATTATTACCACAGACAAACCTAAACCTTCACAGCATCTTGCGTTAGTCCACAATGGCTTATTGGGGCCATCTAGAATCAAAAATGCCTCTAGAGTTAGATGGTATATTTTCTTCATCGATGATCATGTACAAATCACTTGAGTTTTTTTAATGAAAGAAAAATTCGAAGTGGGGCAATTTTTTAAATATTTGAAAACCATGATAAGCACTCAATTTCAAACCAAAATCAAAGATTTAAAAACCGACAATGCCAAAGAATAATATGAATAGTTTTAGAAAATTATCACCTACATCAAGAAATTATTTACCAAAGTTCTTGTCAACATTACTCAACAAAACGGGGTTACTAATAAAAAAAAACAAATATTCTAAGTGGCTAGATCTTTAGGGAGAAATTGTCCTAACAATTACATGTCTTACTAATAAAATGCCTTGAAATGTACCTAAAATTCACACCTTTTTCTGTATTCATTGCACAAGACCAAAATCATTTCTTATGGTTCATGCTTTATTCACATTCATTTTTAAAATTGAAGCAAATTAGATCATAAATCTATTAAAAATATTTTTATTGGATACCACCCAAATAAAAAAGGATATAAAACTTTTCATGGGTCATCGAAAAAATTTACAGTTCCTTAGATGTAACCTTATTTTGAATATAAATAAGAAGAGAATATTGAAACGCAAGTATTTCAAGTTTGGAATTGATTTAATCACCCACTATCATCTCTTATCAAACCCATGTACAATAAATATTTCTTATTGCCCATCATTCAACATATTGAAGCCTCACCAAAACAAAAAAACTGTCTCATTACCTTGCCCTTATACCCAACCTATAGAGAATGAGCTCTCGTCAATACTAACAAGAGAAAAAATAATTAAGAAAGGGAGCAATCAACATATCCCCAACACACCTAAGAACCCAAATTTGGTTTAAGGATGAATGAAGTGCAGACTAGAGAGAATAAATCAATAGATGATACTAATCCCCATTACTCACCAAACACCTAGTCTATAATTTCATGACTTACAAGGGCTTTCACCTACATTTTGAGCTTTTGTAACTTCTCTTGATAAAATATAAATTCCAAATAATATTCCTAAAGCTCTCAAACCACCTAAGTAGAAGAAAGTTGTAATGGAAATCCAGGCCATAAAAAAGAATGGTGTATGAGAAATTTCTAAACTTCCACCAAGAAAACAACCGATTAGATATGAAAAAAATCTCAGTCAAATATAATGTTTGGAGAGCATGGTTAAATTTAAAAATCATCTTGCTGCAAAAGGGCATACCCAATCATATAATATTGAGTATGAAGAAACTTCCTCTCTAATAATCAAACACATCACAATTCAAATTTCACTCTCTCTGACAATAAATTTAGATTGGTTTCTATATTAACTTGACATTAAGAATGCATTTTATAAAGGGGATCTTGACGAAGTAGACATGGAGATCCATATAGGCTGAAAATTAGAAAAATATCAATAATGTACGTAAACTCAAAAATATTTACATGGCCTCAAATAATCTCCCCATACCTGGTTTAATAAATTCTCCAAACATAATAAAAAGTGTGGTTACAAGCAGTGTCAAATCACTCTATTTATCAAGCATTCAACTAAAGATGAAAGGACAATTCATCTCATGTAAGCATACAATATTACATTAACCAGTGACTTAGTAGAAGAGCTAACCAGATTAAAGAGTTTCTATCAAGAAAATTTGAGGTAAAACACTTAGAAAATCTAAAATACCTGTTATGGAAGTGTACCACCAACAATAAGGTATTGCTATTTACCAAACAAAGTATATTGTTGATTTTTAAGAAACATGAATGCTTGGATGTAAACTCGCAAAAACTTTAATGGATTCAACAAAGAAAATAGGGTAACCACTAACAATGGGCCCATTGATAAAAATAAGTAACGAAAACTTTAGACTAGCTCTGTTCACACAGAAAAAATGATGCTTAAACCCCATCTTCTAGGTTAGGATTCCATTTTTCATGAGATAGATTAATTTTTAATTAACTATATTTACCTCGATGTTTATGTCAGGATTTATTTAGATCTAGGGTCTCAACTTCCTATGAGTGCATGCCCTCATAGTTAATTAACCCTCCCACTCATGGGATAGCACTCTCAATTAAGGATCAATCACTTTAATATGGTTTTGAATTTAAGCTTAATACTCAAAGATTTATTTCAACTTATGGGACATATTTGTGGGAGATGGAGATAGAACCGATCAAGATTCCATGGTTTCATCATTCCGAGTCATACCAGTAATTTCAATCTACCAACATTAACAAATCATAGGCCTTAACATCCAGAGAATCTAATTAGTAGTCATGGGTTGCCTCTTCTCAAGGATCCTGAGTAGACCAACGTGACTGTATATAGATTATAATTTTGATATTTAATTAATTTAGTGAGTTTGTTGGCATAGAAGCTGACCTAAATATGATTTGAGTTTAGGCTAATATCCATTAGAATGTCATGACTTAATTTGGATAGAGCTTACATCCATTGAAAGGCCGAATTTAATTAGATTGGGGCTTACATCGATTAGAAGGCCCAGATTTAATTAGATTGGGTCATAAATCAATTGGAAGGCCTGTTTTGGATGATTTTCTTTATAAAGTCATCTTATGCTCTAGTGTGAATCATTTTGATTTCTTGAGAGATATTAGATAATTGTAACTATTTAACCTAGGTTTTAGGTAGCCCATGCAAATATGTCTTGCCTTAAATCTAGGATTTTTTAATACAGGTCTTATAACTTTACATTTTGTGCAAAGCGACCTGTTTGAGCATATCTCACTAAGACCCTTAGATCGATTGATAATTGATAATTTTATCGAGCTTACATTTAGGTCTATAACTGATAATTTTGATCAATCGAGTCAAAATTTCTCATATTTACTTTCATTTAGTGTATTGTTATGTTTTTTTTTAATTCTTGGGTTTGAATTAAATATTAATCTTCCACTTGAAAAAGCTGGAGTGACTATAGATGATAGTTGTGTTGTCAACTGAGAGAATGTCATCATATATATTATATTTGGTTCGAGAGCATCCAAATAACCTACCACCATCATACTATCATGAGTGTCTAATAAAATTCTCAATAGAAATTTTGATAAAAATTCATCTATACATTATGTGATAGGCTTGAAAATCTCAATGGCTTTCAAGTCTTAATGCTAACAATTTTAAGTGACAATCGTCATACTCGAGAGAGACCAAGAACGTATCAATGACATAGCTAAGTATTTTGATGTTACAAGCTACATAAAATTCATGTGATTGTAAGGTGATTTAATCTTATTTGTAAATGTAACTTAAACTTATGCATGGTATAAGTTTAATGATATAATCTTCCAATATCAAATATGTAGAGAGCAAACATTTGAAAGAAGGAGATCACATTGACCTAAGTTATTAATTTAAATATGTATACATGATGTGATACAATTAGGAATTGCTGGGAAATAATAATAAAAGATTGTATAAACTAACCAATGTAGAAGATTAATGTATCACAAGTTGTAAATTCTAGGAATTCTCAGTTGCAATTTGTTTAGGCATGCAGTTACAAACTAGGATAGCAAGACGATTAAAACAATAATAAAATTTGAAGTAAAACTAAATATGCCGAAACAAAATCCAATGGTTAATATATAGAACGTTCACCTTGAGCTTCCCTCACTCAATTTCTCTATGGCTTAGCGGAAGAAGAATTTTAGCACTATTGACGATGCCACCAAAATAAAGAGGGAACTTACGATACCATCCAGGGAGAAGTTAGCCGGAGTTGGAGGAGTGGGTGGACGATGGCGAAGTTGACACTGGGTTGGATGATAGTAGTTGTCGATGGCGTTTGTCAAAGAGAAGAATATTCTGTCGACGTAGACTTCCACGGTAGAATCGATGTCCCAATTGATGTCAAAGAAAGATGAATTCAATACATCAATCCGTCATTGAGAGTCGAATACGAATCCGTGATCAACATCTGGATCGGCCATGCATGGGGAAGATGGCAAAGTGGGTGTATCCTCGCCCTTGAAATGTGTGGGTAGCAATTGGAGAAGAGAAAGAGAGGTGGAGGGAAAGGAAAAATAAAATATGAATTTTAAGTTCAGATTTTGTTATTGAAAAGGGAGGGAAGATTTGAAATTTAAATCTCCCTTAATGGGGAATTAATGAGGTGGGATTGGGGAGAGGGGCCGGCGGCTAAGAAGAGCTTTAATGGCCTTAATTAATGGAGGGGGAATTAATTGTGGAGAGGATAAGGAAAGGGGAGGGCCGGCTATAGGAGGAGAGGGGGGATGGTGTCCACATTCGATGTATGTGGACCCAGGCTTTAATTGCTAATTGGATACTTAAATCTGAATTAATTTCAGGTTTAAAGTGATTGGGGGGAGTTTCCTAACTTAAATCTATAGATTATGAAAGAATTTGAAATCCAAATTAATTTGAATTCAAATAAAGAAACTTTCCAAATCTATATTTGGGTGAATTAGGAAAGTATTCAGGAGAAAATTTGAATTGGAAATTTAGGGTTTGGGAAGTTGGGTGGCCAACGACTAGGAGTGGAGTTGGGTAGGCCGGCCGTTGGGGAGGGAGGTGGTGGGTTGGGTTCGGTGGGGATGACTGGAAGGTGGAGCTGGGGCCATGGGAATAAAGAGGGGAGGCCGGGGATGGTAGGGTGGAGGGGTGCTTGTCCGGCGGCTTAGGGGTAGTGGTGGAGGTGGGGAATTGGGCCGTCGGGTAGGGAAGGGGCTGGCGGTTTGGGGGAAAAGGGAAGGATGGCCGGCGGGGGAAGCAGAGGAAGGGGAAGAAGAAAATGACACAGATACTAACCATGAGCCTGACCTCTACTGGCGGCTGACGAGTGATGCTTGGCCCTCTCCTAGGCTTCTTCTCTCAAGAACTCACAAAGAGATAAAAAAATAAAGCTGAATTTCATTAATAATCATTCATAAATAAATAAATAAATAGAGAAGGCCCTTATATATAGGCCTCAACAGGACAAAAGAAAAGGACTAAAGTGCCCTCAGGGCTACAAAATCAAGCTAACTACCCGTAGGGTAAAAATAGGAAAAACTGAAATATAAAATAGAACAATACATAAAATGCATCAAAAATAAAGGCTCCTAATCGTAGCCGTCGATCTCCGATGCCTCCTCTGATAAACGCACCAAAATCTCCTGTTGATGTCCTCATCATACAACTTTAAATTTGGACCTAAAGAAGGATATTTTATGTTGAAAAAAAATTGTTTTAATTTTTGTAGTTTGAGGTTCTCTTGTCGATAAAAATTTCGGCAGCCTCCCAACATCTCCACCGCACATAGGCCGTTGTCGGGTAAGCTAAAGCCTTTTTGTCATTCCCAACCCAATCAATAATCAAGAGAATGTGGGGTCTTCATATAGTTCTTGCACTTCCAGGCCGGATAAAAGATATAATGGATGTGAGGTCTTCACATTTTCATTATTCCTGCCAAATCTAAGATCAATAGAATGTGGGATCTTCAATGTTCCTTGTTGACACAAGAGAAAGAAAGAGAAATGTATACATATGCATGATTTCCTTATTCTCCCTCAGTTTACAAATTCTGGTGGAAGAAGGTCAGAGAGCAAGGAGTCTGAGATCTCTATTTCGAAAGAAAAAGGAGAGGAGAATCGGTTGATTGAGCATCAAGTTTCAAATGTATGTAAGGTTAAGGATAGGTGTTGTTCGTTTGAGTTGGAGATGGCAGCAACTAGGAGGTTGGAATAGGTTGGTTGTGGGTGGAAAGGAGATCATAGGGAGAGAGAGGGAGCTCTTAGCCGAAGAGGATCTCCCAAGCAAAGGGGAAGAGGAACTCGGCTTGGTCACTGCAGGCGAGGGTCTCAGCTGGGTGAAATCAAGTTTAGAGCTGCTGGAGTAACAATTTGTGAGCAGAGAGGGGGCGAGTGATAGTGTGGTCAGTGGCTACTGGCCGGTCATTAAGCATGTGAAGCTAGGAGGTGGGGTCGGGCGTGAAAAGAGAGAGCGGGCTGGGGTCGCATGCAGACGAGGCCGGAAATTGCTGGCCAGTCGGATTACCCGTGACAGATAGAGAACAAAAAAAGAAGCAAGGGATTTCGGCTGGCTTACGTACAGCTGCTTGCTAGGATCTCGACATAGAGCGAGCGAGAGAACCAGAGCCATGGGCGTGGAGAGGATCATATGGGGAGGCGAGGTGTTCGGCTAGGGTTTTGAGTGCATGTCGGGAGTCGGAGAGAGATTGTGGGTTAGTAGGAAGTTATAAGATAATGGATTAGGTTAGGTTTATTTTAGATTTAGGCTTTACTGTAAATCTAAGATTTACATATATTCTATCTAGTCTCGCGTGCATGAACTTTTGATTTAGTCTATCAAAAACCCTAGCCAATATAGATATCAATTTTAGCTATTTCAATTGTCCTGAACGTATCGGCGCTATATGTTTCATGAACAGACGTCATTTCAATGATTTTGACTTATGGTCAACACATTTTGGGCAACTTTCATACAACGTCGAGTCTTTCACTCATCATTTTAGTCAAGTTTCGTTAATTCGATATCGATACTGCTATCGAGATCAACAAGCTCATCAAATTCTCTCTCAGCCATCCTAATGTTGGGTTTCTTGTTTGTGTTGGAAGCCAATATATGAACAACCATACTAAAAACTACATTAAAGATGTTAACCACATTCAAGATACTTCAAAATGAGACAAAGAAAATATGGGTTATAAAGAAGGTCATCCAACAAGAAAATCAAAATTTTCAAACATATTGATTGGGTTGAAGGTGCACTAGGCTGAAGATCAACATCTAGCTATTATACTTATGGATAAAAAAATTGATTACATGTACAAGGATCAATTTGTCCAAGAATTAGTGCTAAAGCTAAATATAGAGCAACCACAATTGGCATCTATGAAGAATGTGGTAAGAACATTATTAAAAAACCAAAAATATACAGTGAAATAATCTATAAAAGTTTTTTGTGACAACCAGATGCCATAAGTATTTGAAAATTTTTCTATCAATCATGACAAGACATAACAGATTGAGATAGATCGACATTTCATCTCAGAAAATTTTGAAAATGGCCTATCTCAACTAAACTATGTTCCAACAAACTCTTAAAAGGTAGATATCCACACCAAGGCTTTATTCCAAAAAGAGTTTTGGTAAATTAATCAATAAGCTCTGCATGATCCAAATATATACAATTGAAATAATATTGAATATGTGGTCAAAACCATTTCATCAATAACAATTCAATAAATTGTGAACATTTATTTCTATCTACAACAATCTATGAAGAGTACTTTTCCATCTACAACCATCTAGCAATCAGTAGAAAAAGCTTTCCATCAACTACAATCCAGCAATCCATGGAGAGCATTATTTCGTTCATGTTATGTAGTTAATTTAAATTTTAGAATTAAAGACTGGTTTCATATTTATTTCTTTCCTTAATAATTATTTTTCTATATATTTACGTACAAATTCTCATCTTATTTTTTACACAAAATAAGATAATGAAATTAAATCACGCAATTTCCCACTTTACACTCTTCTCTCTTCTCATTTGAATCTTCAAGAGAAACATATCATATTCTCGTGTAGTTCATGTTTGTGCATTCACACTGTTTCAATTGAAGTGAAGGAAAACTTTGACTTGTTTAATTTAATGTTTTTAAAGACGAGTCAGGTACTTATCTATTCTCATAGGTGAGGCATATGAAATGTAGTGCCTCACACATCTTCTAAGCAAGGCCATTAGAAGCATTCCTAGTCAAGCCTCCAGGCTTAAAGTACCAAGCATTGATAGAGTTCCTCATCTTGAATTGAAGAGGTGTCAATACCTCAAATGTCAAAAATAAATTTGCATAATGATACCTTGAGATGGAATTATGTTAAATACATTAAGAGCTGAAGAAACAAATACATGCTCTTAGAAACATGTTAACAAATAAAGGTGAAAAAATTTAGTTCTGAAAAACTAAATCTTCAAATAAAAAGGATGAGTCGAAGAAAAAGGAGGAAGAGGCAAAAAATCCAATAACAAAGAAAAGAGCAAAGATGATGATAAAGATGAAATATATAATAGTAAAGATACGATTATTCATAGGCTATTATATATACTAAATACTTAAGTAGTTTACTCGTACGCTTTCCAAATAACCTATTTAATAACAATTTTGAACTTAGAATGCAATGGAATTTTAAATTTATTATTTTGCCCAACACAATTTAATATGATGATTATCATTTAATATTCTTCAAAAGCAGTCATCATAATTAAAAAATTTCATAAACAATATACTACTTTCATTTTAGTACTCCAACTCATCCAGGTGAATGCCTATTATGATCTTGGGTGCTTTTAAAAACACTAGTTTCATACAAATGCAACCAAAAGGCTACTTCAAACCAGAATATTACAAGTCTATAAAGTCATGATGAGGCCTACGATTGTAGCAACGACAAGTTACCTTATGACGAAGAAATGCAAGGAGATGCATTTTACAATACCATAAACATGAATATCCAAGATTAGGCCCTCTGCAGACTTATTGCTTAAACAGAATGTAAAACAGGTCATACATTGTCCACCAAACTTAAACTGTAATGCCTAGCAACCATGATTGAATCCCGTGCATACTTTCTAGTTGGGTCACATTTGACCAAGTTAAGCCAAATCATCTTAAAATTAATTCAAATTCCAACAATAGGTTCAAACAGAAAAAAAAAAAAACTGACAAAAATATATTTCTACACCCAGTTAAGTAATACTTATGGTGGCAATGGTGAAAAAATGCATGCCTTAAAAGGAAATCAATCAACTAAATGAAAGCATTCATACCGCAGTCACAAGAACTATGTGGTCTGGACGGTCAGGTGATGTCATAAAGGCAACTGAGCTAACAGGATGGTTGTCATGTGGAGTTAGAGTGGCAATGGGCATCACCTTGCGATCTTCCCAAATTTTTATCTGTTAAAAGTACAGAACATAAAAAAGCAATTAACCATTCGAAACAAATCAGAAAAATGTTTAGATAATTGAACCATTTTAGCAACCACACCAAAAATCATTCTCATACTCTTAGGAGATGTTTGGGTTGAAAAAAGCCTTTGCTGTGCAAACCAATCCTACGAAGTAAATTGAGGCATTTTTTCTGCATTTATATTGCATGAGCTTTGCAGAGGAAATAGCCTAAAAAGAGATTTGGGGTAAGGTGCATAGAGAAACTTTCCGCTAATCATACTAAAATATTGCAATCTGAAATTCTTTTACTTGCACTTCATTTTGCAGTCAACTAAACAACCCCTAAAGCAAAATGTAAACAAACATTCACAAACAGCATGGCACAATTGTTAATGAAAAAGCAAGTTCTATACAAACTAGATGAGTTCTTAAACAAATAGCACTTTGCAATATGTATAGGATTCATATTTGACAGATAAATAAAAATAAGTTAACATCCAATAACTAACGTAAAACAAAGTAGGAATTGCTTTAGAAATTATAAAAACTTGATTTAAGCGCAGTAAAATAAACTAGTGCTTCACCAGAGGAGATTTTAGGAATTGAAGATTGTCAAAACTGTTATGGCAATCGATTACACAGTAGAAAAAAAAGAACTTAAAATAATTTCAATCATAAAGCATAAACTTAAAATGATGTAATCTTTAAATCCACCACTTACCAGATAGAAAAGTCACCTAGAGTTTCCCTCACTCACGCTCTTTAACTGGCTTTAGCGGATAAAGAGTTTCAGCAATCCAAACGATACCACCAAAAGTGAAAGGATGCTTAGGGTCTTGATCAACGGAGAGTTGGCCGGAGGACGAGAAGCTGGCGGATGTCCGGTGATTCGCCACTGTCCGGAGAGTTGTTATTCGTTGATAATCTCTGCCAAGTTGAAGAAGATGCGGTCAATGTAGTCGTCGACGGTGTCTTTTATCTCCCAGTTGGGGTCGAAGAAAGGAGATTGAAGAATATCTATCCGCCCTTGAAAGTCGTACGCGAAGTCGTGGTCTCTTTCAGGATCGATCATTTGCTAGCCAGAGGGAGTGGAAGGGAGGGTTGTCTTCTTCTTCTCTTGGAATATAATTCATAAGAGAATAAAATCCAAAGGAGAGGGAGAGGGAGAGGGAGAGGGGGAGGGGGTCGGCCAAGGGAGGAGTGGAGCTTGTTTTATGAAATTAGAGTTAGGATTAGGAGAGGGGAAAAGCAACTAAAATCTGAAATTAATTTCAAATTTAATTAAATAGGAAAAGGGTTTTGAATTTTGAAATTTAAATTTCAAATTTTAAGTGGAGGATAATTGAATTGGAGAGAGAGGAAGAGGGCTAAGGGTGGGCCGGCGGCATGCATGGGGAAGGGAGAGGATTGGGAGGGAATAAAAAGCTACGTAATTCATTATCTTGATTTAGGAATAAAATAATGAAATAAAATCTAATTTAAAATTAAATTAGACTTAAATCTAGGAGCTTTCCTAATTTAGCTTACGTAATTTAGGAAAGTATTTGAAATTCAAATTTGAAATTCAAATTAATTAACTCTTTCCCCAAATTATTTAGGCTAATTTAGATAGATAATAATGATGATTGAAATCATCATTAAGAGGAGGAGGGTGTGGCCGGCGGTGGGGCTTGGGGGAAGGAGTGGTCGGCGGTTGTGGGGCTTGGCCAGCAGCTATGGATGGGGGAGGGCCTTTGGGGGCCGGCGGGTAGAAGGAGATGGAGGGAGAGTTTGGGGCGGCGACTTTGGGAGGAGATGGGGGAAGGGGGACCGTCGGTTAGGAGGGGTGGACCGTGGTTGGCGGCGTGGAGAAAGGGGAAGGAATAGATAAGCCGCGAGCCACGGACTCTTCCAATGACTGACGGGTATTGCGTTTACCCTCACCTAGGGTTCTCTCTTCTCTCCAGTGCACACACAAGAAGAAGATAAAGCTGAAATTTTCATTTAATCATTCATCATCTCTAATATAAGACTAAGGACCTCATATATAGGCCTCAAAGAGAAAAGAAAAGACTGAAATGTCATCAGGGTTACAACTCAAAACAATAAACAAGCAAGGGTACAAACGCCAAACTAAAATAAAATAAACTAATACATGAAATATATCAAAAATAAAGACTCCTAATTGTAGCCGTCGATCTACGATACTTCCGGTGATAGACATTACGGAATCTTCTGCTGATGTCCTCATCATTCTCTCGGGTAGGAGAATACTCGACCCTGTCGAGTAGGCGTCAAAAGTGCCTTCATACAGCTCTAGAAGATCAGGATCCAATCTCTGAAGCTCAACACGATCAATCCACGTATTCTCCGTCTCCGATTTCCCTTTCCATCGAACTAAGTACCTTTGGCGCCCTCCTTCTTTGGTGGAAATGATTTCATCATTAAGAATTGCTTCGATCTTTTCCCTACTGGGTAAAGTAAGGATATTTGAGAGTGGAGGTAGGCTAGGGTTCTCACCAGGTATAGTCTCACAAGGCTTGTTATTTAGCGGATTTGTGGGGTTAAACTCTGGTCCCTCAAAGGCTACAAGATCTTCAATGTTAAATGTAGGATTTATGTTAAGACCTTAAGGTAGGTCTAGCACATAAGCGTTATCATTTATTTTTGAAATTATTTTGAAAGGTTCTGCGCTTCTAGCATGTAATTAACGGTCCCTTACGGGAATCGTTCCAGACGAATCTGAACCATTACAAAGTCTCCAACCTTAAATTATTGGAATCTTCTCTTGAGATCCGCATTAAGTTTATAATTAGCATTGCTTTGCTCAATTTTTTTATGAATTTCTTTATGTAATTCCTGGAGATGTGATGCAAATGCAAATGCAGACGCAGATGATTTAGACTGAGCACACATAAAGATCAAATCTATAGGCTGTCTAGGTTGGTACACATACACAATTTCAGCGGGGCTTAAATCTGTGGTTCGATTAACAGAGTTGTTATAGGCAAATTCAGCTATATGCAGTTTGGAATCTCAATCTCGACTATTTTCTCCTACTAGAGTTCTTAAAAGGTTGCCTAAACTTCTATTGACAACTTCGGTTTGTTCATCCGTTTGAGGATGGAAAGCTTTTTGAGAATTGCAATTTGGTGCCCATCTTATGCCATAAAGTCTTCCAAACATAGCTAGTGAACTTGACATCCCGATCAGACATAATGGTTATGGGTAATCCATGCAATCTAACAACTTCCTCAAAATAAATCTTTGCAACTCGAGAAGCATCAAAAGTCTTGGAACAAGGAAGAAAATAGGCCATTTTAGAAAACCTATCAACTACCATGCAAATGGAATCATATTTCCTAACAGTCTTTGGTAGTCCTAAGACAAAATACATACTTACGTCCTGCCATGGGCAATTAGGTACGGGGAGAGGGGTGTAGAGTCCTGTGTTTTGCTTACGTTGCTTAGCAAGCTGACACGTGTGACATCTTCTAACCAATTTACTAACGTCCCTCTTAACGCTAGGCTAGAAAAAACGGTGTTCCACTGAAGCAATGGTTTTAGATTGACCAAAGTGTCCAGCTAAACCTCCAACGTGTAATTCCCAGACAAGAAATTCTCGTAGAGATGTGTTGGGAATGCAAAGCTTTTGGGATTTGAATAGATATCCATCGTCCAAAAAGAAATCATGGATCATACATTCACTTCCAGTTGTTAGCAGTAACTAAGTATCCTTAAAATCAGGGCAATCTTTATAATCTTCTTTAATGCGTTCAAATCCAATTACTTCAGCCCTCATTTATCCAATTACTTCAGCCCTCATTTCACGAGTAACCATCATCCAACGACTTAAAGCATCAGCGGCTTTATTCTTGGATCATGCCTTGTGTCTAATCGTATAAGTGTACTCTTGCAGGAATTCAACCCGACAGTCATGTCGGGCATTGAGTTTCTTTTGGGAGTTGATGTAACACAAAATCTCGTGATCAGAGAATATAACAAACTCTTGCGGGAGCAGGTAGTGTCTCCAATACCTAAGGGATTAAATGATAGCATAGAATTCCTTATCATAGGTGGAATATCATAGTCTAATGTCATTCAATTTTTCGCTAAAGTAAGCGACAGGGTGTCCTTTTTGAGATAGGACTCCACTAATACCAATGCCTAAACCGTCGCAGGTTACTTCAAAGACTTTAGAAAAGTCGGGTAATCGCATAACCGGGGCTTCCACCATTCTTCTCTTAATTTCTTCAAATGCTTAGTGGCGGAAATGGTCCAATGAAAATCTCCTTTTTTTAGGCAATCTGTTATAGGGGTCACGATAGTGCTAAAATTTCTAATAAACCTTCGATAAAATAGGGCCAATCTATGAAAACTCCGAACGTCTCTAATATTCTTTGGTTCAGGCCACTTATTAATTGCTCGCACTTTCTCAAAGTCAGCTACTATGCCTTGGGAGGATATGATAAATCTGAGAAAAGTCACATTATTAGTGAGGAACATACACTTCTTAGGATTAGCATACAATTGTTCTTTCCTTAAAACCTCACATACTTGTCTCAAATGATTTATGTGTTGTTCCACCGATTTACTATAGATCAATATATCATCAAAGTAAACAACCACAAATTTTCCTAAGAAAGGGCGGAAAACTTGAGTCATAATTCTCATGAAAGTGCTTGGGGCGTTACTAAGACCGAACGGCGTGACCATCCATTCATAGAGACCATCTTTAATTTTAAAGGCCATCTTCCATTCGTCCCCTGGATGAATTCTAATTTGATGATAACCACTTTTGAGGTCAATCTTAGAAAATAGGATCGCTCCCATCATCATATCGAGCATATCATCCAAACGAGGAATAGGGAAACGATACTTTAAAGTTATTTTATTAAACGCTTGGCTATCTACACACATTCTCCAATAGCCATCTTTCTTGGGGGTCAGAAGAGAAGGAACAGCACAAGGGCTCAAACTTTCCTTAATAAATTCTCGTTGGAGTAAATCATCGACTTGTTCTTTTAGTTTGGCATGTTCTCCAAGATTCATGCGGTAATGGGGAAGATTAGGTAAGGAGGCTCCGGGGACTAAATCAATGGCATGTTGAATATCCCGCAAAGGGGGGAGTTAGTTGGGAAGATCTTCAGGGAAGATGTCAGAAAAGTTGTCAAGGAGTGGTTTGACTTCATCTGAGATAGACTCTTCAGTATCATCATTAACTTCTCATGCTATCAAGGCATACATAGGTGATCCTTGATTCAGTTCAGTAACTAAGTCCTTCGCAGATAAAAGGTTTAAGCCTTTGCTGGGTTTGATAGGAGTGGGTTTAAGTTCTTCCTTCATAGGCTTGGGTTGAGAGGGTAGCAGCTTAATCGTCTTCACATCGTGCTCAAACATACAAGTGTTGGATCTTCCATAAATATGGACATCATTATCGAATAACCAAGGGCGACCCAAGATAATTTGGCCAATGTCCATGGTCAGAACGTCACACCAGATCTTCTCTTTGTATCCCACAAACTCAATGGGGATCAGGCTTCTATCTTTCACTTATAAAGCAGTTGAATTTATCCAAGCAACCTTATAAGGGTTAGGATGGGGAGTTGTTTTAAGGTTAAGTTTGGAAATCATGGTGGAAGAGACAGAGTTGATACAGCTTCCACTATCAATGATCACTTTGCAATTTTTGTCGCCGATTTTGGTGAAAGTGTGAAAAATGAAATTCCTACGCCAGTCATCACTTTGCTTGAGTTGGGATAAAGCACACCTAATAACGTGGAGTTCAGCGGGATGTAACTTCTGCAAGCAATGAACCACAGCAATGTCTTCTTCACAGAAGAAGTCTTCTTCATCGTTGATGTGATGAATTAACTCGGTCGTACTCAACAACTTCAATTATAGTGACCTTATATGGGCTGGAACATTGCGAGGCAATATGTCCGTACCCATGGAACTTAAAGCACTTGGTTCCAGGAGTAGCTTTGGGAGTATCACGCTCAGGGGTCTTTCCTTTAAAGTCAGGGCGAGGTTGGGATTAGCCAGCAGTGCGTCGGCCAATCATAGGGCCAGTAGGTCGGTTTTGCGGTTGACTGGAAGAAGCTCTAAACGGGGGTGGGTGGGAGTCTAGGTTTCTAGAATGGAAATGAATCCTCGATTCTTCAAGGTCCAGCACTAGACTGTAAGCGGCTTCGAAAGTAGTAACTCCACTAGCGAATAGTTTGTTACGCAAATCTTCCCTAAGGCCAGCTCTAAACATGGACAGGATTTGGGCTGGGGTCGTGGTCTCTTCGCCACTACAACGAATCATATAATCATCAAAGGCAGAGATGTAATCTTTTACTGGTTTACTACCCTGAGTTAACGTATTCCACCTATCTAAGAGTCTGGGGTAATAGGACGGAGGAAGGTATTTTTGCTTAAGCTCTTGCTTCATAGCCCTCCAATCAGTGATGGGAAATTCTCCTCGAGCCTCGCGCATGTTTTCCAAGTTAGTCCAGTATTGAATAGCTCGTCCTGTAAGTTTCATTTCGGCGAACCTAACCTTTCGTGCTTTCGAAATGTTGTACCACTTGAAATAACTGTCCATCCCTTTAAGCTAGTCTAGAAAAACTTGCGGGTCAAGAGTGTCGTCATAGGAAGGAGCATCAATCCGAATGTTCTTAAGTAGTTGTGCATCGTTATCTCTCCATCATGTCCTACTAGTTCTTGTTGGGATCTAGGGAAGTTATGACGGTAGGCATCTCGAGGTGGTCCATCGTCAGCTCTAGTCTCATCAATGTAAGGGGAAGGATGCCTAGAAGGAGTGTACATAGCGGGGTTTCCTATCCTCTCAATATTGTCCAGATGTTCTCCAATTTGGCGGCGAAATTCAGCTAGGTCTCCTTGGGTATCCCTAATCTGCAGGGTTACTGTTCCTAACTGACCTACGATGAAGTCTAAGGTACGCTGAATTTGTTCTGGGTCCATTGACTCAATTGGGAACTAGTGTAGACACAACGGAAAGTAAATATACAGTATGAAAATGTAGATGCAAACTAAGACAGTAATCAAAGATGAAGCGAGTGGAAAAATAAAATGCAAACTAAATTGTTTACTCAATGCGAAAGTGTAACCTAATATGAAACTAGCATGCAACCATGCTCTGATACCTAGATGATGTAAAATAAAATAGGAATTGCTTTAGAAATTTATAAAAACTTGATTTAAACGCATTAAAATAAACTAATGCTTCACCATAGGAGATTTTAGGAATTTAAGATTGTCAAAACTGTTATGGCAATCGATTACACAGTAGAACAACAATAACTTAAAATAATTTCAATCATAAAGCATAAACTTAAATGTTGTAAACTTTAAATACACCACTTAACAAATAAAAAAGTCACCTAGAGTTTCCCTCACTCACACCCTTTGACTGGCTTTAGCAGATAAAGAGTTTCAGCAATCCGAACAATGCCACCAAAAATGAAAGGACGCTTAGGGTCTTGATCAACGGAGAGTTGATCAGAGGAGGAAAGCTAGCGGATGTCCGGTGATTCGCCACTGTCCGAAAAGTTGTTGTTCGTCGATAATATCTGCCAAGTTGAAGAGAATGTGGTCCACGTAGTCATCGATGGTGTCTTCTATCTCCCAGTTGGGGTCGAAAAAAGGAGATTAAAGAATATCTATCCGCCCTTGAGAGTCGTATGCGAAGCCGTGGTCTCTTTCAGGATCAGCCATTCACTAGCAAGAGGGAGTGGAAGGGAGGGTTGTCTTCTTCTTCTCTTGGAATATAATTCATGAGAGAATAAAATCCAAAGGAGAGGGAAAGGGGGAGGGGATTGGCCAAGGGAGGAGTGGAGCTTGTTTTATGAAATTAGAGTTAGGATTAGGAGAGGGAAAAGGCAACTAAAATTTGAAATTAATTTTAGATTTAATTAAATAGGAAAAAGGATTTGAAATTTGAAATTTAAATTTCAAATTCAAGTGGAGGGTAATTGAATTGGAGAGAGAGGAAGAGGGATAAGGGGGGGTCGGGGGCATGCATGAGGAAGGGAGAGGATTGGGAGGGAATTAAAAGTTTCCTAATTCATTATCTTGATTTAGGAATAAAATAATGAAATCAAATCTAATTTAAAATTAAATTAGACTTAAATCTAGGAGCTTTCCTAATTTAGCTTTCATAACTTAGGAAAGAATTTAAAATTCAAATTTGAATTTCAAATTAATTAACTCTTTCACCAAATTATTTAGGCTAATTTAGGGAGGTAATAATGATGATTGAAATCATTATTAAGAGAAGAAGGAGGGCGTGGCCGGCGGTGGGGCTTGGAGGAAGGTGTGGCCGGCGGCTATGGATGGGGGAAGGGCATTTGGGGGGCCGGCGGGTTGGAGGAGATGGATGGAGAGTTTGGGGCGGCAACTTTGGGAGGAGATGGGGAAGGGGGACCGTCGGTTAGGAGGGGTAGACGGTGGTTGGCGGCGTGGAGAAAGGGGAAGGAAAGATAAGCCGCGAGCCACGGACTCTTCCGATGACTAACGGATATTGCGTTCACCCTCACCTAGGGTTCTCTCTTCTCTCCAGTGCACACACAAGAAGAAGACAAAGCTAAAATTTTCATTTAATCATTCATCATCTCTAATACAAGACTAAGGACCTCATATATAGGCCTCAATGAGAAAAGAAGAGACTGAAATGTCGTCAGGGCTACAACTCAGAACAGTAAACAAGTAAGGGTACAAACGTCAAACTGAAATAAAATAAACTAATACATTAAATATATCAAAAATAAAGACTCATAATCGTAACCATCGATCTACGATGCTACCGGTAATAGATGTTCCGGACTCTTCTGCTGATATCCTCATCAGTAACCCTATAAAGAAACTAGTACTATGAAATGCTCACTAGAAACAGCTTATTTAGTTTATTAATGATCGAAATCTTTTTAAGGAAATAGCATACCATATAGAAGGATTAGAAAAACTCAGAGTTTGACTATGATTGATGATAGTTATAACTTCTATTTAACAAACAGAAAACCTCAATTTTAGTTATTGTTTAAAAGGAAATTTGATTGAAGGTATCCCCCTATCTCAGACAGACCTCAAATAGAATAATATTTTTTTGTAATACAAACAATAATATAATATTGAAAATCATATGAAAATAACCACAGAATAGTAGCACTTTGATGCATCTTGGAAGTAAAACAACAAGTAGATAGGAAGAAAAACGCAGAAATCAAATATTATGGCTGATTTTTTATTATCTCTTCAACGAATGATGAAAGATATAATTGATTTACTATTCAAGAGGAAGATCGGCTCTCCCACAAACCCTAGGCGCCGCTAAGAACAATTCCAAAGAAAAACTACAACAAACACAATCACATAATGAAAATAAAACAACCTAATTACCCTTAAATAAACCACCACATTTCCCTCGCAAATCTGATTTCAAATCAGACATCTTTCCCTTAATAAAACCTTCTGAATTTCCTCCCAAATCTAAATTCAATTCAACCCTCTTTCTCTATATAAAACCTTCATAATTCCCTCCCAAATCTGAATTCAAATCAGTCCACTTTCCCTAAATAAAACCTTCATAATTCCCTCCCAAATCTGAATTCAAATCAGCCTTTAAATCATCACTTATAAGAATGAATATAGTAAAACTCTTATTGATTATTTTCTTTTAAGAAAAATAGATCGTTTAGATTGCAAAAATTATAAAGTTATTCCAAATGAAAGTTTATGTACCCAACATCGCTTATTAATTTTGGACTTTAAAATAAAGGGGCAGAAATAAAAAATAAAGTAAAACGTTATTCTAAGATTAGATTGGGGCCTTTAAAGAATATTAACAAAAATATTTTTGAGAGAAAAAACTAGATCTTAAGATTTTGTCTGTGCATAAGGAAGCTAATGTTATGTGGGAAAAAGCAGCTAGTGATATTAAGAATGTTGTAAAAGATATGCTTAGAGTATCAAAGAAAAAAGCTTCTAATAATAAAAATTGTTGGTGATAAAATCAAAATACGTAAAAAAAGATTAAAAAATAAGTATATTTATTATAAAAATTGATTTAAATGTAAAAATTATGATAATTAGAAAAAATATAAAGAGGTTTGTAAGGAGCCTAAGAAAGTAATATGCGATGCAAAGATTTTAGCTTTAAAAGATTTAAAGATTTATATAATAGATTAGATACTAATGAGGGTGAAAGATATATGTATAAGCTAGCCAAACAAAGAGATAAGAGTAGAAAAGATTTAGTTCAAGTGAAATGTATTAAAGATGAAAATCAAAAAATGCTTTTATTAGACGAGGATATTAAACAAAGGTGGGTGAGATATTTTTCTAAACTTTTCAATGAAGATTATGATAATGCGATCGACTTTAGTAACCTTAGCACCCTAAATGAAAATATTTTTTTTTGTTTTTATCAGCATATTAGTAAAACCACAGTTAGAGAGGCTTTAAAGAAAATGTAGTATGAAAAAGCTATTGGTCAAAATGATATTCATATAGAGGTATGTAAATGCTTAGGAGATGAATGAATTTCATGGCTTACTAAACTTTTTAATATTATTTTGAAGACTAAAAAGATGCCAGATGAGTGTAGAATGAGTGCGTTGATTCCTTTTTTTAAGAATAAAGGTAATGCACAAGTGTGTGCAAATTATAGAGGAATTAAGTTAATGTGTCATACTTTAAAACTATGGGAGAGAGTTACAGAGCATAGGTTGTAGTGTGATACTAATGTTTCTCAAAATCAATTTGGATTCACACCAGGTAGGTCTACTATAAAAGTTATACATTTATTGAGAGGTTTGATGGAGAATTATAGAGAGAATAAGGAGGATCTATATATGATATTTATTGATTTAGAGAAAGTATATAATAAAGCTCCAAAAGAAGTGCTATGAAGAGTTCTAGAAAAGAAGAGGGTTAACAATGCTTATATTCAAGTCATTAAGGATTTGTATGCAGGAGCTGTTACTTGTGTTTTCCAAACACAAGATGGTTTGGCCAAGTATTTTCCTATTTCAATTGGATTACATCAAGGATCAGCCTCAAGCTTATATCTTTTTGCTTTAATCATGTAAGTTCTCACTAGACATTTGCAGGAGGTTGTACCCTGGTGTATGTTTTTTGCTAATGATATTATTATTGTTAATAAGACTAGAGAAGGAGTTGAAGGTAAACTTTAATTATGAGGTCAACCTTAGAGTCTAAAGGCTTTCGTTTGAGTAGATCTAAAATTGAAAATATATAGTGTAATTTTAGTAATAATAGATCTAGTAGGGGGATTGTGACTTTGGGTGATCAAATTATCAAATTGTTCAGAGTGATGGTGAAATATATGAGGATATTATTAGTAGAATTCAAGTTGGATGGTTGAAGTGGAGAAATGCATTTAAGAACAATATATTTATATGTTTATAATTAAATATATTTATAAGAATAATATTTAATATAATATATAAATTTATAATATTAAAAATTAATGATCATTAATATAAAATAAATATATGAGCATTTAATAATATTTATTAAATTTTAAAAAACATAATAAAAATTTATAAATATAAATATCATTTAAGAATAATTTATTTATATATTTATAATAAAATATATTTATAAGAATAATATTTAATATAATATATAAAAAAAACATATAATTAATTTATATTATTAATTCTTATAATATATATTATAAAAATTTCTAATATAGTAAGCCCAAATTTGTAGCCCAACTAAGCCTAAATTTGAAGCCGAACTAGCCCAACAAAATCCAAATTCACATTCTAAACTATTCATGTAACTTTTTAGTCCCACATCATAGGAGTTTGAGGTAGTTGCATTTAACCCTTTAAATGGTGTGAATTACCTACTTTTTCCAAACACATTATGTATGATATTTGAGATAATATAAATATATTATGGTGTAATTAATCATTATATTTAATAAAAATATTTAAAAGCATTAAAAGAATTTAATAAGCTTAAATATATTATTTAACATTTAATTAAAACAAAATTACATTTTTTTATATAACCGGCTAGTTCTTTCCAAATCGGACCGGTTCAGCGGTTCACTGGTTGAACCGTCGGTTCAATCCAGTTTGATCCGGTTCGATGCAAAGCCGGTTCTATAAGCTGGATTGGACCGGTCACCCGATCGGTTCAGGGCTGAACCGGCTAGTCCGGTCCGGTTTCAAAACATTGCATATATGTGAAAAGATTGGAGTAGCTTCAGTGGAAGATAAGATTAGAGAGAGACGCCTTAGAAGGTTTCGTCACATAAAACGGCGGCCTTCTAATGACCCGGTTAGGAAAGTAGATGTATTAGATTTGACTTATGTTAAAAAAGATAGAGGTAGATCTAAAAGGACTTGATTAGAAAATATTAGAAATGATCTTTCTTTATTAGATTTAAATGAGAATTTAACTTTTAATAGGACATAATAGAGAAAAAGGATTCACGTAGCCGATAAAGGTTGGAGTAGCGCATAACTTTTAACTTTTAATAATAGGATAAAGGCTTGATGTTGTTTTTGTTGTAACTCCATCCCCAATTTAAATTCAAATTAGTCATCTTTCCCTAAATAAACTTTCATGATTATTTCTCCCCCGATTTCTCCTACTTACATAATGAATATTAACTCCCCTGGGCCCCAAAAGGTGCGCCCCCGACGTATCACACTTCTAAAACATTCAAAAAGTGGCTCATCTTGTTGTTTCACATATGCTGCCCAGAATGCATAATGATCCACCAAATAAACATTTTTCTTCTTTATAAAGCTTTCTAAGAATAAAAGCTGCAGATGATAGAAGCTCATTTTACATCGACCAGCAAATATCTTCTTCTCAAAAGAGGAGACATCCAACTAACGTTTAATGAGCGCTAATAACAAATGTATCATGGAGGGTGTCTGTACCATTAAAATGATGCTAACACCAAATGCTTTGTAAAAGCTTTTTCCAATAAGATGAAGACCATAGATGATGTGAATGATTCGAGATTCAAGGATAATTTCGATTAATATCAAGATAGATCTTACCTCATTTTATTCCTTTGCTTATATCTTCTCCAAAACAAAGAGACATTCAACAAACAAAGAGCATGATTACCAAGAGTTTAATGAGCGTGTATTAATTATTAAAAAGATTAAAATGCAGAACAAAGAAGCGAGAGAATAAAAATATGGTTACAGTTATCTTTACATTAATTTTGACATTTACATACAAAGAACCTTGGTTGGACAGCTTGAATCCAGAATTTGTAAAAGAAATAAATTTTCCTTTTGGCGTCTCATCCGAATCCATTATAATATTTTAAATGAATCCCCTTTGAGGAACAAGGAAAAATTCTGAGCCTGAATAAATGGAACTTTCTCTGGTAATTGGGTGGGTTAAATAGCATGAAAGTAAGAATCAAGATTTTACTGTAATACATGTTCAGGTATCCCATACATGGACAAAAGGTCTGCATGCGCACAAAAAAGCCTGCTGCCTGCCAAGATTCCCGTAGAATGACGGTCCCAACCTTAAGCAATGCTAATGTATTTCCACCTTTATTTATCCTTTATTTAACATGTGCTGCTGCATGAACGCATTGATGTTTAGCAGATCTCTATACTAGCTCCTTGAGTAGAACCTAACTAACCAGTGTAGAGCAATATATAAATATATATAGAGAGAGGGAGAGAGAGAGAGAGAAACTTTAGGTAAATTAAATTAAGCAAATTCTTTTTTAGGAGCATTCATGAACAGAATATCGGTAAGCATAATTGATTTCCACAGGCAGTGAACTGATCAGCAATATGTTTTATAAAAATTAAGTACTGAGGAAGAGAGGATGAAAGTAAATATGATCACATCCCAAAAACTAAAGAACAAACTGATATATAATGGCAAGGCTTAATTTGATGGAAGTATAGGTAGGGGTTTCTTAAAATCAATAACTGGAAGAAATATTAGCCTCACGTCACTAAGTTTTTTAAAGTAGCTCCAACAAAAAAGAAAACATCTCACTTTCCAGTTTTCTTCATGATGATGTTGAAACATTAAAAGTTTATCATCCATTCAAATTACTGGATTCCTATGCATGAGGAAATCAAGTTAAAAGCATATATAATGCTAAAATTCAGTTTAATGAATATAGACAACTATGAAAGTTAAATTTTACCATAAAAATTGAAAATTAACAAAATCTACGCATACATAAACTATGCAATTCCAAGTAAAGCTTAAGGCTTCAGTTGGCATTGTTGCCCTATCTTGTTTAATATGAAATTAAGTCATCACACTCATAGAGCAGGAATATGTGCGAGTGTTGTCCATGATTATGAACCTTTGAGAAGGTACAAGATGCACATGCATATAGCACTTCTCGTCACAAATTTGTCTCAAATTTACATTCAAATCAATATTGCTATATGTTGAGTTTTCAAAACTTTAAGCAGACAAAATGAGACTGAATTGACCATACAGATATCAGTACTGCTAGGACACAAGCATACAGAAAAACAGCATCAAGCATGCTACGCTTTTCTGGACAACATATAAAGATTTCCAAAATATTCAGTATTTCTAGTTGTTTCCATCACAATAACTTGGCAAATGCTAATTAAGCTCAGCAATTATTACGAAAAAAAGGGAGTGTTTATGCAACATATCCAACGCACCAACATTGAACCTTTTTGGGAAGAATTTATTCTATGTCAAGCTTAAAAATACATCAAAGTTTATCATCAGTTGATTTTGTTAATAAACGATCACAGAATCTTTATGGATTAACATTACCATTAATTGCAAGCATGCAACAGTTTGAGATTTGCGATATGAACGGCAAGTATGAAATATCTCAGAATCCCAAAACATTAAAATAGAAGAATTATAAAGAACAGAGGACGGCAAACATATTCAACATAGCAAAAATATGGCATAATTTATTCAAAATGTTATAAAGATTGTAAACAATGCCAGAAACAAAGAGTTACAATAGCAAAATTAACACTTCCAAAAGCTGTGTCATGCATTTTAAAGATGCACACCTTTCCATCCTTCGATGCTGAAGCCAAACGAGTTGTCATCCACTGAGACATGGAAATATCTGTAATTTCTCCATCATGTTTACCAATATGTTGCACTCCATCAATCAATTTATCAATAAGGCATCTAACAGGTTCCTCTGCCGAAAACTGTCCAATTCTCCCAACCTTTATTGTATCAATTTTTAGCAGATAGTTCCCAACTCCAACAACTAAGACTTCCTAAAAAAAAGTCATCAAAAAGTGACAGAATAATATAAATGAAATTTGGCATGCAGCAAAGGCTGCAAAAAGGAATACTGGACAGTAACTCCCAAAAATAAATAATTGGGAGAAGTTACTTGTTTATGAGGGTGCCAGCAAACTCGTGGATGATAAGGTTCTCCTTCTCCAGCACCTATAATTTGTATAGCTAAAACAATTTTTCCTGTTATCTGAGGCTTACTATCATCGTCAAAATCCTCATTAATCTTCCACACGAAAATTCTACCATCTATACTTGCACTGAAAAAGAAAGAATATCAATGTATGATTAGGAAATAAACAAGGAAAAACATAAAAGATGAAGATATATTGGTACATCTTCATAAATAGCATAAAACATAAACATGATTTGGAAATAAACCTGGCCAACAATGGTACATCTTCAGCAAAGAAAGCCATGTCAGTAACTTTCTGAAAAAATTTTATTAAATTAGATATTGGGTGAAATATAAGAGCTTCAAGAAAATGTCAACTGCTATGATATCAAATAAACTTAAACATAAGAAAAGAAAAACTTTACAAGACAGTGAAAATCTTCATTAGTAACAAAACATGCTAAACTATAAGAAAAAATACATAAATAAAATTTTGGCCAAAGTACAAAGAAATTCAAGCTAATCAAGAACACATCACTCAAACTTGCCCGGAGACAGCAAGCTTGACGAGTTGTAATTAAAAGTACAACAATATCAAAATGCCTAAATTTGCTTGATCAACACATGAATGCCAATTACTAAAAACATTTGCTATCAAAGAGGTAGGCAAGCCTAAGTAAAGTTCAGGTTGCCTCCATCGCCACACAGAGATATGGCTTTCAACCATAAAAACAACCTCTATGAATGCAAAACTAGGGCTAATGACAAGAAATCTTCCCTAAACTTGCACCGGTAAGAGCCCCATGCACAGGGATGCGTATTTTAAATACTATGAAACACCTCCCTATCACCAATGGGAGATCTGCAACATCAGACACGTAGTAGTAGAGCAAGAATCTCATTGAGGTTAAGACGGATAAGCTAAATTAGTCAGTCTCCTTTTGTGTTCTTTCAAACAAGACAATACTATACAACAACAACAACAACATCAAGCCTTATCCCACTAAATTAGTCAGTCTCCTTTTGGGTTCTTTCTAACAAGACAATACTATAGTTTACAAAAAAAAAAAGTAAATTAAAAGTAGAATGAAGGATAAGTTTCACTTTCCTTCTTCAGTTAATTTTATACAAGACAATACTATAGTTTACAAAGAAAAAGTAAATTAAAAGTAGAAGGATAAGCTTCACTTTCCTTCTTCAGCGCATTTTTATACCTAAAACAATCAAGACATTATACCTATCATGTCATCCTCATTATGCTAACTCCTGTTTCTAATACATAAGTAAATATACATTACCATTATCTAAAGTACTCTGATTATCATGTGGTGAAACACATTTTCCTCGTTTTGCCAAAATTAATTTATATAATTCAGAGCTTTCAGATCTGCTTGAGACTTGTTTAAGAACCATTAGAACTCGCACCATTCTATATACTGCATAGTTCTTTGAAATTTGGAACAGAACGCTCCAGTAAACTTAAATTTTGCAGAAGATTTTTGCAACAACATTAAGCAAGCCTTGCTAGCCGAATATTAGCACATATAAAGTAAAAGGATAGCAATTCTTCTCTCTGTTTTTCAACTCTTCATATCGAGGGTATTTAATAGGGTTATAATATGAAGCGCAGTATTAAAAAGATAATTTTAAATTCATGACAGCATTATTTTGGCAGAACTTAATTGTGAATTAGTTTGAAAACCAAAATAAAGACTTGGTTACCAATGGACTGAAACTTATTTTTGTTAAATGGGTATCTCTACAAAAATTGGCAATCACATAATTTGAATAACCTGCAACATAAATTTGAGCAAACAAGGCTGTTTTCTAATAAGAAAGAAAAACAACTTAAACCACAAAAAATATAAGCACTAAATACTGATAAGGCCCTTCTTCTAAGTTTACTCCTATTTCCCTCATCAATTGACGGCCTGTTAACTTTAATACATAGCTATTTACTATGAAGTAATTCGGTAACATTCAGTTTGAGCTTCATCTCCGTCATTACTTATTTCTTCTTGGGCAATTTGAATTCCAGAAGATGCACCATCACCAACAGCAGAGTTTCAATTCCACACTACCTGTGTGTAGAGAGAGAGAGAGAGAAAACACACACAAAAATTCTCTTATTTCCCTTCCCTGTGTCACAATGCCATATACACCGAGAATTAAACTTATTGTAAGGGTAACGAATATTGCAAAGAATTAGATAGTTAATAGAAGAAGACATGAAACATCTTTTTAGACACTTTCCAGTGAAATTGAGCACACTTAATTCATTACAACAGGGAAAATTACATGAACTGCTGCTCCACAAGATTTAGAAGAGAGGAGCATGATACTATCAACAGAATTCCTAATTCAAGACAGAATGAAGAAGGATTCAAAGTAAAGTACAAACATGAGCAATGTGAATCAGAGTAGATTAATGCCACTCGATTTACCAGAGACACCCTGCCTATAGACCTAGCCGATTAAAACGGATAGGTGAAAAGAAAGAACATCAAACAGGTTATTTGCCTAATTAAGCGAGAACTGTTTGCTCAATGACTGTTAGACAAACTTGTGTTCACAAAACAGACCTATTATAGATGCCACGCTACAACTAAGAAAGCTTCCTCATTCACAACCTCAAATCTTGCAATGCCTCTCCTGCCCCATTTGCTAGTTAACCATTGTCGCCAAGTACTGGCTGAAAGCCTAGCCTAAAGTATTACAACCAGTTTTAATGTTTATCTAAGTCATTGTTTTCTTTCATTTCTTGCTTACCTTCCATTTTTTCCTTCATTGAAACACCTTTACCATTCAACCTATCCGACTATTATAACCCACTTGAATTATGCAGTGCTTTTCAGGGAACTCAGCATCCCATATATTGTTAAAAGCTGACGAATGGTCATTGCCTCCATCCATTTTTGGGTCTATCATTCGATATCATATCAGATGCTAACCAAGAAATAAAATTAGAACTTTCCTTTCCATTTAAGATTTACCTGAAAACCCAGCCATCAAGATCACATCAATCATTACCATTATCGTCATCATTAGCCTTATCACAACAATTTGTGGTAACTGTATGAGACCACCTCAATTAATTTTGCTAAGTGCCATATTCTGCTCAAAAATAGATCATTTTACTTTATTAAAAACAGTAATCAGCTTTCACCTGCATTTGGTGGGACCGTAGTGCAGGTCAAGGCTTATTCAGAGCAACATTGTACAACATTTTAGGTTACACTTCAATCAATACGCAATTTCTCCCACCATATATATCAAAGCTATCATTTTGTACCCCGTCTAGCTGTGATTGATACTTGGACATAGGAATGCAAGAATGAGAACACACAACCATGTAGAAAGCAAAAAAAATAAAACCCTTTTAATGATCCCCAAACTTAATATAAACTCATATAGCATCCTTTGTTCTAATGTTTCAAAGAAACCTGGACAAACATTTCCTGAGAACTTGAAAATGGAAATAGGACCAGAAAAAAAAAATTTTCTTAACACATCTTCATTGTACTGAAATGAGTTCTCATGAGCCCATTTTACAGCAGATATAAAGCTAAAGAGTCCAACAAATTAATTAAAATATATTTAAATTAACAATACTCCTAGGGTGCATACTGTTAACTTCTCATCATAATAATGAAAGGCCAGGCAATTAAAACCACTTTAACATAATTTTGTAAATGTTCAAATTCCTCCCAAAGATACGGATTCTGCGACTAACAATCCTGAAATCAACAACCAGGTAAAAGTGTGTGCAGAAAATAAACATTTACATTGTGCTAAAATCATCACAGCGGAAGTAGCTTCAATTATTTACTGTACTCATGAGCTGCTCCCCACTTGATAAAAGAGAGAATATTCCAGCTGAATAACATAAAACCAAGCCAATTTATATAAATTATGCATGCTTTTGCATGAAAATGTCACTTTCATGCGCCACGCTTAGACGCAGAATCCCACTAAATAAAGCACCCATCACGCTTCAATACCAAACAGAAAAATAAGCAGCTTCCAAACAAATAAGAAATTTTCTTCGAAAATCAACCTGGGTATGCCCTCGAAGCAAGGATCGAAGTGCCGTGTTGATATTAAGCACGCGAATAGCTCCAAGCTTGAGTCCATAACAAATGTACACCCGGTTGAGCGCAATCTGCCGCCCCAGAACAAGGCCAGGATCCGATATATACTTAGTAATAGGCGTCACCTCGAGCTGAGGGGGCTGAGACTCCCCTGGCAACCTTGAGTCCACATCGTACACGGCACGATCTCCAGCAGCCAGGCGCCGCCCCCGCGGCAATTTGCTGCTCGGAAGTCTCGCCGGATCCGGCTGCAACATAGCTGGAGGCGGCGGATGGAGAATCGGAGGGTTACCTGGCGCCGCTGAAAACTCTGAAGGCGACGTTGGCGATGGCATCGAGATGGCTGACTCGAGATTGGCAGGTTGAGCCGTGCCGAGAAGTGCCATTAGGCGTGCGCCTGCGTTAGGGTTAGGATTGGGGTTGGGGACTGGAATAGGGGACGGAGCCTGTGGATAGTGAAGGAAGGGTCGATGCTGGAACGGCGGGGTTGACGGAGGGTAGGAAAAGGCGCTGAGAGGCGCCGCTGGCGATGTAGAAGGTAATAGCGGAGCGGGGTAAGAAGAGGGAGGTGGAAGGAAGGGACTTGCACCCCTGGGGACAGGATTAGGGCTAGGGTTAGAGGAGGGGGTTAGAGGTTTGAAGAGCTTCTGAACGTCGAAGGGGGGAGTCGGATTGGGATTGGAGCTAGGGCTAGGGGCGGGGCTGCCACCTGAGGAAGCCATGGATAGATCCGCAGATGGAAGTCAGCTGGGACTGACGAAGTGAACGGGACGGGGGAAGAAGTGGGAAAGGATAACCGAGCGAAGAAATTGTAAATGGTAAATTTATTAAAATGAGATAACAATTGAAATATTTTATCGCCTGAGATAAATAGTCTACCAAATAATTCTTTTTTAATCACGAATACATTATCATTATCAATTAATATAATAATATCAATTTATTAGCACAGTCAGCATTTTGTTTGACTGTGATAATAATTTTTTATGTGTTTTTCATACAACTGAGGTGGTTGGAATGAGAAAGTTTTTTTTATAATATATTAACTCTGACACAAGATGTTAAATAGGTTGAAATTTACCATTAAATTTGAGAGATGGGCATCTCCTCAACTGCTTGCTGATAATATCTTTGTTATTCTCAAAGATCAAAAGATTGTCTCAAAGCTATCTGTTAACCCTGGTTCACTCTCTTGATAGCGATTTAAATTGGGTCGATGAAGCTTGCTTCCTTTTATGAATCGATGGCCTCTTTGATTATTCAAAGGTCCAAAGTCAAGTGGCTTCATCAAGGCGAAGATGACTTGAAATTTCTCTATGGTAGGATCAAGATGATGCAAAATTACAATTAATTATATTAAAATAATCCCAACTAGTGAGAGGGCTTTCTCTTCCTCTCATGAGATCAGCCAAGCTATGATTAACCACTTTTGTTGCTTGTTTAACTCCTCTCCTCGAGTATCAGGGGCTCCTCATTCTCTTCACATTGGTTCTACCATTCCCCCACCCTCCCTCTCTTACTTCCTCTATGGTCGCTCCTGTGTTGTAAGACTGTTAGGCTCTTCTTCCGCAATTCCTTTCTCCCCCAAAAAAGTCAAAAAAAAAACTGTTATTGCATTAATCCCCAAAGCCCTCATGTTGACCATATTAAGGATTATAGACATATCCCCTTATGCAACACCTTTTATAAAATCATTACTAAAATTCTTGCTCTAAGACTTAATGTTGTTATGCCTTATATCATCTACCCTAGTCAATATGGGTTCATTCAGGACAGGATTGCAACTGATAATACCATTCTAATTACTGAAATTCTATCTAAATTCAACTCTTTGGGAAATTCTAAAATTTTTTTGCCAGAATTGACCTTTTTAAAGCTTTTGATGATGTATCCGGGCATTATGTTTTTCACAAAAAAGGTTTCCTTGGGCTTTTTGTGTCTTAGATTCAAGCTTTGTATTGATAAAGTGAATTTTGTCATATGTTATAATGGTGGTCTTTAGGGGTTTTTTAATTCTTCATCTGGCCTTAGATAGGATTGCCCCATCTCACACTATTGTTATGTATCATTATGGATGACTTCTCTAACCTTACATATCATCAAAATGAGTTTGATCCGTTTCTTGAGTTCTGCTCTTCTGGATATGCTATCGCTTGCTTACTATATGTTGACGACTTGCTTCTTTTTGGAAAAGCGTCTAATGAGAATGCACAAGTTTTGGCTCTAAACTTAAATTGCTTTGAATGTGCTTCTAGTCTCAAGGTTAATCATGAAGAGCTCCATTTATAGATCCAAAAACATTACTAATCCTATGGATATTGCTAATTTTCTCAATTTACATGTTGGGGAAGGTCTGTTTAAATATTTGAGTATCCTCATCTCCCTTAAAAGGCTTAAGGTAGCTGATTTTCTCCCCCTTATGAAGAAAGTTTCCAACATGCTTGATGGATGGAAAGACAAATTAGTCTCATTTGTTGGTAGATTGCAATTTATTAAGTTAAGCATTTGGAACTTCATAACCTACTAGATTAAGGGTTCCATCTTACCTAAATCTTGTTGTACGTTCATTAATAAACATTTTGCTAGGGTTCTCTTTCATGGAGACTCTCTTGGTAGAAAGCTTCACCTTGTACCTTGGAAGAACACATGTTTTCCTAAGAATGTGGTCTTGGTATCCCTTCCATTTTTGCTTTGTCTCATGCTTATTATGTTGCCTTGATTTGGAGATGTCTTTCCTCTTATTCTTAGCTCAGTAGCTGGTTTAAAAACTTTTATATTTCCTTCTAGAAGCCTTATACTGGGAAAATTCATTATGCTGGAAGAATTTGTCTCAAATAGCTGGTGTTATCAAGCCTAATATTTCCTTCAAAATTGAAGATGGTTGTCGTACTGCTTTGTGGTGGGATCCTTGATACTCTAGTAGTTCTCTTTCTAATATTGTTTCAACACCTTTGAACCCCTTTCTTTTGAATTATAAGCTATATGTTTTCACTGTTGATGGAGTTTGGGCATTCCCTCATAATTTTCCTGCTTCTCTATCTAATGTTATCTTTGGAAACTCTGACTTATACCCATGTGTTGATTGCCCCTTATGGTGTGGATCTACTCATGCTTCTTTAAAGCTTTAATTGATGATTTTTATAAAGATTTCTCTATTGGTTTAAATTTCTTTGGCACAAAAGAGTTTCATTGCGCTTTTCCTCTTGCACTTGGTTAGCTTTGTGGGTTTAGAAACTGCTGACCGGCTTATCTTCATCAACACACCTGCTCAACCACTTTTTTTTTTTGTAATTGCCATAATAAATCTATTTTTCATGTATTTTTTGAATGTGAATTCTTTTCAAAGTGTTGTTGAGGCTTTTTCCGGAAACTTCTTTTTCCCTGTTTAGGTCTAACATAATGTAGGTCTTTAATTATATTATGGGGAACAACCACTTATCTAAAGTTAATAAAAATCTCCTCTATTTAACCATCAGTGATTCGATTTATTACATTTGGCATGAGCGTAATGCTAGGTGGTATGGTGGCAAATTTTCCTGCTTTAATTTTATCCTCTTGAAGATTAAGTTTGTCATTAAGGTCAAATGCAGCTATTGGAAAAATTCTGACCAACTTTTAAAGTTCCTAGACTAATTTTTCTCTACAATTTATTTCATATTAATGTGGACTTTTGGCTGGGATACTGAAGCTTTAGCATGGTCTTTTGCCTGCTGCTTGTATGCTGGGGAATTTTTTGTCCAGACAATGATGATGAAGCATATTTCCCTGCGTTATGCCTCCCTAGAAGGCCTAGCCTCTACTTTCAAAACCTTGGTGGCTCATATTGGTTTCTGCTTGTTCTGTTGGCTGTGTTTTTTAGTTGTCGTTCTTATTTCCTTCTATGTTTTCTGCTTCCAATGAATGACGCACTGTGTAGATAACTAGGCGGTGCTTATATTCAACTGGTTCTTATGCAGGAAGTTCTAGTTGAGGTCCTGAGTATGATGGGCGTCTGACCTTTTATTTTTGGATTTGTTTCTTTTCTCTTTATTTTTTGAGGTTGTTAACTTTTCACCTTAGTTTATGATGCATTTTGCTTAATGTTATGTATTTTTCCTATTTTAATCATATTTTATTGGGGCTTCTTTGCATATATATCTTATAACAATGAACATGGACATGCCCAAAAATTTCTTTAAAAAAATTAACTTAATGATATTTTATTATTTCTCATGTTTTATTTTCTTTTTATTATTAATGAGAATTTTTATTTTATCTCCTTCATAATAAGCACTTTTGGGTTATTAATTATCTAATATATATATATATATATATATATATATATATATATATATATATAAGAGGAAAATAACTTTAAAAGTTAAAAATGCATGTATCTTGCTCAAAATATTATAAACATCAAGTTTGAAATACAAAAAAATAGTATTATTTCTACATATATTATCCATATAAAATATTAATGAGAACGACAGCATTAGTGGAGCACTCCCGTTCATTTCCACCGTCCAAACACAACAAACTTTCTCATCACACACCGTACATCTGTAAAGAGCACAAGACTCTCATCACACAACACATCTATATAATTACACAGTATGTAATACCTAAGGCAGAGAGATATACAAAAGTTCATTTTATTGTTCTTCATTTGTTCCTTGGTTTGCTCTGTTATTATGGTATCAAAGATGTAAATCACCTCACGGTGATGCAAGGATGGAACAATCCAAGACATCACAGCTCGATTCCTTCTCCGATCCTCAAATACCCTCATCACTGTTTAATTGAAAAATTATAGTTTAAAAAAGTGTTTAATTTTCTTTGGGAAAGTTAAATTTCTGGAATTTTGATTTTATAACTGAACACTTATTATGAATAATATATCACCTCGAAAGGTGAACATATCGTTCCCTAATAGGTTCAGATTACAAATCTTTGAATTTATCTGATTATCATAATCAAACTCAAGAAGAAATAACATACGATCTCGAAAGATCAAAATGATATTTAATCAATTGTTTGATTATGTTAATCTGAATAGGATCATTAATTTTATAATCAGAACTATGATTGTAATTGACATATCTATCCGAAGAAAGAAGATATCAATCATATCAATAGTTTGAATATGAAAATAACGATCGCCATTTTTTGTTTTGATTTCCCAAAGATAATTAATTAAAGGTTTTGAAAAAAAAACTTGATTTTGAAATCAGGTCTGGGTTTCCAAATCTCCTACGAGCGCAAGCCCTCGTAGTTAATTACATCATAGGAAACCATAAAATTTCCTACGAATACTCTCGATTAAAATAGCGATACGAATTTTATTTAAGAATTCAAAGATTGATATCAAAGGAAGTTAAGGACTGGGATTTTCAATAGGGAATGGTTCAAGATTGAACACTTATTTCTTGAGTCAAAGAAAGAAGAGTAGGAGGTGTTTTGAGATTCTGAATTACTTCAGAAACACCTCAACTATCCTAATTGTTGGGCTTGAATTAGATGGAAAATAGATTTGATGTTTAAGTGATTGATTTTATTAGAAAATGGGAATTAGATTCCCGGAAGATTGAGGTCTTAGAATTAAATATCTGCCTCAGATCCTAAGTCTAAAATTGGGTACTGAGAATTAGTGACCCAAACCTAGCTAATGCAATGCAATCTGGACTTATCCCGGCCTAGATTGGGGAGCCAGCTAAACCACCTAAACGCTTTTAAAACCATGAGTCAAAGTCTTTAAATGTAGAGTGGTTAAGGACATTGATTAAGATTGGTTTAAAGAATTTGGGTCGACATCTAGAGCAGATCCTAATTGACCCCTTAACATATGTTGGGTTAAATGTCTAAATAAAATGCAATTAAGATTTAGACTCGATTTTTAATTTGTATCTAATGCAATGCATGTTAGTTGACTCGATGAAATGCTTAAATCAATATGAAGCAGTTTTAAAATAGGCTTAAAAATAGGTTTTATCCTAGAGATTGCACAACATCCCCTTGGACAGAACTGCACCCTAATAGGTCAGGTGGTCTGCCAGAACCCGCAGGCGGGGAGGTGCCTAACAAGGATGAGAAAAGTCAAGATGTATGCATGAAAAACTCCCGGCGAGTCCGGGCTTACTTCTTAAGAGCGTTAGAGTTTCTATCTGAGCTTAAATATTTTAATTTTGTTCAAGTAGAAAAGGTTAATGACCGTACCCTCACGAGCCTCCGATCGGGTTCCAGGCTAAATCAAATACGACATGCAATAAGCGCCAAAAAACTACTAAAAGCATGTGGGTCCTTAATCGCAATCAACATCAATTAATCAAATCAACATTTAATTAAATTAATTAAATAAATGCTCAAACTGAAAGTCCATAGGCAAGTGCCTTTAATAATACAACCCAGGGTCTGCAGTAAAGTAAAGTGGCCGGGTACCACTGACTACAACCCGGATTCTACTCCTAAGACTCAAGTGACTTTGAGATTTGAGTTTCTTCTCGTTCTTCACTTCCTCGTCTCCTTAGAACTCCTTGGATCGTCGGGTCTGGGTATCCAAATGAAAAGAAACTCCCCTTGAATATGGGTGTTATCTTTTCTCTTTGGATACTTGAACTTCATCCTAATTTGGATCTCCAAATGGATAGGAACTCTCCCCTAAGGGATGTTCCTTCCTCTTTGGATTCCAAATTGGATGTTTAAGTATCTCAATCTCAAATCACTTTAAACATTACAACTCAATTTAAATCAAATTACATCAAATTGAAATTAAAAATCTAGACTCAACAACCTGCAAGGTTATCCTAATAATCAGCAGTTTATATTTGACATCCCAAGCAGTTAATATATTGAAATTTAAAATACTCAATCACAGCCACGCTTGGCCATGCTCTTTTTGATTTAAAGGGGGACTTAAGCATGCTTAGCACCTGTGCAATTTGATAATTATAATTTTGCCCCCTTTAATTTATGCCCTGTATGAGCATGGCCACCTGCATAAGATTGAATCAGTACAAAACGTTCCTAGCCTAGGGGTAGATCTAACGTACAATCAAATTAACATAGAATGCATTAAATAAATAAACAATCACATCAACATCAATCCTATGTCTAGCAAACAGCATGCAGTGAAAGCTCGAAAATCCGGCACACAGCAGAAAAGTAAACACCGGCCTAGCCTAAGACTAGAGTTGGTTGTCCTAGCAAACCATCTAAAGTGTGTGAGGTAGGCTGTGTGGCTTTGATATGTCCTAAATAGGATGATTTGATTGAAGTTGTTTGAGGTTCAAGTTGGTTGAAAGCTTAAGGGAATATTTAATTTGAATTTAAATATTAATGACTTGAGATTGATTTTAAACTTAATTTTAATTATTTGTTGGATATCACCTTTGTTGCACACCGAGGCCGTGAAGTTTATTTCACCTTCCTTGGGGCTAATTTAATAGCCTCGTAGGCCTGGGTTACCCAGTGGTACCCGATATAATTAAATGATTTGAGTTTGATTAAGGTTTAAAGGTTGGTTAATTTTAATTAAGATTGGTTGGTTGCTGGTTTTAAGTTCAAATTGATGTTTTCTGGAATTTTTGACAATTTATTGAATTTTGGAAATTTTTGATTATTTTAATGATTTAATTAAGGGGTTAAAAATTAACCTTTTGATTTAAAGGGTTTTCTAGAAAGTTAAAATTTTATTAAAATACTAGACTTTAATACGATCAGTTAGACAGTAAGTATGCTGAAATTGGATTTTTCTACATTTTATTATGAAGGTTTGAAGTTTTGACTTGATTTTGAACTAGGTCTGACCAAAAGTTGACTTTTTCAAATTTGTTTGATTTCTGAAAACTTAACATTTTTAATAAATATTAGAGCTTAAGATGAGTTGTATGCCTTTGAGTTTGCTCAATTTAGAGTTCATTTGAATTAGTTATGAATTTTTGAAGTTTTGAGTATTTAATGAATTATTTAAATTGTTTAATTAGAGACCCTTTTTGTGATTTGGATCCAAATGATCTCCAAACTTCTTGAAATCAACTCCAAAGGTCAGGAATGACCTAAGGAGTGATTTCCAAGTGTTTGAAAATTTTTTAGAATTTTTTATTATTTTTAATTAATTAAATTAATTAAATATTAAATTTCAATTAAAATTAAATTAAACTCAATTTTGAAGTCCAGTAAAGGGGCTTTTATTTTTCATTGATTAAGGGTTTAATTCTGGTCAGTTAGAGAGGTTAATTGTATTTTTTGGATTTAAATTTGATTTATTAGAATTTCTGGAAGGCTTAAAGGCTTAATTAAGGTTTAAGTTTGATTAGGTTGATTAAGGGGCTTAATGATCTCAAAAGTCAGTGGGAAAATTTCCTAAGTCTGAGGATGTCACTATATTCAAATGGTTTGAGTTTCAAATCAATTGGGATTGAATCTTAATAATTAGAATATTTCTAAATTTTCTAAATGAGTCCTTAATTGTTGTCCTTAATGACACTAGGTTAATTGGGTTCAAATCAAGGTTTTACTAACCCTCAATATAACATATGCATGATAAATATACATATAAACACAATCAATCCTATGTCTAAGAGAGCCTTAAACTAAGTGGTGTGTGTATATCCTTAAACATGCATAGATTAATACTTAATTAAATGTGAACAATAACTATATTAGTGAATGATTAGAGCATAACCATTCACTAACACTCCCACAAAATTTTTATTCAAATATGTTGATCTATGTTTAAAATTCCAAAGTAGATCTCTCAACCTAATGGATTTAAATACATAAATATTATTTCAAAATAAATTTAAAATATATGCTTGACTTATATAAAAAGCCATATAAAAACATAGGTTTTGAATCTAAAATATTTAAGATATAACTAAGGTAAATTCAATAGCTAAATGAGAGATCTACTGATCTATTAAGGTCATTTGAAAATAAGTTTTTAATTTTCAAAATAATTAGCTTAATATTTAATTAGATATTAATTAAATATTAAAATAATTAAGTAATTAAAATAAGTTAACATTAATCAAGTTTTGATCTCTGAATTTGATTTCAAATTAAAGTACTTAATTTTCTGAAAATTTTGATATATTACACTTAATTTTCTGATTTAAAATGAATTTATTGTGAATTTTTAAAATTTAAATCAATTAAAAGGGGTTTTTTAAATAATTTTAAATTAATTAATGATTAAAATAATTTAAAAATTAATTAATTTAAATCTTAAGAATTTTCTAAAATTTCTAAATTATTTGTATTTATAAATATACTAATTTAAAAAAAAAAATATTTAAATTATTATTCATTAGTTAAATATTAATTAATAATTAAACATTTAGTTAATTGAAATATAAGATATAATTTGAATTAATTTAATTCCAAAATTAGAATAATTTAAGGTTAATTACTTAATTATTGGATATTAATTAATTAAATCAGTGAATATTAATTAATTATTAAAGTATTAAAATATTATTACTTATTTAAATAATATTAAATAATTTCAATTAAATGTTGTTTAAATTTTCAAATATTTTTAAGATTAATATTAAGTTTAAGATTAATTAAGCATTAATTAATTATTTAACTATTTAATTAAAATATTAAATGATATTTAAATATTTAAAATTATTTTAAACTTTTAAAATATTTTAAATGATATTTAACTTTATAATTTATTTAATGTTAATTAAAATATTAAAGGTTATTAATTAAAATCTTAAAATTATTTAATATTAAATAATAATAATAATAATAAAAAATTATAAAGTATTTAATGAAAATATTAAATGATTTATATATTAATAAAAGTTTAATATTATTTAATATTAATTAAAATAATAAACTATTTAATATTGATTAAAATATTAAACAATTTAATATTAATTAATATTTTAAAATCATTTAATATTAAATAATATTATAAAGTATTTAATATTAATTAGAATATTAAGTAAAATCAATTATTAATTAAAGTTGTAAATTATTTAAATTAATTAACATTTAATGATAAATATTTAAATAAAATATTTAATATATAAAAAGTTAATTATTAGTTTATAATAATTAATAATTGATATTAATGTAATTTAAAAAAAAAAAATAATTATAAAATTTAAATTAATAATAATTCTAAATTAAAATTATTTAATTTCTGAAATGTATTTTAATATATATTATATTTTAATATATAATATATTATTATTTAATATTTATTTAAAAGAAAATTAAAATTAAAACGAATAATAAAAAAAAAAACGGCTGACCACGTGGCAGGCTCTGATTGGCCGTTTCAAACCGCGGGAGCCACGTGGCCGCTTTCGATTGGCGGAGGCAGAACCGCGGCCAATCATTGGTTGGCGGCGCAATGATTGCGCCGCCAACAATGATTGCGGGATCATTAACCGCGGACGCGGTTTACTTATCCGTGTCAGCAAGCTCTCGTCGCCGTCTGATCCCCCGTGTTATGAAACGGACGGCGCAGATGGAGCTGAACGGCGATAAGCTCCTTCAGCCACGGATCCGCGGTTGGATGGACCGCGAGAAAGCTTGATCGAGACCGTTGATCATGAAATCAACGGTCCAAAATGCGCCCAGTTACAGAACATTACGAATGAACCCTAGAATGGGTTTTTCGTCTTGTTCTCTTGATCCGATGGACCAATCTTAATGAAATTTTAAACATAGCTACCCTAAGTGAACAGAAATCATGTGGGTTACTTAGTTGAGCTTAAAACGAACTTGATAAAAAGTTAATTAAATCTAAAAAAAGTGACCTAGGGCTAGAGTTTTAGGAAGATTTACCGAGGGATTTGAAGGGGAATTGGTTTCTCTGAATTTGTGGTTTGTCCTCGTATAGATCTCCAATTGAAATCGCGACTCGAAATGCCTTGGATCGAGCTATGCAACCCTTGGATGAATCAAGCCTTAACTCGCCGGAATATGGTCGCCGGCGAGCTTTGACCGGTGGATCTTGGTCGGAAATGTGAAGAGGAGGCAGTTTAGGGCTTGTAGGAGCAGAGAGTTTGGCTAGAAAGTCTGGAATAGGTGAGAGAGAGCTAGGATGAGAGTGACGGCTCTCCAAGGGGTTTTGCCCTATTCAATTCATTCCAAATTGAATCAGTGGCTGGGATGGGTTTGTTTGAGCTCTATGATGTTGCCAAGTGTCCCTAGGGTGGTTGGGAGCAGGAGAATCAAAGGACACAAGGACAAATGACATGTAAAGGTCATTTTGTCCCTTTGTGGCCATGTGGGGTTAATGGAAGCCATTGGATCTGGATCCAAGGGCTATGATAGACTCTAAGGATGTTCTAGAGTCTGGCCAAATGGTTTGAGCTGAGTTGGCATGAAGATGCCATGCCATTTGGGTGTTTAAGCCTTTTTGAAGGCATTTATTGACTATGTTGACCAGTCAACTGGTCAACAGCAGGTGAGGTGGCACCTAAATGGTCTTGATGGGCTGATTAGGTAGATTGGAGAAGATTTGAGGTTTAAATATTAAAGCTAAAATACATTTGAAAGAGTTTGAAGAGATTTGACCAAATCATTAAAGTTTGACTAAGTCAAACTTATGGGATTTGACTCAAAATGGATTTGAATAAACTTGGGTCATCTCTTGAGAGGGATTTAAGTATTTGAATGAGTTGATTTGAACGACTGGGTTGGGACAACCCACTTGAACCCTTAAGAGATGTTTTAGTCAACTTAGGTTGACTCAGTCAACTAAGTTGACCCAGGAGGTGGGTCTAGGTTTAACAAGTTTGAAATGATATAATAGATCTGATAGGGGTGATTTCAGGGTTTAAATGGGTATTTTAGATCAAATGTCCTATTTAGGCCTTTAACGGGCCTAATGGGTCAACTAGGTTGACTTGGTCAAACAGGTTGACCCACAGACAGGGTCTGGGCTGGATCAATCTCAAATATTATTTGCAGTCTGGTAGAAGTGTTTTCAGGGGTCAAATAGGTCATTTGGGTCAAATGACCTATTTAGACCTTTAATGGGCCTAATGGGTCAACTATGTTGACTTGGTCAACCAGGTTGACCCAGGGTCAGGGATTGGGTTCAACCAGTTCAGAATAATATTCTGAGTCTACTGGTGATAGTCTCAAAGTCTGGGGAGGTCATTTGGTCAAAATGACCTATTTGGGCCCTTAATGGGCCTTTTAGGTCAACCCTGGTTGACTTGGTCAACCAGGTGGGTCCAGGGTCTGGAAATGGGTTCAACAGATTTGAAATGATATTTGGAGACCAACGGAGGTGGTCCCAAGGTCTGGGGAGGTCATTTGGTCAAAATGACATATTTTGACCCTAAAGGGGCCTTCTAGGTCAACTAGGTTGACTTGGTCAACCAGGTTGACCCAGGGGCTAGTTCTGGGTTCAACAGGTTTGGTTTGATATTTGAAACTTGCTGGAGGTAGTTGCATTTGATTTGGAGCTAATTTGACCAAAGTGACTATTCACACCCCATAGGGGTATTTTGGTCATTTTGACCCCTGGTCAACTGGGGGTCAAATTGAGTCCAACAAAATGCAGTTTAATGCTCAATGGATCATAATCAAGGGTCTGGAGGTAATTGGAGGCTTTGGAGAAAGCTCCAGGGTCAAAACCCACTGGGTGGTAGGTCCAGTGGCATAGACTGTAAATATTTGAAGGTTTTACAGTCTTTGGATTTCAATTCAGTTTCTGGGGTTAGAGATCTCAGAATGAGCTCAAATTTGGAGGGTTACCTCTAGAGACATGTCACATCAGTGTGGAACTGACAGCTCTTGAATCAGAGGTCATTTGATAGGGTTTTGAAATGTTCAAAGATTAACTGGAAAAGGCTTTCAGGACTTAGACCTTTAGCCTTGGATTTGAATATGGAAATCTGGTTTTAAGCTGGATTTTGAATTTGAATGATATGGTTTGAATTAATTCTAGATTGAATTGAAGCTTGGATTGATCTAGAAGAATTCTAGGATTTAGAATAGGTCCTAGGGTCCAAATCAGCTTAAGGGAATCCTAAGGTCTAGTGTAGATCCTAGGGACTGGAGTCTGGGAAGATCCTGGAATCTAAAAGTCCTAGGGACATCCTAGGATCTGGGGTCTGGAAGAATCCTATGATCTAGAAGAATCCTAAGATCTAGGAATCCTAAGATTCAAGATCTAGAAGAATCTTAGGATATAGAGTAGATCCTAATGTTTGATTTCTAGGAAAATCCTAGGATTTGGAAATCCTAAGGCCTGGGATCTAGAATAGTCTTAGGATCTAGAAGAATCCTAAGCTCTAGATAGGTCTAGGAGAATCCTAGGATCTAGATTTGTCTTCAATTGCATTGATCTGGGGTCAGGATTGATTTGAATTTGGATTGATCTTAAAGTCTGGATTGATCTAAGATCAGATTGATCCTAGGGTTAAGATTGATCCTAAGGATTGGAAAGATCCTAAGGTGTGGATTGGTCCTATTGAGCTCATACAAAAATGAGGTCAACAAATGGACCCCCAATATGTGTAATAGAATGTAGTTCTATTGCACATATTGGTGTTGACCGAATAGGATGGTCAAGTCTGGAATTTTGATCTTAAGGGGATGAGAAATCTATCCCTGGGGAATTAGAGTTTGAATAGATACTAGGGTAGTGCTAGAAAAAGCGTATTCTACCCCTAGTGGGTCTGGTCCTGAGGGTAGGAGAATCCTAACCTTAAGGGTAGAGGAACCTGGGTGATCCTATAGGAAGGAAGAACTCCTAACTACAAAGGATTGAATTCGGATTTGATTCTAAGGAAAAGGAAAGTCTAACCTCAGAAGATTAAATTTGAAATGAATCTAAGAGAAGGAGATCCTAGTCCTAGAAGATTGAATTTGAAACTTAATTCTAAGGGAAGGAGATCCTAACCCTAGAAGATTGAGTTTGAAATGATACTAGGGTAGTGCTGAGGCAGCGTACTCTATCGCTAGTGGGTCTGGTCCTAAGGGAAAGGAAGAATCTATCCCTAAAGGAAAAGAAGGTCTGGATGATCGTATAGAAAGGAAGAATTCCTAACTACAGAGGATCGAGTCTAGATTTGATTCTAAGGGAAAGGAAATCCTAACCTTAGAAAATTAAATTTGAAATGATACTAGGGTAGTGCTGGGGACAGCGTACTCTACCACTAGTAGATATAGTCCTAGGAGAAGGAAGAAAACCTATCCCTAAGGAAAAGAAGGCCTGGATGATCGTATAGAAAGGAAGAACTCCTAACTATAGAGGATCAAGTATGAATTTGATTCTAAGGGAAAAGGGAAATCCTAACCTTAGAAAACTAGATTTGAAAGGATACTAGGGTAGTGCTGGAAACATCATACTCTACCACTAGTGGATCTTATCCTAAAGGAAGGGATGTCCTACCCTAAAGGAAAAGAAGGTCTGGATGATCGTATAGAAAGGAAGAATTCCTAACTATAGAGGATCAAGTTTGGATTTTGATACTAAGGCAGTGCCACAAAGGGCGTACTCTACCACTAGTAGATCTAATTCTAAGGGAAGGGAGAAATACCTAGCCCTAAAGAAAAGAAAGCTTGATTAAGATTGATTCCAGGACGGTGCCATAGAGGACTTACTCCATCACTAGGAAGTCTAATCCCAAGGGAAGGAAGAAGAACCTACCCTAAGGAAGAGAGAACTGGATTTTGAAATTAAACATAGGACGGTGCCATAGAGGACTTATTCCATCACTGGGGAGTCTAATCCTAAAGGAAGGAGAAAAGCCTAACCTTGAGGAGAAGAAAGTTTGAATTTGGAATTGAAATTGAATCCAGGACGGGGCCACAAGGGACTTATTCCATCACTGGGGAATCAAATCCTAAGAGAAGGAGAATACTTACTCTAAGGAAATGAGAACTGGATGATCTCATAGGAAAATAGTATTGCTCCCTATAGGAGATCAGGCTTAAAGTTTTGAATTTTGAAACTAGAATGGTGCCGCAGAGGGCGTTATCCATCACTGGAAGATCTAATCCTAAGGAAAGAAAGCACGATGACTCACATCTGTCCTTAAGGAAGAGAAGGCTAGAGGACCCTGAGGGAAGAAAGTATTGCTTCCCGTAGAAGGTCGAATCTGGATTTTGAACGTAGGATGGTGCCACAGAGGGCGCGCTCCACCACTAGAAGATCTAATCCTAAGGAAAGAAAGCACGATGACTCACATCTAACCTTAAGGGAAAGAAAACTGGAAGAAGCTAGGATGGTGCCACGAAGGGCGTACTCCATCACTAGCGGATCTAATCCTAAGGATAGAAAGCACGATGACTCACATCTAACCTTAAGAAAAAGAAAACTAGAAGAAGCTAGGATAGTGCCACGAAGGGCGTACTCCACCACTAGCGGATCTAATCCTAAGGATAGAAAGCACGATGACTCACATCTAACCTTAAGGAAAAGAAAACTGGATGATCCCGTGAGAAGGAAGCATTGCTTTACACAGAATCAGATCTGGAGTGATCGTATGTAAAGGAAACTTGCTTTACATAGAGGATCGAGTCAGGATGATCGTATATAGAAGAAACTTACTCTATATAGAGGATCAGATTAGGAATGATCATATGTGAAGGAAACTTGTTTCACATAGAGGATCAAGTCTGGAATGATCATATATAGAGGAAACTTGCTCTATATAGAGGATCAGGTCTGGAATGATCGTATATGAAGGAAACTTGCTTCATATAGAGGATCGGGTCTGGATGATCGTATATAGAGGAAACTTGCTCTATATAAAGGATCGGGTCAGGAATGATCATATATGAAGAAAACTTGCTTCACATAGAGGATCGAGTCTAGAATGATCATATACAGAGGAAACTTGTTCTGTATAGAGGATCGGGTCTGGAATGATCATATGTGAAGGAAACTTGCTTCACATAGGGGATCGGGTCTGGAGTGATCATGTATAGAGAAAACTTGCTCTATACAGAGGATCGAGTCTAGATTGATCGTATATAGAGGAAACTTGCTCTATATAGAGGATCAGGTCTAGATTGATCGTATATAGAAGAAACTTACTCTATATAGAGGATCAGGTCTGGAATGATCATATGTAAAGGAAACTTGCTTCACATAGAGGATCGAGTCTGGAATGATCATATACAGAGGAAACTTGCTCTGTATAGAGGATCGGATTTGAATTCTGGAATTTGAGATTTGAATTCTGGAATTTGAAATTTGAATGATTTTTGAACTTGAATTTAAAGATGTTTGAATTTGAAACTTGATTTGACGAATTTGAATTTGAAGGGTTTTAAAACTGTGATGTGTTTTGAATTTGATTCGAATTGGTTTGAATTTGAAAATTTGAATTTGAAAGTTGATTTGATTTTGATTCATCTTGAATTTGATTTTGAATTTTGAATTTCGATTGTGTTTGGCTCAATTTTGATTTGTTTGAATTTGATTTTGAATTTGAAGTGTTTTGAATTTAATTTTAAGTTTGACACTCATCTGGTATGGTACTTCCTGAAGAGCCTCCCCAACATTTGAAAAAAAATTGGGTGGCACTCTTCAGGGTTGATTAGTCAAAGGGAAATTTCCTCAAAGATCATCATTAAAAATGAAGGATCCAGTCTACATTGACTCAAGCTTTCCATTGAGTTTACAAAGGATTAAAAGCGGTCTACAAAAGACTACGACCAAGTCTCCTACTTGGGGAGTTCTAAAGTGACACAATTTATCAGTAACTTGAATCAAATGTGACTTATAAATTTTTGAAACTTTGTTGAGTATGTATTGATTTTTATTTGATGTCCTTGAGCTCCTTGAATTGGAGTCAAGCACTCTGCTCAATTAGAGTTTGATTTTAAACAGCAAGTCTCAGCTCAAGAAACTACGCTTCTAGTTCAAAATGATCTAGGACCCAGCACAGGGTGTGGTTTGATTGTGAACGACAATTTCCAGCATTATAAAATACTCCTCCAGTGGGATTGAACTTGGACCCAGCATAGAGTGTAATTTTATAAAGAAGGCCTTAAAGGAAGGATGCCTATGTGGAAGGGCTTACACACACTTCTCAAGGACCGAATTTAAATTTTCAAGAATAGAAAATTCATTCTTTTTATTAGAAAACTTCTTCTAGCAATTTGGATCCTGTCGAAACGACAAGCGGGCACAAATTTAGAAGTGCAGTGAAAAGTTTGAATGACTCCAACAAACCTGAAAAGGTTTGAGGATTTAGGTTTTGTTGACCCAGACCAAGTTTCGCAGAAACTAAACTGGGTCTCCCTTAAGTATTTTGAATTAAAATCAATTTCAAAGAGGTTTAAGTTGAATATAGAAATTTGATCTTTTCAATTCTCTAACACGAGAGATTTTTATATCTTGATAGATTACCGATGCACGGAAGAAAATATGGATTCAAGATTCTTAAAATCAAGCAATTTTAAATTGACTGAGTATCTTGAGATTCAAGAATTTAGAAGAAGGGAGCCTCTTTCTTTCTTCTTTTTCTGGTGGCGCACACTGCGCATCTTTTTATTTATAGTGCATTTTGCACTGTTTCTTAACTGGTGGCGCCCATTGCGCATCTTTTTGATTTTTGGTGCACTTTATGCATTTCTTGATTGTTGACGCATTTTGCGCATATTTTGAATTCAATTGAATTTAAGAAGAGGCTACACCTTCTCTATTTCAATACCGGGATTACATCTCGAGTATAAGAGAAGAAAACTCATTCTCTTATGCAAGGACGAATAATCCTCAAGGTAGGACCCAGTCTTTTAAAATGAATATTAGCTTGACTTTTGAAAATCATTGAACAAATTTTAAACACACAAGAGATATCTATTAGGATAGAAAATTGCGAGAAAATTGAGAATATTTTCATTTCAAAGATCAACTTAAGTTCGATATCGATTTAACTCAACAGTTGAATTAATCCCACAAAAGAGGTGGGAGGGAGGTGTATTCAAACACTTGATGGAGTCAACAATAACTTTCTCCTGCTTAAGACTTCAAATAGAGGTCAATTCTCATTAAAAAGATAACTCAACTATCTTGAAAGTTTGAAATCAGTACACTTGAGAAATTGGAAGTTTTTCCTTAAAAAGAAATTGCAAATCTAGGTGGCAAGATCCTAGTAGTACGGAATTAAATTCCTACGATCTCCTTGGAGGGAGAGACTATCATTGGATTTGCACTATCCTTAGAAATCATTGCATCACTTTAATCAAAAAGATTTATCTCGATAGGACTCCGTTGAAAATTGAATTTTAACGGTATCACTATCTGATATAATCATAGATTATTTTCCCTCTCTTATTACTAGTGGTCTAGTAATTAAGAGAGTGGCACCCCGAGTGGTTTCTACACCTCCTCCTCTCTAGTTGATGTAGTGGGACACGTATAGAAACGTGACCTAACATCATCTAGTAGAGTGGACGGGTCATAACCTTCAACTGGGGGCCTAGGGCCTGGTGCTGGAGTTTGTTCAGTTCTGGCTTGATTGATTCTCGCCATGTAGTAGTCGAGAAGGTGTATTGGAGATTGTGCTCTCGTCTCTACAACCTCCCTCCTTTGAGCAACAGGAGAAGGGTGGAAATGATTTCCACCTGGGAGGGGGTACATAGAAGGGGCAACAAACTTTTGATTAGCCTCAGACTTGACATGCTTTAAGGCTTTCGCCTTAGCAATCTTCCTGGCCTTGACAACCTTCTTTCTGACTCTACGAAGGTAGTTCTTCATTTTGTTCTTGCTGGCCTTGCTGACGACAGGGGTACTAGAACTTGACCCAATCTCAGGCTGAGATGGTAGCTCTTCTATCGTTATTGAGTTCTGGTTCCTATCCTCCTCAGTAAAAGATACAGTGGGTAAAGGGGTGACAACAGCCTCCATCTCAGAGATAGGGGAGTCAACTCCTGACCCTAAAGTAATCTCAACCAAGGGGACATTCCTTCGTATTCCAGCAGACAGATCGATCATTTCTTCTCCATCGACTGATAACTTGAAGTCTTGGAATTGCATTTCAAACTGGATAAAATTACCAGAAGTGATTCCTTCAACTATCAAGTTTCTATCTAGAGAGAAAATGAGTTTCCCAGCCATTTGAGTACTTAATCCTGAAATTAATGAACAATGATTTGAATTAGTTAATCTTGAATTTAAATTTGAATTTTAAATTTGATTAATGTTATTCAAAATTTGATAATTCAATCATGTTAAGCTTAAATTCAAAACAGTGGTTCGTAAAATTGACAAGGACTTAAGGGTTGAACCCGACACTTTCGCTACACCAAATAACTTGGGGCAAAATGTCAAAGTTCAAACTCGAACTTGAATTCAAAATCGAATTTAAAATTTGAGGTGACAATCAAATTTGAACTTAAGGTTGAAATTGTATTTTGAATTAAAGTTGGATTTGGAATTTGAATTTAAGGTTGAAGTCGAATGGACCCTTCTTCAAATTCTGTGACTCAACAGATCGAGTTTCATTCAATCATATAGGTACACAAAATTAATATGAAAGATCCAGGGATCGAGCTCGACTATTTTCATTTCACCAATTGACTTGGGTCGAAATGTCAAAGTCCTGATCAAAATTGAATTGACTTTAAATTGTAAATCAAATTCAAATTTCAGGTTGAAATTATGTTTGGATTCAAAGTTAAATTTGAATTTGAGGCTCAAGTCAAATGGGTCTTTCTTCAAATTTTATGACTCAACAGACTGAGTTTCACTCAATCATGTAGGTGCATAAAATTGATATGAAAGATCTGGGGATCGGGCTTGACTCTTTTCGTTTCTCCAATTAATTTGGGTCAAAATGTCAAAGTCCCGAATTTGACCTTGAAATCAAATATGAAGTTTGAATTTAAGTTTGGAATCAAATATGAGTTCAAGTTTGAAATTGAATTTGAACTTAAGATTGAATTTAGTTTTGAAGTTGAATTTAAACTTAAATCTTGGATTCAAACTCAAGCTTGAAGTTGGATTTAAATTAAAATTGAATTTGAATTTGAATCTGGATTTAAACTCAAGGTTGGAATTGAACGGATCCTCTTCAAAATTTGGAACTCAACATATTAAATTTTGTTCAAATATGTAGGTGTGCCAAATTAGCCTGAAGATCCTAAGGCTTGACTCTTTACACCCCACCAAGCAATTTAGGGGTGAAATGTCAAAGCCCAGAATTGACTGGAGAATTTTGAATTTGAATTGCATGTGTTCAACTTCAACAGAATATTGTAGAAGACACATAGCAACGACGATTGAAGTTGATTTGAAAGATTTTCCTTGACTTTTGAAACTCAAAAATGTTGAGTTTTATTTTCAACATAATGGTTAACAAAATTCAAGGGAAAATCTAGAAACCTTGACTTGACTCTTTCACCACGCTGACTAGCTTAGGGTGAAATGTCAGAATCTAGGTTGAATTAAAGAAATTTTGAATCTGGGTTTTGAGATTGAGGGTTTATTGTAAATTGTGAAACTTAGCATGCAGGAATTTATTCGCATGCGAGTTTGTAACATATGCAAAAAGATTTTGACAAGCTTGGCTTGACTCTTTTGCTCTACCAATAGACTTGGAGGCAAAATGTCAAAGCCCAGCTTGGAGGGAGGTTTCATACACTCACCTCTCTTTTCACATGTCTTAATTGAGTTGGCCACACTCACCCAAGAGAGAAATGGGTGAGGGACCAACGGAAGAAAGGTAGTCAAAACTACCGATGTAACAAAACTCGTAGCGCTATTAAAGATGGAGAGAGAGATTATCCCCAGCGGAGTCGCCATTTTTTTGTTTGATTGAAAAATTATAGTTTGAAAAAGTGTTTAATTTTCTTTGGGAAAGTTAAATTTCTGGAATTTTGATTTTATAACTGAACACTTATTATGAATAATATATCACCTCGAAAGGTGAACATATCGTTCCCTAATAGGTTCAGATTACAAATCTTTGAATTTATCTGATTATCATAATCAAACTCAAGAAGAAATAACATACGATCTCGAAAGATCAAAATGATATTTAATCAATTGTTTGATTATGTTAATCTGAATAGGATCATTAATTTTATAATCAGAACTATGATTGTAATTGACATATCTATCCGAAGAAAGAAGATATCAATCATATCAATAGTTTGAATATGAAAATAACGATCGCCATTTTTTGTTTTGATTTCCCAAAGATAATTAATTAAAGGTTTTGAAAAAAAAACTTGATTTTGAAATCAGGTCTGGGTTTCCAAATCTCCTACGAGCGCAAGCCCTCGTAGTTAATTACATCATAGGAAACCATAAAATTTCCTACGAATACTCTCGATTAAAATAGCGATACGAATTTTATTTAAGAATTCAAAGATTGATATCAAAGGAAGTTAAGGACTGGGATTTTCAATAGGGAATGGTTCAAGATTGAACACTTATTTCTTGAGTCAAAGAAAGAAGAGTAGGAGGTGTTTTGAGATTCTGAATTACTTCAGAAACACCTCAACTATCCTAATTGTTGGGCTTGAATTAGATGGAAAATAGATTTGATGTTTAAGTGATTGATTTTATTAGAAAATGGGAATTAGATTCCCGGAAGATTGAGGTCTTAGAATTAAATATCTGCCTCAGATCCTAAGTCTAAAATTGGGTACTGAGAATTAGTGACCCAAACCTAGCTAATGCAATGCAATCTGGACTTATCCCGGCCTAGATTGGGGAGCCAGCTAAACCACCTAAACGCTTTTAAAACCATGAGTCAAAGTCTTTAAATGTAGAGTGGTTAAGGACATTGATTAAGATTGGTTTAAAGAATTTGGGTCGACATCTAGAGCAGATCCTAATTGACCCCTTAACATATGTTGGGTTAAATGTCTAAATAAAATGCAATTAAGATTTAGACTCGATTTTTAATTTGTATCTAATGCAATGCATGTTAGTTGACTCGATGAAATGCTTAAATCAATATGAAGCAGTTTTAAAATAGGCTTAAAAATAGGTTTTATCCTAGAGATTGCACAACATCCCCTTGGACAGAACTGCACCCTAATAGGTCAGGTGGTCTGCCAGAACCCGCAGGCGGGGAGGTGCCTAACAAGGATGAGAAAAGTCAAGATGTATGCATGAAAAACTCCCGGCGAGTCCGGGCTTACTTCTTAAGAGCGTTAGAGTTTCTATCTGAGCTTAAATATTTTAATTTTGTTCAAGTAGAAAAGGTTAATGACCGTACCCTCACGAGCCTCCGATCGGGTTCCAGGCTAAATCAAATACGACATGCAATAAGCGCCAAAAAACTACTAAAAGCATGTGGGTCCTTAATCGCAATCAACATCAATTAATCAAATCAACATTTAATTAAATTAATTAAATAAATGCTCAAACTGAAAGTCCATAGGCAAGTGCCTTTAATAATACAACCCAGGGTCTGCAGTAAAGTAAAGTGGCCGGGTACCACTGACTACAACCCGGATTCTACTCCTAAGACTCAAGTGACTTTGAGATTTGAGTTTCTTCTCGTTCTTCACTTCCTCGTCTCCTTAGAACTCCTTGGATCGTCGGGTCTGGGTATCCAAATGAAAAGAAACTCCCCTTGAATATGGGTGTTATCTTTTCTCTTTGGATACTTGAACTTCATCCTAATTTGGATCTCCAAATGGATAGGAACTCTCCCCTAAGGGATGTTCCTTCCTCTTTGGATTCCAAATTGGATGTTTAAGTATCTCAATCTCAAATCACTTTAAACATTACAACTCAATTTAAATCAAATTACATCAAATTGAAATTAAAAATCTAGACTCAACAACCTGCAAGGTTATCCTAATAATCAGCAGTTTATATTTGACATCCCAAGCAGTTAATATATTGAAATTTAAAATACTCAATCACAGCCACGCTTGGCCATGCTCTTTTTGATTTAAAGGGGGACTTAAGCATGCTTAGCACCTGTGCAATTTGATAATTATAATTTTGCCCCCTTTAATTTATGCCCTGTATGAGCATGGCCACATGCATAAGATTGAATCAGTACAAAACGTTCCTAGCCTAGGGGTAGATCTAACGTACAATCAAATTAACATAGAATGCATTAAATAAATAAACAATCACATCAACATCAATCCTATGTCTAGCAAACAGCATGCAGTGAAAGCTCGAAAATCCGGCACACAGCAGAAAAGTAAACACCGGCCTAGCCTAAGACTAGAGTTGGTTGTCCTAGCAAACCATCTAAAGTGTGTGAGGTAGGCTGTGTGGCTTTGATATGTCCTAAATAGGATGATTTGATTGAAGTTGTTTGAGGTTCAAGTTGGTTGAAAGCTTAAGGGAATATTTAATTTGAATTTAAATATTAATGACTTGAGATTGATTTTAAACTTAATTTTAATTATTTGTTGGATATCACCTTTGTTGCACACCGAGGCCGTGAAGTTTATTTCACCTTCCTTGGGGCTAATTTAATAGCCTCGTAGGCCTGGGTTACCCAGTGGTACCCGATATAATTAAATGATTTGAGTTTGATTAAGGTTTAAAGGTTGGTTAATTTTAATTAAGATTGGTTGGTTGCTGGTTTTAAGTTCAAATTGATGTTTTCTGGAATTTTTGACAATTTATTGAATTTTGGAAATTTTTGATTATTTTAATGATTTAATTAAGGGGTTAAAAATTGACCTTTTGATTTAAAGGGTTTTCTAGAAAGTTAAAATTTTATTAAAATACTAGACTTTAATACGATCAGTTAGACAGTAAGTATGCTGAAATTGGATTTTTCTACATTTTATTATGAAGGTTTGAAGTTTTGACTTGATTTTGAATTAGGTCTGACCAAAAGTTGACTTTTTCAAATTTGTTTGATTTCTGAAAACTTAACATTTTTAATAAATATTAGAGCTTAAGATGAGTTGTATGCCTTTGAGTTTGCTCAATTTAGAGTTCATTTGAATTAGTTATGAATTTTTGAAGTTTTGAGTATTTAATGAATTATTTAAATTGTTTAATTAGAGACCCTTTTTGTGATTTGGATCCAAATGATCTCCAAACTTCTTGAAATCAACTCCAAAGGTCAGGAATGACCTAAGGAGTGATTTCCAAGTGTTTGAAAATTTTTTAGAATTTTTTATTATTTTTAATTAATTAAATTAATTAAATATTGAATTTCAATTAAAATTAAATTAAACTCAATTTTGAAGTCCAGTAAAGGGGCTTTTATTTTTCATTGATTAAGGGTTTAATTCTGGTCAGTTAGAGAGGTTAATTGTATTTTTTGGATTTAAATTTGATTTATTAGAATTTCTGGAAGGCTTAAAGGCTTAATTAAGGTTTAAGTTTGATTAGGTTGATTAAGGGGTTTAATGATCTCAAAAGTCAGTGGGAAAATTTCCTAAGTCTGAGAATGTCACTATGTTCAAATGGTTTGAGTTTCAAATCAATTGGGATTGAATCTTAATAATTAGAATTTTTCTAAATTTTCTAAATGAGTCCTTAATTGTTGTCCTTAATGACACTAGGTTAATTGGGTTCAAATCAAGGTTTTACTAACCCTCAATATAACATATGCATGATAAATATACATATAAACACAATCAATCCTATGTCTAAGAGAGCCTTAAACTAAGTGGTGTGTGTATATCCTTAAACATGCATAGATTAATACTTAATTAAATGTGAACAATAACTATATTAGTGAATGATTAGAGCATAACCATTCACTAACACTCCCACAAAATTTCTATTCAAATATGTTGATCTATGTTTAAAATTCCAAAGTAGATCTCTCAACCTAATGGATTTAAATACATAAATATTATTTTAAAATAAATTTAAAATATATGCTTGACTTATATAAAAAGCCATATAAAAACATAGGTTTTGAATCTAAAATATTTAAGATATAACTAAGGTAAATTCAATAGCTAAATGAGAGATCTACTGATCTATTAAGGTCATTTGAAAATAAGTTTTTAATTTTCAAAATAATTAGCTTAATATTTAATTAGATATTAATTAAATATTAAAATAATTAAGTAATTAAAATAAGTTAACATTAATCAAGTTTTGATCTCTGAATTTGATTTCAAATTAAAGTACTTAATTTTCTGAAAATTTTGATATATTACACTTAATTTTCTGATTTAAAATGAATTTATTGTGAATTTTTAAAATTTAAATCAATTAAAAGGGGTTTTTTAAATAATTTTAAATTAATTAATGATTAAAATAATTTAAAAATTAATTAATTTAAATCTTAAGAATTTTCTAAAATTTCTAAATTATTTGTATTTATAAATATACTAATTTTAAAAAAAAATATATTTAAATTATTATTCATTAGTTAAATATTAATTAATAATTAAACATTTAGTTAATTGAAATATAAGATATAATTTGAATTAATTTAATTCCAAAATTAGAATAATTTAAGGTTAATTACTTAATTATTGGATATTAATTAATTAAATCAGTGAATATTAATTAATTATTAAAGTATTAAAATATTATTACTTATTTAAATAATATTAAATAATTTCAATTAAATGTTGTTTAAATTTTCAAATATTTTTAAGATTAATATTAAGTTTAAGATTAATTAAGCATTAATTAATTATTTAACTATTTAATTAAAATATTAAATGATATTTAAATATTTAAAATTATTTTAAACTTTTAAAATATTTTAAATGATATTTAACTTTATAATTTATTTAATGTTAATTAAAATATTAAAGGTTATTAATTAAAATCTTAAAATTATTTAATATTAAATAATAATAATAAAAAAAAAATTATAAAGTATTTAATGAAAATATTAAATGATTTATATATTAATAAAAGTTTAATATTATTTAATATTAATTAAAATAATAAACTATTTAATATTGATTAAAATATTAAACAATTTAATATTAATTAATATTTTAAAATCATTTAATATTAAATAATATTATAAAGTATTTAATATTTATTAGAATATTAAGTAAAATCAATTATTAATTAAAGTTGTAAATTATTTAAATTAATTAACATTTAATGATAAATATTTAAATAAAATATTTAATATATAAAAAGTTAATTATTAGTTTATAATAATTAATAATTGATATTAATGTAATTTAAAAAAAAAAATTATAAAATTTAAATTAATAATAATTCTAAATTAAAATTATTTAATTTCTGAAATGTATTTTAATATATATTATATTTTAATATATAATATATTATTATTTAATATTTATTTAAAAGAAAATTAAAATTAAAACGAATAATAAAAAAAAAACGGCTGACCACGTGGCAGGCTCTGATTGGCCGTTTCAAACCGCGGGAGCCACGTGGCCGCTTTCGATTGGCGGAGGCAGAACCGCGGCCAATCATTGGTTGGCGGCGCAATGATTGCGCCGCCAACAATGATTGCGGGATCATTAACCGCGAACGCGATTTACTTATCCGCGTCAGCAAGCTCTCGTCGCCGTCTGATCCCCCGTGTTATGAAACGGACGGCGCAGATGGAGCTGAACGGCGATAAGCTCCTTCAGCCACGGATCCGCGGTTGGATGGACCGCGAGAAAGCTTGATCGAGACCGTTGATCATGAAATCAACGGTCCAAAATGCGCCCAGTTACAGAACATTACGAATGAACCCTAGAATGGGTTTTTCGTCTTGTTCTCTTGATCCGATGGACCAATCTTAATGAAATTTTAAACATAGCTACCCTAAGTGAACAGAAATCATGTGGGTTACTTAGTTGAGCTTAAAACGAACTTGATAAAAAGTTAATTAAATCTAAAAAAAGTGACCTAGGGCTAGAGTTTTAGGAAGATTTACCGAGGGATTTGAAGGGGAATTGGTTTCTCTGAATTTGTGGTTTGTCCTCGTATAGATCTCCAATTGAAATCGCGACTCGAAATGCCTTGGATCGAGCTATGCAACCCTTGGATGAATCAAGCCTTAACTCGCCGGAATATGGTCGCCGGCGAGCTTTGACCGGTGGATCTTGGTCGGAAATGTGAAGAGGAGGCAGTTTAGGGCTTGTAGGAGCAGAGAGTTTGGCTAGAAAGTCTGGAATAGGTGAGAGAGAGCTAGGATGAGAGTGACGGCTCTCCAAGGGGTTTTGCCCTATTCAATTCATTCCAAATTGAATCAGTGGCTGGGATGGGTTTGTTTGAGCTCTATGATGTTGCCAAGTGTCCCTAGGGTGGTTGGGAGCAGGAGAATCAAAGGACACAAGGACAAATGACATGTAAAGGTCATTTTGTCCCTTTGTGGCCATGTGGGGTTAATGGAAGCCATTGGATCTGGATCCAAGGGCTATGATAGACTCTAAGGATGTTCTAGAGTCTGGCCAAATGGTTTGAGCTGAGTTGGCATGAAGATGCCATGCCATTTGGGTGTTTAAGCCTTTTTGAAGGCATTTATTGACTATGTTGACCAGTCAACTGGTCAACAGCAGGTGAGGTGGCACCTAAATGGTCTTGATGGGCTGATTAGGTAGATTGGAGAAGATTTGAGGTTTAAATATTAAAGCTAAAATACATTTGAAAGAGTTTGAAGAGATTTGACCAAATCATTAAAGTTTGACTAAGTCAAACTTATGGGATTTGACTCAAAATGGATTTGAATAAACTTGGGTCATCTCTTGAGAGGGATTTAAGTATTTGAATGAGTTGATTTGAACGACTGGGTTGGGACAACCCACTTGAACCCTTAAGAGATGTTTTAGTCAACTTAGGTTGACTCAGTCAACTAAGTTGACCCAGGAGGTGGGTCTAGGTTTAACAAGTTTGAAATGATATAATAGATCTGATAGGGGTGATTTCAGGGTTTAAATGGGTATTTTAGATCAAATGTCCTATTTAGGCCTTTAACGGGCCTAATGGGTCAACTAGGTTGACTTGGTCAAACAGGTTGACCCACAGACAGGGTCTGGGCTGGATCAATCTCAAATATTATTTGCAGTCTGGTAGAAGTGTTTTCAGGGGTCAAATAGGTCATTTGGGTCAAATGACCTATTTAGACCTTTAATGGGCCTAATGGGTCAACTATGTTGACTTGGTCAACCAGGTTGACCCAGGGTCAGGGATTGGGTTCAACCAGTTCAGAATAATATTCTGAGTCTACTGGTGATAGTCTCAAAGTCTGGGGAGGTCATTTGGTCAAAATGACCTATTTGGGCCCTTAATGGGCCTTTTAGGTCAACCCTGGTTGACTTGGTCAACCAGGTGGGTCCAGGGTCTGGAAATGAGTTCAACAGATTTGAAATGATATTTGGAGACCAACGGAGGTGGTCCCAAGGTCTGGGGAGGTCATTTGGTCAAAATGACCTATTTTGACCCTAAAGGGGCCTTCTAGGTCAACTAGGTTGACTTGGTCAACCAGGTTGACCCAGGGGCTAGTTATGGGTTCAACAGGTTTGGTTTGATATTTGAAACTTGCTGGAGGTAGTTGCATTTGATTTGGAGCTCATTTGACCAAAGTGACTATTCATACCCCATAGGGGTATTTTGGTCATTTTGACCCCTGGTCAACTGGGGGTCAAATTGAGTCCAACAAAATGCAGTTTAATGCTCAATGGATCATAATCAAGGGTCTGGAGGTAATTGGAGGCTTTGGAGAAAGCTCCAGGGTCAAAACCCACTGGGTGGTAGGTCCAGTGGCATAGACTGTAAATATTTGAAGGTTTTACAGCCTTTGGATTTCAATTCAGTTTCTAGGGTTAGAGATCTCAGAATGAGCTCAAATTTGGAGGGTTACCTCTAGAGACATGTCACATCAGTGTGGAACTGACAGCTCTTGAATCAGAGGTCATTTGATAGGGTTTTGAAATGTTCAAAGATTAACTGGAAAAGGCTTTCAGGACTTAGACCTTTAGCCTTGGATTTGAATCTGGAAATCTGGTTTTAAGCTGGATTTTGAATTTGAATGATATGGTTTGAATTAATTCTAGATTGAATTGAAGCTTGGATTGATCTAGAAGAATTCTAGGATTTAGAATAGGTCCTAGGGTCCAAATCAGCTTAAGGGAATCCTAAGGTCTAGTGTAGATCCTAGGGACTGGAGTCTGGGAAGATCCTGGAATCTAAAAGTCCTAGGGACATCCTAGGATCTGGGGTCTGGAAGAATCCTATGATCTAGAAGAATCCTAAGATCTAGGAATCCTAAGATTCAAGATCTAGAAGAATCTTAGGATCTAGAGTAGATCCTAATGTTTGATTTCTAGGAAAATCCTAGGATTTGGAAATCCTAAGGCCTGGGATCTAGAATAGTCTTAGGATCTAGAAGAATCCTAAGCTCTAGATAGGTCTAGGAGAATCCTAGGATCTAGATTTGTCTTCAATTGCATTGATCTGGGGTCAGGATTAATTTGAATTTGGATTGATCTTAAAGTCTGGATTGATCTAAGATCAGATTGATCCTAGGGTTAAGATTGATCCTAAGGATTGGAAAGATCCTAAGGTGTGGATTGGTCCTACTGAGCTCATACAAAAATGAGGTCAACAATCACTCAAGTTTCTAATCTCAAACATCAAGGTAATAGTTCCCACACAGCTCACCAACGAGACCTACTCCGCCTGGAAGTCACAGATCCTGAAGCTCTTCTCAGCAAATGGGTACTCCAGCTTCCTCTATGGTACAAATGCAATACCCTCACCGAATATCACCAACTTAGACTCATCTCTCTCAGCAAATCCAGCATATAAGCAATGGCAGCTAATAGATCAGAATCTAGCAGATGCACTATGCTCCACTCTCTCCACATCCATACTGCCTTATGTTCAAAATCTCAGCACCTGCAACGAGATATGGACCGCATTAGAGCGGAGGCTTCAAGCAACCAGTCAATCGAGAGTCATCCAGCTCAAAAATGAGATGCACAATGTGTCGATGAAGAACTCTACGATGAGCCAATACCTGACGGAGATCAAAACACTGGTCGATCACATAGCTTCCGCCGGAGCCAATATAGACAATAAGGATATCATTCTCTACACGCTAAATGGATTGCCTCCTCGGTACCAAGCATTCAAAACCTACATCAGAGCGCAGCCTGGATCCCTTCATCTCGATGACTTATATTCGCTACTTATCAGTGAAGAGATAAATCACTTAGTGGAAGCAACCAAAATGCAGCTGTCCACGAACCCCTCATACGCACTCTACAGCTACAGCTACCATGGACGAGGAAGAGGTCAAGGACGTACTTCTCAAGGTAACCCACCTAGATCACCAACTGCTTCCAGTGCTGCAACATTCGTCACATGCCAGATCTGCAACAAGCGAGGGCACTCTGCATTCAAATGCTGGCATCATCTTAATGCCAACTACATACCTCCACCTCCACCGACCTCTGCAAACACCGCTCTGGTAGCATCTGAAACCCTATGCAACGAATGGATACTGGACTCTGGCACAACTTCTCATCTCACTCCACACATTGAAAATCTCAAGTATCTGATTGAATACCCAGGCTCAGATCAAGTTACAGTCGGCAATGGCAGCAACACTCCAATAACTCATACTGGTCAAGGCATTCTTCAACTACCATCTGGTAAACTTCTTCTCTCACAAATTCTTCACACACCTCACTGGGTCTCTTCAATACCTCACCTTTACTCGACCAAACATTGCCTATGCCGTCAATCAGTTATGCCAACATATGCATGATCCGCTTCCCGCGCATCATCAACAGCTGAAACACTTACTTCGGTATATCAAGGGTACCACCCACTTTAGTCTTCCCATCCGAAAGGACCACTACATCAGCATTCCTATACAGATGCCGACTGGGAAAGCAACTCATTAACAAGACGCTCTACTACAGGTCACTACTCCTACCTCAGAGCAAATATCATTTCTTGGACAGTCAAGAAACAACCAACCATTGCTCGCTCATCTACAGAAGCTGAATACCGAGCTCTCGCCGCAGCTGCTGCCGACATTATATGGCTTCGCCGTCTGCTTCAAGACTTCAACATTCCCCTCAACTACCCCACACCACTTCACTGTGATAGTCAGTCTGCCATTACCCTGGCGACAAACCCTGTGTTCCATGTGTGCACCAAACACATAGAAATAAACTATCACTTTATTCGGGAACAAGTTCAGGCCTGCACTATTCAGCTTATCTGGATCTCTTCAGAAGAACAGACTACGGATATCTTCACTAAGCCTCTGCCTCCCACTCGTTTCCAGCAACTTCGACACAATCTCACGGTTCAACAGCCACCGTGAGGTTGCGGGGGGATAATGAGAACGACAACATTAGTGGAGCACTCCCGTTCATCTCCACCGTCCAAACACAATAAACTTTCTCATCACACAATCTACATCTGTAAAGAGCACATGGCTCTCATCACACAACACATCTATATAATTACACAGTATGTAATACCTAAGGCGGAGAGATATACAAAACTTCATTTTACTATTCTTCATTTGTTCCTTGGTTTGCTCTGTTATCAAATATATTTCCTTCTATAAACATTAACGGTTATTGGTTCCTTCGCATGATAATTCTTCTTATAAATTTATATTGGCTATAATATTTTTTCTTTCTTTTGGAAATGACAAGCATATAGCCACAATAGATTATTTATCAATATAAGCGAAGACAATCTCATTAAGAGAAATCAAAGCGAATAATATGTTGTTATGTATAGATCACGATGTATGTATATTTAGTTCCTTGTCAAATTATTCCTCACAATGCTTAACTTTTAAGTATACTAAAATTAATAAATCTACTCGACTCCACAATATTGATTATGGATGATAAATTATCCGATAATTAACACCTTAATTCAATCATTTAACAAAATACTTGTGAATCTCTTGAAAAACATTTTATCGCCTAATTAACAAGAGAAAATGGCATGATTAAGGCTTCATTTGGGACGGCTTTCTCACTGCTTCTTAAAACAACTTTCTAATACAAAATTGAAAATTGTATACTAAAAAACTGTTTTAAGAAGTAGTAAGAAAGTCGTCCCAAACAAAGCCTAAATGACATGAGCTTTATGAGCATAGAGGATAACCAAAATAACTTACACTCAATCCACTCAGGCTACGAGCTCAACGGAGTCCTCCCTTTAAAAGTTGAGCTACCTTCTTTATAGATAGTTGAAAGCAATGATTTTAGTAACTATCAAAATGTCCATCTTAATCTTGAATAACTTGACAATCTCGATGAGCTAATGGTACAAGCCCAATGGGGCTTAGAGCTTTATCAAGCTTGTATGACCTGAGCATATAAAATCTTGTCATTTCGAGTGCATTCAATGTTAACAGCCTAGCATTAGCGTTGTAACTACCATTGGTTACTCATTGCCAATGAAGCAGCATATATGAACCAACTTGAGAGCTTCCCTTCGCAGTAGGGATCATCTACAAGGGTGGATCACACCCTATGGTAAACAACGACCCTCTTCAAACAATTGTTATCTCAATAACTACTATGCTTAATGTTCATTTCAAGACTTGTATAATAGGAGCATTACATTGCCATTCTTTGTATTGCATTGTGTTTTATGTGTTCAGTTTTTGGATGTATTGTGGCTGTCGATCCAGTTAGAATTTGCTTATATCGAGGTAGGCTACTGTCACTACAGGAAAATAATGAAATACCGGCGGAATTTTTGACGGAAATATTTTCGCCGGAAACAGCGACGGCATTTTCGGCGGATTTAACCGCCGGTACTTTTACGACGTATTTTCCGGCGGAAATACCGTCGGTAGATTTTCGGTGGCTAAACCGCCGGAGGTTCGACGATTTTTTCAATATACCGACGCATATTCCGCCGGTAATATCCGGCGGATATTCCGGCGGATTTATCGCCGGTTAATTAAAACCCGACGAAGTATTACTGGCGTATTATCTGCCGGTAATATGTCCGGTGGCTTTTCTGCTGGAAAATACGCCGGTAATCTTAATATATCGACCCCGAGCCCTCAACTTCAGCTCATTCTGTTTAGAACTTCGCTACCGACGACGCGCGCGCCAGCCTTGATCTTCGTCGACAACATCCCTCCCTCCCTCGATCGAGCTCGTTCGACGACGACCTTGCCCTTGAATTCCGTCGATGACCTCCCTCCCTCGCTCGCTAGGTGCCTCGCTCGGTCGCTCGCGTGAGATCCTCCGTCGACGACGCACGGCCTTGGTTTGTAGGTAACTTTCTCCCTTTCGCACACTCCGTTTCCTCCTGCCAGTTCGCCCTAACCTAACGGAATTTTATGCTTGGACACAGTTCCACTTCGCTCCGTTGACGTTGGTCGCGCACGCCGGGAGCTCGATCGGTTGCTGTTTAGGTAACTTTCTCCTTTTCGCATTTCTTTTTTTTTTTTGTTAGCTAGGTTTAGTCATGGATGTTCTCACTAGACATTTGCAAGAGGATGTGCATTGGTGTATGCTTTTTGTTAATGATATTCTTCTTGTTGATAAGACTAGAGAGGGAGTTGAAGGTAACCTTGATTTATGTAGGCCAACCTTAGAGTCTAAAACCTTTCATTTGAGTAAATGTGATGCATAAGATTGTGCGAATTATAGAGGAACTAAGTTAATGTGTCATACTCTAAAACTGTGAGAGTGAGTTAAGGAGCGTAGGTTGTGGTGTGATGCTAATGTTTCTCAAAATTAATTTGGATTCATGCCAGATAGGTCTACCTTAGAGTCTAAAGGTTTTCACATGAGTAGATCTAAAATAGAATATATGGAGTGCAATTTTAGTTGTAATAGAGCTAGTGAGTGGATTGTCACATTGGATGATCAAGTCATTAATAAGAATACACATTTTAGATATCTTGGATTTATTATTTAGAGTGATGGTGAAATAGATGGGGATATTATCAGCAGAATTTATGTTGGATGGTTGAAGTGGAGGAATGCATCGGGTTTATTGTGTGATAGAAAAGTACCCCTCAAACTTAAGGGAAAATTCTATTGTCCGGTACCGGTACTACTGTCGGTACCGAGTGGTACCGCGCTCGGTACTAAGCTCGGTACCGCACGCCTAATGATGTGAAAAGGACCTGTAATGCTTTATGGTGCCGAATGTTGGCCAATAAAAGATTAGCATAATTCTAAGTTAAGCATTGCAGAAATGATCATATATATTCTCTCTATATTTCTCCATCAAACCTAGATAGTACTACCTTACTATCTTTTTACAAATGGTATGTAACTATTTTGGCAAGTAATCGTAACTTATATCCTGATTGTCAATATTATATGTATGCTATATATTATGGATATCAGAACTCAAAGAGGTTGGATGTATAATCGATTGACGCAAGGATGGAAGACATTAACTGATGAGTTCATTAGAGGGGTGCATATTTTTATTCAGACAGCTTTTCAACTACCCAACTTCATCTCAGATGGGAAGTTTCGTTGCCCATGTTCTAAACACAAAAATCAGGTGCACCTTAGCCCAGATGACATAACTGTTGATCTATATCGTCGAGGTTTCATGCCAGATTACTGGTATTGGACTTCTCATGGTGAGTACGAACCATATTTGAATTCTCGATGCTGCCCATCGACAAGTGCTACTAGAGATGATGAAGAGCATATCATACCTAATCTTGAGGACTTAATTCATGATGCAAGTGGAGCACAATTTGAGCAATATACAAGCAATATACAGAAGAGTCACCAAATAAAGAAGCACAAAATTTTTATGATTTCTTGCATGCTTCCCAACAACCAATATGGTCAGGTTGCACCACTCACTCAGAGTTATCCGTTGCTCTTAAGATGTTAAGTATCAAGGCAGAATATAATGTCCCCCGTGATTGTTTTAATCAATTTATTGGACTGCTTAAAGAAACCAATCCAGTAGATAACATAATTCCCACAAATTTATATCGGACTAAGAAGTTGGTTTCGAAGCTTGGTTTGACATACAAAAAGATAGATTATTGTGTCAACGGTTGCATGTTATTCTACAAAGATTTTCAATCAGAGATTGCATGCCATCATTGCAATGCACCGAGATTTAAACAAAAATCTATCACGAAAAGAAAGCTGAAGGATGTAGCAGCTAGCAGGTTATTTTACTTACCCATAATTCCTAGACTGCAACGATTATATGCATCAATGAGATCTGCTGAATATATGAGATGGCATAAAGAACATATCTCACAGGAAGGGTTTATTACACATCCATCAGAAGCAGATGCCTGGAAACATTTTGATCGTGCATATCCCACATTCGCCTCAGAATCAAGAAATATAAGATTAGGTTTATGCGCAGATGATTTCACTCCATTTAGCCAGTCTGCTTCACCTTACTCATGTTGGCCCGTCATACTCACACCATATAATCTTTCACCAGAGAAGTGTATGACTACTCCTTATATGTTTCTGACGCCTATCATTCCAGGGCCACATAATCCAAAAGCAAAGATCGATGTTTTCTTGCAACCGTTGATTGATGATTTAAATCTATTATGGGAAGAGGGAATAAGTACATATGACATCTCCACCAAACAGAACTTCATTATGAGGGCAGCATTACTTTGGACAATTGGTGATTTTCTCGCATACGGTATGCTCTCAGGTTGGAACACTTCTGGAAAATTAGCTTGTCCACTTTGCATGGAAAATACAAAGTCATTCACTTTAAAGCACGGAGGAAAGAACACTTGGTTTGACTGTCATCGCATGTTCTTACCTACAGATCATCCTTTCAGGCGAAATAAGGATAGTTTTGTCAAGAATAAAATGGTAACGTCACTGCCTCCTCCTAGATTAACTAGTGAAGAAATATTTGAAAGAGTCAGCTCCAGCCCCACAGTAGTGGAATCTCCATCATTAGCTGATTACAAATTGCCAGGATATGGTGTCAACCACAATTGGACTAAGAAAAGTATTTTTTAGATATAACCATATTTGAGGATAAACTTGATCAGACATAACTTAGATGTGATGCATATAGAGAAAAATATCTTTGATAATATATTCAATACAGTTATGGATATCAAAGATAAATCCAAAGACAACATAAAAGCAAGGATGGAATTAAAGGAGATTTGTAGGAGAAAATCATTAGAATTGAGGGATGGTGGAAGTGGAAAATATTTCAAACCAAAAGCTCCCTTCACTTTGACTTTAGAACAGAGTTTACGTGTACCTGATGGATATTCTTCAAATCTAAGCAGATGTGTTGACATTAGAATTGGGAGATTATTTGGTATGAAGAGTCATGATTGTCATATCTTCATACAATGTCTCTTGCCAACTGCCTTTAGTTAAAGTACGAGGCAAATAAGATTGGCTCGTAGTTATGAATACCAAACCCAGGGGAGTTATTGAAAAGACTACTTCAATATCACCAGCACATCAAGAAGAGTTTATGTCAAACATACAAGATGTTTCTAACGATGTGGACGATCAAATTATAACTACTAAGAGTGAGTTGCAGTTAGAGGAAGTGGATTTAAACATAGAGGACATTCATGAGGAGTCTGACAGTGGTACAGAAGTTTCATCATATGAAAGTGAATCAACATAAGGTAAATGAATTTGGACTAAAATTAAAATTTTTATATTTATATTTGTGTTATTTTATATTTAAAAGTTTTTTGTACTTGTATTTATTTAATTCCTGCAATATTTTATACATTTTTTGGCATAATATCTGTTATTAATATTTTTCAATATTTTGTGCAGATGGCTTCAGGTGATGACCGTCAGAGAGGACTGATCAAGAATATATTTGGTAGGCGCAGCAAGAAGGTTGTTGTTAGCAGGCCTGCACGTACTGAGGGCACCTCTTCATCTCAGCCTGCTACTCAGAGTCAGCCTAGCCCGCCTTTACCTACTCATGCAGCCAGTAGCCCACAGTTCTACTCATCAGACCCACACTTACCTTCACCAGACCTTACACAGACCACTCCTTTCTACCCCTATTACCCACCCCCACCTTATCATGGTGCATATCCTCCATATCCGTCATATTTCCCACCACCACCTCAGCCTGCTACAGCACCACCTCAGCCCGCTACAGCCGGACCTTCCTGCCCAGCTGTAGCAGTGGAGGCAACAGAGGGTCGCATGTTGATTGAACCTGACGGTGACACGTAAGTACTAATTTTATTTCAGTCATGTAAATAGAATTGAATTACTTTTTTTGACTAACATATTGCTTTCAGGTTTCATCCGTCAAAAGATCCTACGCATAAAATTTGGGATATAATACAAAGCAGATACGATGCTCCCTATATTTCTTGGAAGAAAGTCCCAAAAGAAGTACGGGACATGTGGTTTAAAGAGTTTGAGGTATGTTATTATATAAATTTTTTTATTATATATAATATATGTAAACTAAAAAAAATAATTATTCATTCTTGTATGTGTTTAATTACAGAAAGATTTTTGTTGGCTTCCCCAACATAATGATAAAATCAGAAAGAACTTTGAGAAGCGAGGCTCGACTCGTATACGAGACATGTTTACTGATATTAGAAAGTCAGGCCAGCGACCTTTCTGGATTGGTGAGGGTGTATGGGCAGAGTTGAGTAGTGCTTGGGGAAACCCAGATTATACCAGAAGAAGATATCAAAATAGACAGAACAGAGCTTCTGATGTTGGGAGCTTGGGTAGTTCCCTTCATACAGGTGGTTCTGTTCCTCATACTGAGCACAGAAGACGTTTGGTAAGAAATTTTAAAATCTTTTAATAATTTATTTTAATTAGAATACTAATATATGTCTATTACAGAAACAAGTGCTGGGTAGAGAACTGACTCCTGCTGAATTGCATAGTCATACCCACAAGCGGCAGGAGGACCAGCAATGGATTGACGAGCGTGCTAGGAGAGCCTATGTAAGTATATAAGTTAATTTTGGTGATATTATGCGTAAATAGCATAACTTTTTAATAACTTTCATAGGAGGACTATACACGGCTTCGAGAGAGTCAGGCTGTAGCAGGTGAAGGTTCTTCTGCTGGATCAATAGACTATTCTGACTACCGCACTTGGTCGCAAGCGGTAGGAGGATTGCAGCATGGCAGAGTATATGGGTTAGGCTCGCAGGCCTATGCATATGAAGGGCAGTCATCTAGTGGGGGTAGTTTTTCATCGATTACACAGGAATCTTTATATACCCAACAGATAACTGCCCTCACAGCTGAGCTAGAATAGGTACAAAAAGCCCAAGCTGATTGGCAGATGCAAATGCAGCAGCAGCAAATGCAGATACAGCAGCAGCAAGCTCAAATGTTAGAAGAAATGAGAAAGATGAGGGAGCAGATGAGTAGTGGTAGAAGTACAACTGAGGATGAAACTGAATCAGAGTAGAGAATATTAAACTATTTAACTAATGTTGACATATGTTTTTATGTGTTTTTTGGACAAATTTATCTATTTGATGTTTGAACATGTTTAGTTATTTGTTTATGACACTTTCCTTATCTCGTTGATGCTCTTCTGGTTTGTGTAATTGTTGATTTTATGGAATATATATGTTGTTGCAATTTTTTGTATGCAGGTTTAAATGTGGATATCACTTTTCAAAGTGAGGAAGGTTTTTTTTTTCTGCTACAGGTTTCCGGCGGATTATCCGCCGGTAAGCTTGACGGAAATTCGATAAGACGAATTTTTCGGCGGCATATACGACGAAACTACCGACGGATATTGCGACGGTAATATCCGCCGGTAATACTAGGCATCGCTTTTTATTGCGACGGAATATCCGCCGGAACTTCCGGCGGCCATTTTCGCCGGTATTTCCGGCGGTTATTACGCCGGAACACTGCCACAGAAAAGGCGTCGGTTTGTCAAATATATCCGCCGGAACATCCGCCGGAAATAGTTCTGACGGAAAAAATGCGATGGAAGTTTTTTTCCGACGCGCGTTTTACCGTCGGATCAAATTCCGCCGGTAATCCGCCGGAAACCGATAATTTCCGTCGCATTTTTTACTTTACCGGCGGATTTTGTCTGCCGGTAATAGCTATTTTTCCTGTAGTGTGTTATCATATCTCTACTTTCAATGATTTTGTGTATTTTATGTTTTATAAATTTTAATCTGATCAAAATTTACAAAAGTTACGATATCTCAAATTTTAATAAACTTCTACCTTGTAACTTTTAATATCTTAAAATTTTAAGCATTTTGCACATATTGGTGGAATTATATTGAATTTTTATCGAGTATTTTTATATTTTGGGATAAGTTTTATAATTTGAGAAATTTTGATATATTTAAAAATTGGATAAATAATTATCAAAATATTATAATATCACTATATGACTTGCATGCTTGCTATAATTCATATGTTATAGTCATATATGTGAAAATGAGTATACTAATTTTTGTATAAATGCAACTGGTCATATTTATATGCATTTTATATGAACTAAACTGGTGCACCGAGCTTAATATTGAGCATAATATTACTTGTTTATTATGTTATATATGTTAAAAATTATGTGTATGAAAGAATGGATGGCCATAAATGATTGACTGATTCAGGTTGGTTGAAGACATGTTATCATGTACATAAGGGTAGGTCAATGAGCTTTTATTTAAAATAAAATTTATGGTGTAATCATAAATGATATGAAAAGGGAGACATAAGAAGACAGATTAATATGATATGATACGTCGATAAGTTGGAAGTGATGACTTCTGATGTGAAAGCCGCATGACTTACATGATTTGTGATATGGTTGGTCCCTAGAAATAAGATGAATATAATTGAGAAAGATTCTTATAGGGTTGCCTACATGAATGGATACAAAAAATGCTATATATAGCTGGATGTCTTTTCTTGCTTATAGTGCTTTTATATGTATATGATATGAATATATATAAATATGATAACTTACATAATTGATTTGATATTATTTATATAAGATACATGCTATGACTAATACAAGTATTTGATAAGACTGATAAAACTAATATAGAGGCATTTGATATATATGAATCATATGATTTATATGATATAAATGCATAATATAGATATTTTACAACATACATATGATAATGTCTGTAGTACTAATGTAATAAGATGCTATATAAATTATTTTGTAATTATTGGGTATTTGATTGACATAACTTAGTGATCATGATTAACTTGGTTATTGATCATTGTTCTTAAGAGATATAGTTGTAGTGATGTTTATTGATCAAACAATATGTTACTGTTTCATTGATTGTTAAATATTTTTATAATTATATGTTCATATTGATAGTGATTGAATGATTACATACATATTATTCATATTGCTTTGCATTGATTTTAGTTGTAGTTTTGGCAATCTACTCAGGCGTTAACTCACTCTATGATTTTATATATTTTCAGGAAAGGACTCAGGATCCAGTAAAGTGAGAATAATATGGATTTAAGTTTTATTTTGGGTGCGTTTGGGACAGCGTCACTATTGTTTTGTTATATAAAAAGCATTGCAATGGTTGTTTGGGCGAATCACGTAAGCAGCGATTATAAATATTTCTGCTTCCCCATGCTGCTTCCCATGATCGGATCCTATCTCCCACAGTCCGTTGCTTTCTGCAGTTTCGAAGGGCAAAAATGATGTAAATGCCCAATTTTGTGTAAGAGAGCTTGATCATTTTCATGACACCTACATCATCATCTCCACTATCGTAGCTCCCCTCACGCCATTCTGATCACGCAAGCATCAGCACAGTCGATTTTCTCAAAGAGGTCGCTTGTCATTGGAATCCATATCCTCATCCTCGTAGGTGTTCCCACCTACATCGTCCACTCCACTTGCTCGGAGTTTGCTTGGAGATCGTTCATCAATTCAGAAGCTTGTTTCGAATAGGTACAAGCTTTTTTTTTCACTAAAAATTTGAGAGCAAAACAACGATTTAAAAAATCTTTTTGAATGTTTTAAAACTTTTACAGTTATACGATGATGTGCATATATTCAACGATAACAGAATAATAATCACAATCACACAATCATCAACAGAAAACTAAATGCGAAAAATAATCAGAAAGAACACACCATATTTTTTAGTGATTCGGTCAACTTGACCTACGTCCACTCCCCGGAGCCTCCCCTCCAGGCATTGCACTAACACTAAGTGACTCTCCTTCTGCTCTCACAGCAAGGCGGAGAAACCCGTACAAAAACTCCTTTCCACCGACTTAGTGAGGCATAGAACCTGAACTCCTTTTGCTTCCTCCTAAAGCAGGCAGAGAACCTGAACTCCTTTCGCTTCCTCCTGAAGCAGGCAGAGAACCCAGATCTTCTTGCGAATGATCCTCCCACAGAGACACCGACAAGATAAGAGACGACGAACGGAGAAGACGACTCAGATCCTTACTTGGAGCAACCTTTGTGAATCCCTCACAAGATCCTCTCTCTCTCCCAAGCTCTCTCTCTCTCTCTCTCTCAATATTTTCTCTGGAAAGAAAAGTGACAAAAGATTTTTCTTGTTGAAAGAAAAAAATCTTAAATAGGAAGGCTAAAAAATTATCCTAAATCTCAATTGGTCGTCAAAGATCGTCCAGGACAATCTACTGATCATCCTATACGATTAGTATAAAATCTCATATTTCAGCTTGGACGATCTGGTTTCTCTTGACGATCAGAAAAAAAGTTTATTCAGATCGTCCCGTACGATTCTGCAATCGTTCGGGACGATTAGTGTAAATCAGGAATTTCGTTCAGGGAATAGTTCTAATCATCCAGGACAACTTAGGCTGGATGATCTCAAAATGACTTGATCGTCCAGAATGATAATTCTATCGTCCTGTATGATTAGTTCAAAATAGCCAAAATCGTCCTGAGCATCGTGCTGATCGGACTGCATAAAATATGTTGTACGATTTAAAATGACTTGATCATCTGGGATGATATCTATATCATCCTGTATGATTAGCTCAAAAATAGAAATATCGTACAGAGGATAGTTCTGTTCAGCCAGGTGAAATGCTCTAGACGGTCAAGATTTTGTATGTATCATCCCGTACAATATTACGATCGTTCGGGACGATAAGATCATATCAATTAAGTATTAATTGCTTACCTTAATTACCAGACTAATTTAGACATGATTGTTAAGGATTGTCTAGGACGATACACGTATCGTCCTGTACGATCAGACCAAATCTCTAAAAATAAAATCTTGCCTAACTTAATCTGACGGCTGAGAATTTTTGATTGGAGCCTATCATCCTGTATGATCTATGGATCGTCCATGATGATCTACTTAATCAGATAGACTTAACTTAGTCACCCTAAATAGGGTTTCTGTTTCCACTAGATCGTTCAGGACGATGTGAATATCGTCCAGGACGATCAGAACAAAAAATAAACATAAACTTTAATTCACTAAAACTCTCCCCCTGAGTGTGTGTGTGCAAGGTTATTTAGCTAGGGGATCAATTACATTAAATTTGACTCAATAAAGATAAAAATAATACATTGGACCTGAATTACAAAATAGACTAACTTGATCTTGGACTGGCTTGAACTTACAATTGATCATGCAGACCTGAAAGATTAAACAGACAACTAGAAGTAGAAATGTTTGCTATCATCAAAATCATACCCCTTAAAACCAGATTTGTGATAATCTCTCCCTTTTTTATGATGGCAAACATTTGTTAAGTAGTTTCAAATCAATCAGATTTCAGTAATTAAAGCACAGGCGAGAGAAGATAAATTTTTTTAATCATTGATAATCAGTGATAACATCAAATGAAACTACTACAACACAAAAGACAACTCCCCCTTTTGACATCACAAAAAAGGAGAAACATAAAATATAAAAAATAACTATATTCTATTACACATATTGGGGGTCCATTTGTTGACCTCATTTTTGTATGAGGTTAATATGATCAATTAAGACCTTAGGATCTTTCCAATCCTTAGGATCAATCCCGATTCTATGATCAATCTGATCCTAGATCAATCCAGTTTCAAATCAATCCTGACCCCAGATCAATACAATCTAAGACAAATTTAGATTCTAGGATTCTCCTAGACTTCAGACTCTAGGATTCTACCTGACTCTAGATCATATGATCCTCTTAGACCTTAGGATTCTCCTAGATCTATCTAGAGCTTAGGATTCTACTAGATCCTAAGACTATTCTAAATCCCAGGCCCTAGGACTTCTAGACCCTAAGATCTTCCTAGAAATTAAACTTTAGGATCTACTCTAGATCCTAAGATCCTTCTAGATCTTGAATCTTAGGATTCCTAGATCTTAGGATTCTTCTAGATTATAGGATTCTTCCAGACCCCAGATCCTAAGATTTCCCTAGGACTTCTAGATTCTAGGATCTTCCTAGACTCCAGTCCCTAGGATCTATTCTAGACCCTAGGATTTCCTTAAGCTGATTTAGACCCTATGACCTATTCTAAACCCTAGGATTCTTCTAGATCAATTCAAACTTCAATCCAATCTAGACTTAATTCAAATCCAATCATTCAAGCTCAAAATCCAGCTCAAAACCAGATTTCCAGACTCAAATCCAAGGCCAAAGGTCTAAGTCCTGAAAGTCTTTTCTAGTGAATCTTTGAATAATTCAAAACCATATCAAATGGCCTCTGATTCAAGATCTATCAGTTCCACACTGATGTGACATATCTCTAGAGGCAACCATCCAAATTTGAGCTCATTCTGAGGTCTCTAACCCCAGAAACTGAATTGAAATCTAAAGGCTGTAAAACATTCAAATATTTACAGTCCATGCCACTGGATCTACCACCCAGTGGATTTTGACCCTGGAGCTTTCTTCAAAGCTTCCAATCACCTCCAGACCCTTGATTATGACCCATTGAGCAATAAACTGTATTTTGTTGGACTCAATTTGACCCTTAGCTGATCAGGGGTCAAAATGACCAAAATACCCCTATGGGGTATAAATGGTCATTTGAACCAAATGAGCTCCAAATCAAATGCAGTCACTTCTAGCAAATTTCAAATGTCAAACCAAATCCATTGAACCCAGAACCAGCCCCTGGGTCAACCTGGTTGACCAAGTCAACCTAGTTGACCTAGAAGGCCCGTTTAGGGTCAAAACACGTCATTTTGACCAAATGACCTCCTCTGACCTTGGGACCACCTCCATTGGTCTCTAAATATCATTTCAAATCTGTTGAACCCATTCCCAGACCCTGGACCCACCTGGTTGACCAAGTCAACCAGGTTTGACCTAAAAGGCCCATTAAGGGCCTAAATAGGTCATTTTGACCAAATAACCTCCCCAGACATTGAGACCACCACTAGTAGACTCAGAATGTCATTCTGAACTGGTTGGACCCAGTCCCTGGTACTGGGTCAACTTGGTTGACCAAGTCAATCCAGTTGACCCATTAAGCCCTTTAAGAGCCCTATAGGCCCAAATAGGTGATTTGACCCAAATGACCAATTCAAACCCTCAAACCACTCCTACTAGACTTCAAATATAATTTTAAATCATTCCAATCTAGACCCTGGCCCTGGGTCAACCTAGTTGACCAGGTCAACTCAGATTGACCATTTTAAACCCTCAAGCCATTTGAACCCAATCAAGCCTCAAATGCATTTCAAACTTCGTTCAAAACCCCATTAAGACCCTTTGAACACATCCCTCAACAATTAGGACTTGATGGGACCCTTAACCAAGTCACTAGTTGACTTGGCAACTAAACTAAGTTTAGTCAAATATAGTCTATTTGGATTAGATCAACTCACTCCATCAAATCACTACTGTCAAGCCATTAGATTCATTTCAAATCATGCCCTTGGTATGTCCTAATGCTTGGCCCATCAAATCTTAGGAATTTTGACCAAAGTCAACATATTAGTTTTGGTCAAATTCCTAAATCTTTAATCAAATATCCATTTATTTTAAATCAAGCTCTCAAATGTCTTTCAAGCAGCTCCCAAGACCTCCCTTAGTACACCTCAGCAGTACCCTTGACTGTTTGACCAGTCATTATGGTCAACAAGTCAAGTGAATGGATTAAATGTGGTCAAAACACCCCTTGAACTTAATCTATTCCATTTAAACCCCTTTAACCCATCACTCCAGCTCTCAAACCTCCCTCTCATGCCACCTAAGCTGCCATGTGGCATGGGGACCAGTCAAATGGTCAAACCAAGGGTTCAAATGGATCAAACTTGGTCAAGACCCATGTTAAGCCTAATCCACTCCAGCTCAAATCACTCCAGCATCTTTAGGGTGCTCTAGAACATTCTTAGGACTATCCTCAACCCTTAGATCTAGATCTAATGACTCTTAATCATTTCATGCCCATGTGGGGACCAAGAGAGCTTTCCACATAGGATGTCCTTCATGTCCTTTTATTCCTCTGCTGCTAACCGACTCCAGGCCACTTGGCAGCCATCTAGGAGCTCCCATACTCAATCTCAGCCGTCATTTAAGTCCAGGGATAAGTGAATAGGGCAAAAGCTCCCTTAGAGCCCTCATTCTCTCCCCCAGCTTCTCTCTCCACTCAAGTAATCCCAAACCCCAAACTCATTTCGTTTGGGTATTCCAGACCCTCTCCTAGCTACCCCCATCCAAAATCCGACGAAAGGAGGTCGCCGGCGACGAACTCTCAGCCAAGCCGAAGGCAAATTCCGTCCAAGAGCTATATCTCTCAATCCGTGGAGTTTCAAGCCGCGATTTCGGAAGGGAAAAGTTTCGTGGACAGTCAACAAGCTCAGAGAAACGAAAATCATCAAAATCCATCGATTGGATCGAGGTGAAATCGTAATCTTAGCTTAAGACATCTAGATTAAATTAGCTAATCATTAAGTGCTTATTTAATTATTAAAATATATCCACATGAACTCTGTTCATTAGAGCAATTTATGTTTTAAATTTCAAGTCATTTGATTGAGTGTATCGAGAGAACGAGGCGAAATTTGATTCTAGGGTGTCCTTCGTAGAAGTGCAAGATCGGAACGTCGTTACGGCCATTGATCTTATGATCAACGGCCCAGATCGTGGCATCCCGTGGTCAACCTTAACCGTGTAGATCAATGTGCTGCAGAGATCTTCATCTGGCGGCATCTGGGCCTTTGATCAATACCACGGGATCAAGATCCCGCCGTCTGATCTTTCTCCGCTAGTTTGAACCGCGGAATTGCATCTGGACCGTTGATTCCATAGCAGCGGAGAATCGAACGGTTGTCGTGAGTTGCTGAGTCATTTAAATAGAAAACGTGTGGGGTCCACCGTATTCATATCACTCGGCAACGATTGTGCGGCGGCGCAATCATTGTCAATGATTGCCCGCCGCCGCGCTTTTTCTCCTCAGCCATTCAGCGGTCGCCATGTGGCATTTCAGCCATTGAATTAAAACTGGATTAAGGTTTAATTAATTTTAAACCTATTTTAAATCCAGAAGTTTTAAAAAATTGTTAAAAATAAAATATTAGTCCAAATAATCCATATAATATATCAAAATGTTCACAATTTTAAACTCTTTCAAATAAAATTAAAATTATTTTAAAATATTTATTATATTTTAAATAATTTTTTTTAAAAAAAAATATCAAAACTTAATATTTTAATTAATATTTAATCAAAATAAATCCAAATATTCTTAAAATTTTCAGAAAATTAAATATCTTAATTTAAAAGTTATTTTGGAAATCTAAAATCTAATTCATTTTGATTAATGTTAATTATGTTATTATTTTAATATTTACTCAATATTTAATTAAATATTAAACTAATTATTTAATATATATATATATAGACTTTAAAGATCCAAGGATCTCTCACTTGAATATTTAACTTACTTTAATGATATTTTAAGTATTTTAAATTTAAGATTTGTATTTATACATATATAGGTTATATATATATAAATACTTATGTTTCAAAGTTTATTTTAAAATTATGTATGTTAAATCTTTAATATATTTGGGTGATCCCTTTGGAATTTTAAACATAAGTTGAGTATATGAATAGAATTTGTGTGAATTAGTGATTAATCAATGTGTAACCACTTTGTTGATTATTCATTGATTAATCCTTCAATTAATTAAGCTTTAATTTGATTTGAATGCTTAGGGTGCACACACCACCTAGCTTTAAGGCTCTCTTAGATCTAGGATTAATTGTTTGATATGTGCATCTTATATGTATTTGTCCAAAGGGTTAGTTGAAACCTTGATTCAAACCCATTTAAGTTTAGTGACATCATTAAGGACAATAATTAAGAATCTTAATTAGAAAACTTAGAATATTTCCAAAAATTAGGATTCAATTCCAATTGACTTGAAACTCAAACCATTTGAACATAGTGACACTCTCAGCCTTAAGAAAAATTCTCACTGGATTTTGAAGTCATTCAGCCCCTTACTGACCTAATCAAGTTTAAACTTTAATTAAGCCCTTAAACCTTCCAGAAATTATAATAAATTAAATTTAAACCTAAAAATTACAAAATAATACTTCAAACTGACCAGAATTGAACCCTTAATCAATGAAAAATAAAAGCCCCTTGACTGGACTTCAAAATTAAGTTTAATTTAAGTTTAATTGAAATTCAATATTTAATTAATTTAATTAATTAAAAATAATTAAAAATTCCAGAAAATTTCCAAACACTTGGAAATCACTCATTAGGTCATTCCTGACCTTTGGAGTTGATCTCAAGGAGTTTGGAGGTCATTTGGATTCAAATCATAAAAAGGGTCTCTAATTAAATAATTTAAATAATCCATTAAACACTCAAAAATTCATAACTAATTCAAATAAACTCTAAATTGAGCAAACTCAAAGGCATACAACTCATCTTAAGGTCTAATATTTATTAAAAATGTTAAGTTTCCAGAAATCAATTAATTTTGAAAAAGTCAACTTTTGGTCAAACTTAGTTCAAATTTAAGTCAAAACTTCAAACCTTCATAATAAAATGTAGAAAAATCCAATTTCAGCATACTTACTGTCTAACTGATCGTATTAAGGTCTAGTATTTTAATAAAATATTAAATTTCCAGAAAACCCTTTAAATTAAAAATTCAACTTTTAACCCCTTAATTAAATCATTAAAATAATCCAGAAAATACCAAAATTCAACATATCATCCAAAAATTCTAGAAAACACTAATTTGAATTTAAAACCAGCAACCAACTAATTCTAATCAAAATTAATCAACCTTTTAAACCTTAATCAAATTTAAATAACTTAATTATATCGGGTACCACTGGGTAACGCAGGCCTACGAGACTATTAAATTAGCCCCAAGGAAGGTGAAATAAACTTCACGGCCTCGGTGTGAAACAAAGGTGGTATCCAACAAACAATCAAAATCAAGTTTAAAATTAATTTCAAATCATTAAGATTTAAACCTTAACCTAAATCCTCCCTCAAGCCTTTCAACCAACCAAAACTTTAAACAACTTCAATCAAATGCCTATTTAGGACACATCAAAGCCACACTGCATACCTCACACACTTTAGATGGTTTGCTAGGACAACCAACTCTAGTCTTACGCTAGGCCAGTGTTTACTTTTCTGCTACTTGTGTGTGCCGGGTTTTCGAGCTTTCACTGCATGCTGTTTGCTAGACATAGAATTGCTGTGATTGTTTATTTATTTACTGCGTTCTGCGATATGATTGATTGTACGATAGATCTACCCTTATGTTAGGAACGATTTATACTAATTCAATCTTATGTAGGTGGCCATGCTCATACAGGGCATTAAATAAAGGGGGCAAAATTATAATTATCAAATTACACAGGTGCTCCAGAAAATTGCCTAAGTCCCCCTTTAAATCAAAAAGAGCATGGCCAAGTGTAGTTGTGATTGAGCATTTTAATTTCAAATATATAACTGCTTGGGATGTCAAATATAAACTGCTGATTATTAGGATAACCCTGCAGGTTGTTAAGTCTAGATTTTTAATTTTAATTGATGTAATTTGAATGTAAATTGAGTTGTAAATTTAAAGTGATTTGAGATTGAGATGCCAAAAAAATCCAATTTGGAATCCAAAGAGGAAGGAACATCCCTCAGGGGAGAGTTCTTATCCATTTGGAGATCCAAATTAGGATAAATTTCAAATATCCAAAAAGAAAAGATAACACCCCTATTCAGGGGGAGTTTCTTTTCATTTGGATATCCAGACCCGACGATCCAAGGAGTTTTCAAGAAGACAAAGAAGTGAAGAACGAGAAGAATCTCAAATCTCAAAGTCACTTGAGTCTTAGGAGTAGAATCCTGGTTGTAGTCAGTGGTACCCGGCCACTTTACTTTCCTGCAGAACCTGAGTTGTATAATTAAGGGCACTTGCCACATGGACTTTTAGTTTGAGCATTTATTTAATTAATTTAATTATTTAATTGATTTGATTGATGTGTTGATTGCGATTAAGGACCCGCATACTTTTAGTAGTTTATTTGGCGCTCTTGTATGTCGATTTTGATTTAGCCTGGAACCCGATCGGAGGCTCGTGAGGGTACGGTCATAAACTTTTTCTATTTAAACAAAATTAAAAAGATTTAAGCTCAGATAGAAACTCTAACGCTCTTAAGAAGTAAGCCCGGACTCGCCGGGAGTTTTTCATGCATCATATTGAACTTTTCTCTACCTTGTTAGGCACCTCCCCGCCTGCGGGTTTTGGCAGACCACCTGACCTATTAGGGTGCAGTTCTGTCCAAGGGGATGTTGTGCAATCTCTAGGATAAAAATTATTTTTTAAGCCTGATTTTAAAACTGCTTCATATTGATTTAAGCATTTCATCGAGTCAACTAGCATGCATTGCATTAGATACAAATTAAAAATTGAGTCTAAATCTTTAATTGCATTTCTAGCTTAAGCATTTAACTCAACATATGTTAAGGGGTCAATTAGGATCTGCTCTAGATATCGACCCCAATTCTTTAAACCAATTTTAATCAATGCCCCTAACCACTCTATATTTAAAAGACTTTGACTCATGATTTTTAAAAGCGTTTAGGTGGTTTAGCTGGCTCCCCAATCCAGGCCGGGGTAAGTCCAGATTGCAATGCATTAGCTAGGTTCTGGGTCCCTGATTTTCAGTACCCATTTTAGACTTAGGTTCTGAGGCAAATCTTTAATCTCAAGACCTCAATCTTCCGGGAATCTGATTCCCACCTTCTAATAAAAATTGATCACTCAAACATTAAAAATCTCTTTCAATCTAATTCGAGCCCAACACTTAGGATAGGTTGGGGTGTTTCTGAAGTAATTCAGAATCTCAAAACACCTCCTACTCTTCTTCCTTTGACTCCAGAAATAAGTGTTCAACCTCGAACTAATCCCTATTGAAATTCCAGTCCCTACCCCCTTTGATATCAAGCTTTAAAATCTTAAATAAAATTCATATCGCTATTTTAATCGAGAGTTTTCGTAGGAAATTTCTGGTTTCTTACGATGTAATTAACTACGAGGGCTTGTGCTCGTAGGAGATTTAGAAACCCAGACCAGATTTTCAAAATCAAGTTTTCAAAACATTAAATTAATTATCTTTGGGAAAGCAAAACAAAAAAATGGCGATCGTTATTTTCATATTCAAACTATTGATAATGATTGATATCTTCTTTCTTCGGATAGATATGTCAATTATAATCATAGTTCTGATTACAAAATTAATGATCCTACTCATATTAAAATAATCAAACAATTGATTAAACATCATTTTGATCTTTCGAGATCGTTTATTGTTTCTCCTTGAGTTTGATTGTGATAATCAGGATAAATCAAGATTTGTAATCTGAACCTATTAGGGAACGATATGTTCACCTTTTGAGGTGATATATCATTCATAATAAGTGTTCGATTATAAAATTTAAATTCTAGAAATTCAATATTTTCCAAAGAAAATTAAACACTTTTTAAATCTATATGTTTTCAATCAAACACCTTCATGGAATATTGATGTTATACGGGTCATCTTATTTTTGCACAACTTAGTTATGGTGTAATCCAATGTCATGAATTTTGAGTTGTCAAATATGGTTGAATATACTTAGACAATTGAAGTCTCTAGAAAGCAATAGAAAGTGAAGTCCCTGGCAATGTTGATAACAACGTAAAGCTTGAAGCCGTTTAATCGAAGCTTCAAGAGTTCAAATCAAACATGTCAATTAAAGCTTAAAGCTTGTACCATTATCACTACAACATATAGTACTATAGCACCAATGAATTGAAGCATCTCTAGTTCCAACATTGCATTTTTTAAGTTGAATTGCCATGCTTTCATAGGCATCAGGTAGCTACTTTTTTTTTGGAACCTTAGATGATATGTGCATCGTTGATTTTTCATTTCAAGAATGTTATGTCAAATGCAGTGATAATGTTAGGTTTCAAATATTGAGCAGGATCTGTAAAACATTTATATATGAGGACTAGAATATTTGAAAACTAGTGTTGTTTAATACCACTCTTCCCCTTTGCAGTATACTTTATTGCTTTTATTGTATTTGTTTGGATAATCTCATCAGGTGGCAAGACGTTTGTACAAAAGCTTAAGATTGATTGAAAGTTTTAGTATACACAGATTTTAGTTTTTGCGGCAAGGCAACTAGAAACACCAGATGAATCTCAGGCTCTCAGCAATTTAAAGCCAAAGAACCATGTAGAAATCGTAGTGTTACTCAATTATATACAAGCAACTATGTTCAAATCCAGTGGATGCCAATAGAGGAGTATGCAGCAGATCTGTTAGTTGAGAAGCATAAGTTTGCATAGTTTATTCTTAATGTTGGTATTGCTATTATGGACAAGTGTTATGCAGGGTTTTTCTCTAGTCTGCATTCAATCAGATTTTATTGATGAGCAAAGTCAATTTTATTTAAAAGGTGGAGCAGAAATCAAGCTCTGCAAACGAGGGGAAATTATAGTGTGGAGTCCGGATGTAGCTTTATATCCGGATTCTAATGAAATCGTGACACGTGTATTGCACTCATAGAATTATTCGTTTGCTTTTTTATGTCTTGTCAGCCCGACCAACCTGGACCGTCCAATTCAATTTTTAGGGTTGGCGCATCTTTTTCAGGAAATCAGCCGCAAAAGCTCCCCCAATTTTCAAAGCATTTAGATGAAGAAACTATTGCTATTGCTGAGAAAGAAAAAAATCGAGAAAATACTAATGAAGATGAAGAATGATTTGGAGGAAGACGTTGCATTCTTTGAGCAGATGATATTTCCATAAAAAAGTGGAGGCCAAAAACCATTATACAGACATCCAAGAAGCGGAACAGTTGAAGTTGAAAGAGCTGCACCCGGAGGGAAAGCTAGGCTTTGGAGATGAACTAGAAGTTACTTTTGTTGGAGGTGTTGTAGGTTTCAACTTGTCGGTAAAGTTGAAATTCATTTCAAGTTTTTTTGACTGTATGTAAGCATGTAGCCACTATACACAATTTTGAGATGTCTACAAGTTATTTGTTATTTATTTTAGTTTTTTTAACATAAGTGTTAATTGCATATTTGCTACATATTTTTTATATATCTTATGCGTATTTGTCGTGTGTTTTCTACGTGTTTATTGCATATTTACTTACATTTTTGTTGTGTATTTGCACGATATGTATGAGAATGATAAAGAGGCATACGAGGTTTACTACAGTTATGTCAATAATGCTGGTTTTAGTGTTCGCAAAGATCATCATAGTTTCTGGCCGAATTTCAAAAAGATAAAATGCAATGACTTTGTCTGTTTGAAATCAAGTTTTAATAAGGTATTAATTTAAAGTCCTAAATGAAATATCAGAAATTGGAGAATAGAACGGGATGGCATTCTATAGTTAGGTTTACAGTGGATGAAAAGGGAATTTGGAAGGTCAAAAAATTTATTGAAAGCCACAATCATAAATTGACCATGCTAGAAGATCGACATCTTCTTAGATCAGGTAGGAATGTGTGTGATGAGAAACCTCCAGATTTTAAATCAATGACTGAAGTCAGGATAAGAACTGTTGATGTATTTTCCTACCTTACAGATGAAGTAGGAGGTATGCAGAATATTCGATTCACTAAGAGGAATGCATACAACTTCATTCAAAATGAGAAAATACCAAAGATTGAATTTGGGGACACTAATTATTTGATTCAATTATTTAAAGATTATCAAGTTGATAAGAACATGTTCATATGGGACGTCCAAATTAATGAAGCTGATAGATCATTAATTTTTTTTGGATTGATGGGATGGGTAGGAATGATTATGACAGCTTTGAAGATGTGGTAATTTTTTATATTATCTATAGGCTTAATAAGTATAATTTAGTCTGCGCACCTTCTATCAGAGTTACTAATCACTGACAAAATATTCCTGCTTGGGGTGGTCTTCTTATTGGAGAAGATAATTGAATCATTTACGTGGTTGTTTAAAATTTTTTATGAATAATGAGTGATAAACATCCAAAAATAATATTTACTGATCAAGGTCAGACAATAGCTAGGGCCATAAAAGTTACATTACCTTAAACTTTACATAGACTGTGCCAATGGCGTATCTGTAAAAGGTTCTATAGAAAGTCTTGTGCTTCAATAGCAATAATAAAGTTAGAGGTTTCTTCCATAGGTATTTGAGGAAGTGAGACTCTGAGGAGGAATTCGAGGAAACATGGGCTAAAATGATCATAGAAGGGTACCTTCACGATCATGGTTGGTTGGAGGATCTCTATAAGATAAGGAATAAGTGGTAAACATTATTTAATAATGACTGTTTTAACATGGGCATTCGGTCCACATAGTATAACGAGTCTACTAATAATGTGTGTCATGTTATTTCGAAGCGCACAAGTCCTATAACTAATTATTTTTTAGGCTTAGAGAAGTTGACAACTACTTGGCTCCATAATGAATAGGATGAGGATTACAAATGTAGCCAGTCTGAAATATCACCTGTAATAAAAAACAACTTTATTTTAATGCAAGCTGCTCGATTTTACTCAAAGAAACTATATTCATTTTTTATGAAGAATTTTTGTAGGGTGTTGGTGGAATGAGTATAGAATTTGTGTCAATTGATTCTTTAAAATTTTTTATAAGTTATACAAAGAATAAGGATCAGTCTAATCCTTAGGTTATTGATTTTGATGCACAAGAGGATAACATTCAATGCACATGTAGGAAGTTTGAGATGATGGGTTTGTTGTGTTCACATTGCATGAGAGTTTTGAGGCAGCTGGATATTGTAAAAATCTCTAAGAAGTACTTTCTTCTGTGATGATCAGCATGAGCTCGAAAAGATATATATTCGGGCTGCATATTCATAGGAGCTTCAAAGAATAATCCTGAAGCTAGTAGTATATTCATATTCAAAAATCATCTCAGCAGATTCTCATATCAAATTAGCACATGAGCACCAGAGAATGAGGAGGTTGAATAATATATGTTGGTTGCAATGAAGGACATAGCTAAAAATATATATTTGATTCTTCATGGAAAGAGAAACAATCAGAAGTTTATAGCAAGAACATAAGGTGGCATTGCAAAAGTGAAAGATCTACTAAAGCATATGCCTAAAGGCATCTCAAATGCAAGGCTGAAAAGCCACTGAGAAAAGAATAAGCTAAAAAGTATGGTTTAACTTCCTAACTAATTACTTTTCATTATGTATTATTACATAATGTAACTATGCCTGAGGTTAATTTTCTTTAACAAGGAAAGCTCCCGTAAAGGTAAATACTTCAAAAATATCTTCACCTATAAAAAAATTCAATTTATCAAACATGCTCAAATGTTTCACAGAGGAATTCATACCCGACATGAGATCCAATCAGCCGTCACCTGAGTACACGAAGATGATGAGGGATATCATTGCTTTAGAGAAACAAATGTATTAAATTTATTTGTAATGATTAATTGATTTGAATTGAAATTAATCATTATAAATAAATTTATTTGTAATAAATTTATGCTGAATAATCACGTATTTATTGCATATCATTTATGTATTTGATGCAGATTCTATGAATATTAATTATGTATTTGTAATATTCTTTGTAATTAAATTTATTTATAATGAGTGATCTCTGCGTATTCATGAAGTATCTATTGTGTATTCACTGCGTGCATATTGCATAATTACTGCGTAATCAATGCATTTTCATTGCTTACTCGTTGCATATTTACTACATTTTTTATTGTGTTTCTATTACATACAACAAAAATAGAAACACAAATCATTATAATTAATCAACATTCTGGAGAAAAATTACAAAACCTTACTTCTTCTTAAGCAACATACATATACAATTTTGGAGTTGTGTTTGTGTAAGACAACATTTAAAGAAATACTCAAACTCATATTAAAGATTTTTTTAGTCATCCTCAGTTAAGAAGTCCCTTCTTCTACCATCAAGCAGTAAGTTATTCATTAGTTTGCCATGTAGATCAACAATGAACTCATCATGCCATACTTTTAATGGATGAAAAAATATAAGATTATCAACTTCTGGCATGTCATCAATGTCAGTGTTACCTGCTTCTTGTTTACGTCTGATCAGGCGATATCGCCTCTATAAAAAATTACAACTTACCAGGTGTTGATCAGCTTCAAAGAATCACATTTCTAGATATTTCCAGCCAACATCCTTTAGAAAATCTCTTGTCCTTTATAACTTAACTCTCATCACTTTAGCATGCAAATTCCAAAGCATATGGTCCTCATCTTCATACCATTAATGGATGCAACACCTTAAAATATCATTTGCATTCGCCTTACGCTCTAGTGGACAATCGACCGTCTATGAAATACTAGCTTGTATTCTTTTGTTTCCTCTATCAAATCTTTCTTTATTGGAGAAAAAAAAATTTCATGAGCAAGCCAATTCATTTCCATGATCACAAGCAAAAGCTTCACAACTAAACTGTTCCAAATAATAACCTAGTGCAAGCGAAATTAAATGCGTAACCACCAAACCCTGTGTTATAAATGAGTGCTTACTATATATGTAATGTGTATTATATGCGTATATATTGCATATTTATTGCGTACCTATATGCGCATTTTTTTGCATTTTTGCTCTATAATCTTTGCGTACTTACTAAGCATTCTCTACAAATTTCTACTGTGCATTCCGAAAATTTACTGTGTATTTTTGCGCTAGAACCTGAATAATAGAGTTTTTTCAAGTAATAACATGTTGGAAATTTAGTGATGAAAAATGTCATTTTTCTTATCATATAATTTTTTTTTCCACTGTTGAGCTTAAGATCTCTATATTGCAGGAATCTCTGCATTTTATGCTTATTCGATGCTTGATCTTTGTGTACTTACTACGTATTCTCTATAGTTTTCTACAAATTTATTATTTTTCAATTTAAAAAAATCCCATAAAGCATACTAGTATAAGAGTCTACATCAATTCAAAAATTTTCTTTATTCACAAAATTTGTTATATTACAAAATTGTACAAGTTTCATGAAAAAATTAATCAAAGAAAAAGTTATAACATAATGTACAGAAAGAAATTCAGAAAATCTTTGCATTTTATGCGTATTATATGTATATTCATTGCGTAATCTTTGTTACTTATTGCGCATTCTTTATGATTTTCTATGAATTTGTTATTTTTCAATTGAAAAAATACCCAGAAACGATACTAGTGTAAGAGTCTACATCAATACAATTTTTTTTTTATTCACAAGATTTGTTATTTTACAAAATTGTACAAGTTTCATCTAACAATTATTTTCATATATTTGAAAATTTTTAATTTTAAAGATGAACAAAAAAATGCGTATACGAATAAAGCCCTAAATTTTGGCATTTTTGCTTGCCAATTTCTATTGTCAACCTAGCTAACATTTCCTTCATAAATAATTTTTTTTATATATTTGCAAGCAAACATCTTGTAATCAACACTATTTATCTGCATTGGAACACCCTTCATAACCTGGATAGTCTACCGTTTCATATCAGAATAAAAAAGTCCCATCGTATCTTCATATAGGTTTTTAATTTGAACAATATAATGAACAAATATTAGTTGACTGGCCACAAGATGAAAGATCATATAATTATAGTCCTCCGCTTATGATGTCTTTAAGGATTTATTTGTGCACACGGTTGGATAAGAAATCATATAATTTCCACTTCCGCTCTTTCGGCCTCCCAGCCAAAAGTGTCCAGTGTGAGTTGTGGCAAGTTGGTTGAAAGAGAGTATCACATGCCTTAATTGAATCCGTAGTGATATGTTCAATATACAATTTCGTAGTATATCGATTTTCTTGTATGCCTGTAAGAACACAAAAAGTATATAAAAATTGCCTCAACTAAAAATATGATATAGAAATTATCTATTGCTTATATACTAACTCAAAACATTGGCGAGACATATAAAAAGTTTTTATACAGGTCAAGGCTAAGTTTATTTTTATTGCTTAACAATAGAGTGAAGGCATCGACATGATTATTATCAAGCCATTTTTTTATTATAATTTCATCAATGTCAGCTCTAGTTATTTGAATGTTCGAACAAGACAAAATTAGGGCAGTCCTGCAACAAATGCAGAAAAATGGAGTTAATACTTAATACGCAAAAAATGCACAACAAATATACTGTAAATATGCAAAAAATGAGTAATAATAACACATATAATACACAAATAATATGCAAAACATATGTGATGATCTAGGGGTTTCAATATCGGACCTAACCTGAAAACCCGACTCGAACCCGACCCAAAATTTTTGGGTTAGGGTCAACCCGGACCCAAAACGGGTCGGGTTCGGTTCGAGATTTATGACCCGTTTTAATTTTCAGGTCGAGTTCGGGTCAACCCGAAAACCCATTTTTTACCCAAATTTGACCCGGTTTGGCAAAGCACCGCAGACCCGGACCGCGGTTCACATTCGCATCACGTTAGTAAGTCAGTTGAGCCATGAGCGAGCCTTTAGCCTTTTAGGTTTAGCCATCTAGGGATTCAGCGTCATTCTGCTCCCAGCTTCGTGACTCTCGTTTGTGTCTCGGTCTCTCTAGGTTCCGCCTTTCTGCCTGCTGCCTTCCTCTCCTTCTTCAGTTCTTCTCCTAGGCAGATCCTCATCCACTATCTTAATCCTGTAGTTTGCTGTGTGTGCATACTTTATTGCTCTGCAGACCTGTGGTAATATCATTTATATTATTCTGAGTTTTGTCATTTAGATGTTAGGGTTATTCACACTTTTGGTTTTGAGATTTCTCGTTGGATCCTCTATCTTAAGGTTTCAGCTTTTCAGTTTTAAGCTTTTTTGCATTAAGATTTGAGGATTTTAGGCATTTGCTATGCACCTATGCAAGTTAGGGCATCAAATTTTTTCCATTCTTTCTGTTTAATTTTTAGGGCTTTGTATATTTTATGGTTTCTCAATTTACATTATAGAAGTTTTAGGGCTTTACCGATTTAGTTATGCTGGTATCACTGGATCACCATTTGGGCATCAAGAATTTTTTAGGGTTTATTTTGGCATTTAGATGCTAGGCTCTTTAGGGTTATTACCACTTACCAACTTATCTGAACTTATTTGTTATTTATTTCGGTAACTGCTGTAATTTTAATACATGCAACAACAAGCAAGCAGCATGCTATTTTATAGGGGATAAATGCTGACCTGCTCATTGTTGAATGTTGAACATGAAATAATTGTTCATGTTTAATTAGTCATTTTCTTAACTTGGTTAATGGTTATGTTTCATATTTAGCTCATTAGCTATTTAGTTGTATTGGGGATAAATGTTGAACGTCATTTTTGCTTTTGCATAATGTGGTTTAATTGGTTCACTAGATGAAGGATTCAAACACCATTCATGAGTTTTCTTTTGATGAGAACGAGCAAGTGGGCATTGCTGATGAAGTGGTTGAGCCATCTGATGATGCATGTAATGATGGTTCAGTTATAGTTAAGAAGCGTAGAAGGTTGGTTTCGGCGGTTTAGGGTCATTTTGAAATGTTGTCCAACACCAAAGATCGTAAACAAAGGTGCAAATGTAAGAAGTGTGGTGCATTATATCTATGCGATAGCAAGAATGGGACTGGTAACTTAAGGCGCCATTTACAAAATTGCAAGAGAAGAGATATGTGTGATATCGGCCAACTCATATTGCAATCTGCTTTGAATTCGTCCATTTCTATGAGCGATTATAAGTTTGATTTAGCTGAATTTTTTATTTATTTACTGCTTGCATCATTATGCATGATCTGCCCTTCCAATGTGTTGAGTGGGTGGGTGTTTGAGCACTATTAACATATCTACGTTGAGATGTGCAACTTTTCTCTAGAAATACTGTTAGAAATGATTGCAAGAAATTATTCAACAAAGAAGTTTCTCTTATTCAATCACAGTTATCTAAGTGCAATAACAGAGTTTATCACGTCAGATCTATGGACATCAATAAACACTGATGGTTTTATTTGTTTAACTGTGCATTTTATTGATAATGAATCGCATTTACATAAAAAGGTCATTAGTTTTTCTTTCATGCCACCCCCTCATGACGGAATATCGTTGTGCAAGAAGTTGCGATCTCTATTGCTTGAATGGAAAATAGATGCTAAACTTTTTAGTATCACTTTGGACAATGCTTCTTCAAACAATCTTTGCGTTGACTTCTTAAGAAATCAACTTAATTTATGTGGTGCTCTTCTAAACGAAGGAGAGTTTTTTCATATCATGTGTATTGGTCACATTGTTAATCTAATTGTCCAGGACGGTTTGAAGGGGATAAACAATTCAAGTTCAAAGATAAGGGAGAGCATAAAGTATGTTAAAGGGTCTCAGGCTAGGAAACAAAAATTTCTTAATTGTGTAAAACAAAGTTGTTTGGAAATAAAAAAGGGCTTACGACAAAATGTGCCAACAAGGTGGAACTCCGCTTTCATTATGCTTGATAGTGCAATTTACTACAAAAGGGCGTTTCTACACCTTGAGTTGGTTGATTCAAACTATAAATCATGTCCAACCTCTTCAGAATGGGAGAGGGTTGAAGCTATTTCTACTTTTTTAGCTCCTTTCTATGAGATCACATGTGTTATATCTGGCACCAAATACCCAACAACAAATCTTTATTTTCCATGCATCTCCACAGCTTACGCAGCATTGAAACATGAGTTGTCTGACGGGTCTGACAATTTAAGAAGAATGGCTTTAGGGATGATAACAAAATTTGAGAAGTACTGATCGGACTTTAGTGTAATTTTAGCAATAGTAGTAATTCTTGATCCACGATACAAAATTGCATTCGTGGAATGCTGCTATACAAGGTTGTATGAAGGTGATTATATATATGAACTTAAAAAGGTGAAAGAGAATTTGTTCTCGCTGTTTGCAAACTACACAGGAAGTGGTGGGAATCTTTCATCCAGGGTTGGAACAATTGTAAGTACGAGGCAGTCTAATGCATCAAGTCGCTCTTCCTCTATTGTAATAAAATCACAGTTTCTTCAGGTATTTTTGCTTTTGTAATTGTTTTAATGTTTTTCCATATATTATACATTGTTACTCTATCTATCAACCCTAACTTCCACAAACAGGACTTTGATTCATTTGAAGAAGAAGCAATTATGCCTAAAAAATCAGAATTGGAAATATATCTCGATGAACCCAAACTTGATAGGAGAATAGAGCTAGATATATTACATTTTTGGAAAGGCAATCAGTATAGGTTCCTCGCAGTTTCTGCAATGGCTCGTGATGTGTTGTGTATTCCCATACCAATTGTGGCTTCCGAAAGTGCCTTCAGCAACAATGGTAGGATTTTAGATCAGTATCGAAGTGTACTGAAACATGACATTGTTGAGGCTTTGGTTTGTACAAGAGATTGGTTGTATGCCGATCAGGGTGCACGATCTTTCAACCCTTTCTCAAGTTAATATATTTTACAAGAAAAGTATTTAATCAATGTTTATATTTCTATTTGTTGTAGTGTTACATGACCCTGAGCTTGAAGCTGTGACGGAGGATATTCTAAATTTAATGGTTGAGCAAGTTCAAGGAGAAGCTGGTGAAAGTTCTGTAATTGGATGATAATTGAGAAATATTAGAGAATTACTAAATTTCGTAAAGACAATTAAGTGAACTGTTATTTGAATTTCTATTGTTACCTTGTTTGTTATGAGCTACTTGCTTGCTTGCTTGTCGATTTGAATTTCTGTTGTTACCTGGTTTCTTATATATCCATACACATAAGCTTGCCATTCATGAAATAATTTGTATTTCGAGTGCTAACCTGCTGGCTGCTCCGTTGCTGTAAGCCTGTAAATGTAAATCTGAAAGTGAGAGCAAATGATTAATGATGTTGGGTAGTTCAAATGATGAGAAACCCTCTAAACTGAAAGTGAGAGCCTTTGGGGGTAAATCTAATATACTATTGCAACCAGGTGGCTTTGGGTCAGAGCAAATACTCTATTAAGCTTAAATGTTTAATGCAAAGTGCAAATTGTTGGGTGACGCCTTGGATAGTAATAGTCTAATAGATAATAAGTATTTAGAAATATCAAATATTCAATATCTGCTCATTTTTTTATTAATTGCTGAATGAGTTGGAAGGGTTTTCTGAGCTATTTATTAAAGCATTTTAATTGCACTGTCTCGTCAATCCTAATTTATAAATTATAATTTTGTGATATGTATGGTTAGAATTTGTTAAGCTTGTCATTTGAGTGAATTCAACTTGAAGAGTATAAGTGTATAAGTTTGAGCTTGTAACTTGTAATTAGAGTTTGCAATTTGAGCTTGTAATTATAGATTATATAGTTTATAATTTAAGCTTGTAAGTTGTAATTTATGTTATGTATTATGTAAAAAAAATTTGTAAGGTTTTTAATAAAATTTAAGTTTTTCGAATTTTTGTCACTTGTCAATTATTAGTTAAGAGTATTTAGATTTTAGAAGTATTTTGTGATGCTGCTGATGAAAATCTACCAATAAAAAATGCAGTAAAAAAAATTGGAGCTGCTCTATTGCGTTATGGGTCGGGTCGGGTTGACCCGAACCCGAGCCACGTCGGGTTCAGGTTCGTAAAAGTGACCTGAACCTAGAATCGGGTCAGGTCAAGATTTGGCGGGTCGAAATCGGGTTGGACCCGAACCCGACCCGTAACCCAAATTTGACAGCCCTACCTGAAGCTGGTAGTATATTCATATGCAAAAATCATCTCAGCAGATTCACATATCAAATTAGCACATGAGCACCAGAGAACGAGGAGGTTGAATAATATATGTTGGTTGCGATGAAGGACATAGCTAAAAATATATATTTGATTCTTCATGGGAAGAGAAACAATCAGAAGTTTATAGCAAGAACATAAGGTGGCATTGCAAAAGTGAAAGATCTACTAAAGCATATGCCTAAAGGCATCTCAAATGCAAGGCTGAAAAGCCATTGAGAAAAGAATAAGCTAAAAAGTATGGTTTAACTTACTAACTAATTACTTTTCATTATGTATTATTACATAATGTAACTATGCCTGAGGTTAATTTTCTTTAACAAGGAAAGCTCCCGTAAAGGTAAATACTTCAAAAATATCTTCACCTATAAAAAAATTCAATTTATCAAACATGCTCAAATGTTTCACAGAGGAATTCATACCCGACATGAGATCCAATCAGCCGTCACCTGAGTACACGAGGATGATGAGGGATATCATTGCTTTAGAGAAACAAATGTATTAAATTTATTTGTAATGATTAATTGATTTGAATTGAAATTAATCATTATAATTAAATTTATTTGTAATAAATTTATGTTGAATAATCACGTATTTATTGCATATCATTTATGTATTTGATGCAGATTCTATGAATATTAATTATGTATTTATAATATTCATTGTAATTAAATTTATTTATAATGAGTGATCTCTACGTATTCATGATGTATCTATTGTGTATTCACTGCGTGCATATTGCATAATTACTGTGTAATCAATGCATTTTCATTGCTTACTTGTTCCGTATTTACTGCATTTTTTATTGTGTTTCTATTACATACAACTCGCTGCGTAATCAATGCAAAAAAAATGCAGTTAATACTTAATATGCAGAAAATGCACAACAAATGTTCAGTAAATACGCAAAAAATCAGCAATAATTACGTATATAATACAAAAATAATACGCAGAACATATACACACACAGATAATACACATCAATTACACAACAAATAACAGGTAAAATGCAGTTATTATGCAATAAACTTACGTCAAACTGTACTTTTTAAAAGATTCATCTAGAAACAATTGAATTTCTGAACTCAACAGCTCTTTGCCCTTATCCAAGATGAATCGATGTTTGTCCAACGAATACCTTGATTAATCAGTCTAGATGATATAGATCGTACATGCAACAATACATATTTTTACATAGACAAATATTTTTTTAGGAGTTATCATAAGTTCAAATAACAATTATATATTCATATATTATTGTGTTTTAATTTTGATAATTTTTTATAATTTTTTTGGCATTGTTGTAAATACTTAAGAAATTAACATATATTGGTACAAGCAGGGATTTTAAGACTGTCAGGTGTTTGTTTTACAAACTGATTTCACAAGATTTTTTTTATAAAATGAGAAATTTTATGAATACTTTTTTTATAATTTTTGAATTCTCAGAAAGATTTATTGCGGGCTAGAATATACGCGGTGATAGAGTTAGAATCCTATGTCTTAGCGTTGCATGGATATCCAGCTCACACTAAGAGAATAAAAGATTTTTTAAGTGAAAACCCCTGTAAAAGGAAAAAACCACGGGGCCTAGCCCGGTTGAAGATGATTCCACTAAAATTTTAGTGGGATGAGTCATCCTTGAGGGAGATCAGATTATAAATACCCACCGTATGGTTGTAGTCTAGTACTCAACGGGGATGAAAATCCAGTATCACTTGGAAGTTCGGGCAGTAGTTGGTGGTCCAGTGGAAGTCCCGACATTAGTCGGTGATCTGGTGCATTTCTGACGTTAGAGGGGGATTCCGCAGAACTCAGAGTGTTAAGCGGTGTTTCGGTAAAGTTCAAGACGTTAGGTGGTGGTCTGGCGGAGCTCATAGCATCAAGAGGTGGTCCGATGGAACTTAGGATGTCAAGTGGTTATCCGGCAGAACTTAGGGCATCATGTAGTGGTCCGGCGAAACTCAGGGTGTCATGCAGTGGTTCGATGGAACTCGGGGTGCTAAGCGGTGGTTCGGCGAAACTCCGGACATCAGGGGGTGGTCCGACACAACTCAGGGTATCAGGTGGTGGTTCGACGAAACTCAGGACGTCAGGTGGTGGTCTGGCAGAACTCAGGGCGTCACGCGATGGTCCGACGGGACTCAAGATGTCATGTGGTGGTCCGGCAAAATTTAGGACGTCAGGTGGTGGTTCGGCGGAACTCAGGACATTAGGTGGTGGTTCGGTAGAACTCAGGGTGCTAGGTGGTGTTCCGGCGGAACTCAGAGCTTCAGGTGATGATCCGGCGAAATTCAGGACGTTAAGCGGTGGTCCGACGGAACTCCGGGCGGTGGTCGAGGAGGCAAGAGCGATCTCCATTCTATCGCTTGATTCCTTAGGCTTAGGGGTCCCTTTTCAAGCGGAAAGATGGCTCTATTTATAAATTTCTTGGAGTGTTATGGCCTGTAAATAGGTGGAAGATCAAGGGCAAAAGGGGAGTAACTTGGATGGACGGGCGATGTTGAGTCCCTTGATCATGTACTGTTCGATGGACATTTAAAGGTCTTAGTGATATCGGAATTTGATGATCTTAGGCTTGTTGGATTCATCTCGTCGAGCCGCTCAATTCATAAGCACCTCATGTTTTGAAACCGTTTGGTTATCCAAATTATGGTCCAAACCTTCTAACATCACTTCAGACCCTTGATTTTGACCCATTTGGGCTCGGATTGAGTTGAATTTGGTGTCGTTGGGTTCGTATTTTCGAGGCATTCAGTTTGACTATAAGTTTGCTAAAATCGGAGTTCAGATGGTCCCAATTTTAATTTTGTAAGTCTCCAACTTGATTTTGCCTAGAGATTCGTGCGTGATCAAGATAATTTTTTGAGGATGTATCAAGATTTATATAAATTTTATACTTAAAACTGAATAAATTATATTATTATTATTATTTTATTATTTTATTTCAATATATCATAACCCACTTACACATATTTCATCAAACCTTTTTAAATCCCTTCATTCATGCATTTGGCTTAATAGAGAAAAAAATTTAAAGGAGAGAGAAATTAGAAGTTAGGATTTGGAGGTCGTGCAGAAATTTTTGCTAGTCCGTCTCATTGCTCGTCTCATTATAAGGAATAATTATCATATCTTTGATTTCAAAAATTTTGTGTAATTTGTATTTTATGTATTTTGATTTGATCAAAAATTATAAAAGTTATAATATCTTGAATTTTAGCAAACTTTCACCATATAATTTTTGGTGTGTGATGGATATAATCAATATTAGATATAAATATATTAAATTTTCACCAGTTAAATTGAAGGTTATGATTTTTTTAAGTGAATGCATAATATATAAATTTGATAAATTTCTCTATATTTTATGAATTAATATATTTCATACATAACATTATCAAAAATATAACGTTTGTATGTAAGCAAGGGATGTTGGATGAAAGGCTGGTTATTAATATGGAAGATAAAGATTGGTACCATTTAGTTGATAGTTGTGCCTAATTAAGGCTATATCCAATTGAGTGATAATTAAGATTGACGAATACCAGTTAATTGATAGTTGAGCCTAGCTTAAGATTAATATCGAACTTGACAATAATTAGGGTGGAAGAATGAAAACATTACATTAAAACTGGTGCATTCATGATTTAATTTACATGATAATGCATTGCATTGATTAATAGATACAACTGCAAGTGTACTAGTACAACATATCATAACATACTGACATGATTCATTAGGTGATAGCCATTTTTATCAGTTTTTCTTCTAGTTTAATACAATACTATTTATCATATGTCTTATAGCTTGATAGTTTTCTTTTGAGTTCACTGATCATATTGATTTTATTATTGAATTTTGAGATTTTTATTGCTCGTATTAACTGATGATTGATACTAACTAGAACTAGAACATGTATATTGAGTATTTTTTTGTGCATTGGATATAATGATAGAGTTTTTGTTACTTGTTGGACTTTTATACTTATTATGCGGTTTTAAATGATTTCAGAAAAGGAATCTGCAGCTTGAGGTTGTACACTAATGCTAGTGCAGTTTTGATTTCAACTTTTGCTTTATACATTGTTTTTATAGCCATTATGCTTTTTGTATATACTATTTTGAATTCCGATTATAGATTATAAATATAAACAATAGTAATGTGAATCATATTTTTTGTAGTTTATTGGTTTTTTTATGTAATTAATCAATTTTGAATGTATGTATTGGTCTGATTATAAATGAATAAATATTGATTATATATATATATATATATATATATATATATATATATATATAGAGAGAGAGAGAAAGAGAAAGAGAGATAATAAAAAAGAAATTCTTCCATTATAGATCTTGGGGTATTACAGTACAATACGATCATTAATTAGAAGTTGATTATGATTCAATTCATTAATCTACAGTGTAAATTTTAGCAACACTTATTAATGTTCATAGAGTATAAAATCCTTCATGCAGCATGATCAGTTCAAATTTTAAATTTGCCTAATTTTGGTAACATATATTTGACGATAGGGTTTTTCAAAATAGTTGATAATTCTATATATTTAAAGATTGTATAATATGATTAGTTATAACTCAATTTAATATATCTAATTTAATTAAAACACTTGAATTAATTTCTGGTTTAACATATCGTACATTACATATGAGATCATACAATATGATTTAACAGAAAATTAAAATTCAAATATTCAATTTTTATCCTCATTGTGTGTGTCAGAGACTATACTTGGTTGTCTAGCCAACGAATGCCTAATTACATAAATAACTTAAGAAAAAAGAAAAGTACAAACTCTATTATTACAAACTAACTTAAACCTTAACAATGCACTACCTTGAGTCTGCTTCTTTAATCCAACTTGGTGTATGTTGTATCTAAAATGGCTAGTAACACAAAAAAGTAATGTATATAAAGCAAGAACAAATAAATAATCACATCAATAATATTTGTAATCACCAAAAGACTAGATCTTGACAATACTACTTCTTTCCTTCAAAATAGATGATATATATTCACAGTGATCCCGCAATCTGAATAGTAGGAACCACTCCTAAGTTTTTAGAATATTATAGTATTTAAAGTATTTATATCAATTTTAAATATTTAAATATTGAGATTGGTAATTGATAAATTTAACTATCTTTTTTTCATATTGAATACATTTGCATATACATATAATGCATCAGTACAACTAGGGCCTAGGGGTGTCAAAATGGATTTTTTGGGTCGGGTTCGGGTCCAACCCAAAACTGACATACCCTTAATTGAATCGACCTAATTAGGTAAATGGGTCATAAATCTAGACCAGAAGTCAACTTACCTCTAACTTGATTCGACTCAACCCGACCCATCGATCCGGTTGGAGTACGAGCAACGAGCTGGAGAGCCAATGTTCATGCGTAGGGGTGAGTGGCTCATAGTGGTGGCAAGCGGGCACAGAGGCAGGAGAGCCCACATAGGGGTAGACGAGCAGGCAAGCCCTCTCAAGCAGTGGGCGATTGCAAGGCGACTTGCACGCAGGAGTGGATCAGTTATGAATTACATTAAGGTTTTTGGTTGACGCAAACCTGACTCAAAATTATAATCGGGTAATAATATGGAACTCAAAGCCAACTCATTTTCCAAAATTTTATGCATCCCGCCTCTCCTGTCATGTACGAATCAATCTCGCTTAGGATCTTAGCATCACGTCAGATCCCCACGCTTTGCCGCCAGATGCAGCTCTGTATCGTTTACTCAGCTTCAGAAATTACTATATCCTGCTTGTTTGCAGAGATTAATTGCCCAAATCCACTCAAAAATTGAGAGGATCCAAATTTAGAATGTTATATGAGAGAGTGGAGATTCCTAGGTGAAGTTCTCCCGTGAAAATGTGAAGTGAGGAAGGGAAAGAAAACGAGAAGGAGAGAGATGCGGGCGAGATTTAAAGTGAGGAGAGACGTCCTATCCTTCATCTCAGTTAGGCCTTCTTCTATGTATCGACTGAGCTTCTCAGATATACGTCTGCAATTCGCTGAACACAATACCACTCAAGATTTCTTCAGTTGCCTGCAGCTCTCAAGAATACTCTGGTAATTTGTTTTTCCTTGCATGCAATTTCTTGATAAAAAAAATGTTCTTTATAAATAGTAATTATCATACATATCTATCATATATTTTCTTAGTTTATTTTAATGTATGATATTACATTGTTTAAAAAAATGATGAGTTCATTGATATTTAAAAGTTATAAAATATTTTGTAAAAGTGGATACAATTTTGACTTAGAATTGCTAGTTGGTTATCATATACATTTAAAAATTTGTATATTTTATTCAATTTTCTTTCATCTTAATATATATAAGGATATCAAGATAATTTGTTCTCTCACAGCTGCAGCACAGCAGCTCCACAGTTATACCATCCAAACAAATATACAGTATTATGTCATACAACAAGTTAGAAAACAGCTTTCTATACAGTAACTTTATAATCTGCTTTATAGACAGCTGCAGCTGTCTCAAACATACCCTTAATTTCCTCTCTAACATCGTGGCATAATTAGTTATTATACCACAACTATTGTGGTTCTTGGTTGGCATAAAAAGTAAAAATATCTAATGTCGTGTGATGCTTAATCTAATTAATTTAGATTGCTTCCTTTGTTACATTTAGGGGCGGAACCAGCCAAATTTTTGAGGGGGTGGGGGGCAAACTCAACATTAAAAAAACTAAATATTAAAAATTAAAAAATATATATATAAACTAAAATACATATATCGATTTGGTGCTCACCTGTCCCAACGAATAGGGGGCAAAAATGTTCTACTAAACCCATAAGCCTGGACATTTTCATGAGCCGAAGTTCAAATGTGAACGAAGTTAGTGCAAGTCAGTGCACTCGAAGAGCTATGTCAGAGAGAAAAAAACTCCCAACCATTCGGACACGGCTCTAAAGGCAAACTTGACATGCATTCTTCTTATATTTGCATTTATCTATATCACCGAAGAACTTACCTGTGTCTCTTTGACAGTATAACGCTTCAGCAGTTCCTTCTTTTCCTCATTGCTAAGTGCCTCATGCTTTGGAACAAGCATATGGTTGTTAGCATTGACCAGTAACTCTGCATCCTGCAAGCAGTTTTGAAATGTATTAAAAATGCTCAAAATAGTTGATGCTTTGAAAGGGTGAGCGGAGCTTCGACTTGCATTGCTGATTTCATATGAAAGAAGCGGCGAGAGGCGAGACCACGAGAGGCAAGAGAATAGAATATGGGCGACTCCTATACGTGCTCTGTGCGTGAAAAATGATCAGTTATGGCAAAATAATAACGTTAGAAAAGGCAAATTACCAAATAACCTTTACTTAAAAGGTTTTTTTTTTTTTTTTGAGGGGGGGCAATTGCCCCCCCTGGGCAAAGGGCAGATCTGCCCCTGGTTACATTAACTTAGCCATGCTCAGTCTAGGCCAGCTAAACTTGGTTAAGTTAATAACCATTGTTTGATCTCGTAGCTAGCTCTGTGGTGATTTAAACTGTTTTTCCTCTTTTAATTTCAATTCCATGCAAATCTATGACTCATTCCTATGTTTAACATCAACAAAGCTTAGTAAGAAACTTAATATATGTACAACCCAACCCAATAAGACCCATAAAAGGGACATGTCTTATCGTGTTGGCTTGCAACATACCAACCCAAGATCAGACATATTTTCCTCTTTCAATTAAACTCAAAACAACATAATAAACTACAAAACTGCTAATAACTTCTAGTATACACGAAATAACTCATCAATTTTTTTTTTGTTTCTCATAAAAAATGTATATATGACATTTACAATACAATACATAACTATAGACTAAAATACAAAATAGAGCAATTTAACTAACTTGCTTAAAAAAGAAAAAAAAAGAATATATTTATACACATACATACTCTTTAGATCCTAACTCAACTACTCAACTGACTCTTTTTCTTTCCTAGATCCTGAAATAGAATGCCAATAAACTGTGAGCCAACACAACTCAATAGGTCACACTCACCTATCTAAGTTTTCAAATAAGTCATATATGCATCATTCAGATGAGTTATAAAGTAAATCTTAACAATCAATGTACGGAACTGAGTAGTGTTTGCGATTGTGAGAAGCTTAAAAATAATACAGGAAAGTTAATAAATAAATACATCATATATTATAATAGAAAGTAATAGATTTCCTTCAGGCCCTTATACCTTCCATCATAAATAGACCCTTACAACTCTTGCGGTGGTTTATGGACATTATGACTCCCAATGTCTAACACTAGAACATAATGTGTATATAAAACTAGAAAAGAATGTACACATAACACAAGAACAGAAGTTTGTATGCATTTAGCATCAGAGCAAAACTTCCCTCATACACATTGAATCTCCTCAGAATCACACATTTTAAGCAGGTAAATATATAATTCATTGCATTGAAATGGAGAAATATAAATAAACTCATTTCAGAATTTAATAAAATACTTTAATGGTAGGCAGATGAATACACCACTGAGCAGAAATTCACTACGTTGGACTATAAACAAGTTACCAGAGATTGTTCAGAGCATTATTTTGTAGCTTTAATTGTATTACAATATTATTTTTGAGAACCATAAAGATTTTCTAATCTGTCAAAAATCCTTTTTTTCAATTTACTTGTTAAAATTTCCCCAAAAAAATATCGAAATGTTCATGATTATCATCTTTATAATATACAGAAAATTACACTATGAAAGTTTTATGGATATCAAGTTATCCTCATTTTTTCTCTAATAGAATTATAAATTAAATTATAAAATTCTTGAAACTTTAGTATTTTTAAAAACTAAGATAGTCAACATGGTACATATCTCGAACCGGACAATTGAGCCATCAACTGAAAGTGGACCGGCCACCCAAAATTGGCTTTCGCTCTCTAGAATTCCTCATCCCTCTCTATCCGACTGTTTCAATGGAAATGGAATGAATTGAATAGTGAAAAAAAGTATATTTTTAATATTAAAATTTGGCCGAGCATTGTGGTGCCCTCTCGGAGACCCCAGCGTTGTAGTGCCCCCTAGTGCTGTAACATTTAAATAAATGGTCAAAATTATATATTTCACAAAGCCACGACACCGCCTACCCCAACGCTTGTGGCTCCCCGAGGAAAATTTTTCATATTTACAAAACATGCACGTAGACCCTGTGGACCCGTTTTATGACACATGTAGACTTTTACATGCATACAAAATATTTCTCGAGACCTGCAAAATGGTTCAAATATAGAAATTCAGTTGATTACCTTGAATTAGATCGGGTTAGAATATGTGAAATGGTGCATTGATCTGTAGGTGTTTCATTATAACCCATAACATGAGTTGACTAGCATTAAACCCTATGATGACTATAGGACCCTATTTGACATAGGTTTTGTTGGAAACAACTTTAATGATAAGAAAAAAATGGTTAACAAAAATAATGTGTGTTTGGAAAATAGTTTTTTCATTACTTTTGAAACCTTTTTCCTTTTAAAAAACTATCTTTGAAGTTGTGGTTGAGTAAGAGCTTTAAAAAATAAATAAAAAAAAGAAATACTTGAGCTCTTCCAAACAAAGTCCTAATAAAGTCATTAAAGGAGACCACTGATCATTCAATTCCCATTCTCAAATCCTATCTTGATTAGATTTGATCATAGATGGTCCTTTGTTAAATTTATCCCTTCTTAGTCCTAATTGGTCATACTGTTTTAACTTGGTGGTCTTAGCATTTAATATATTTTGCGTTAGTTTAATTGCATATGATTATAATTGGCTTCATATTAGGATCAAATACAACGAGCTTATGATTGATTATATGTCTAGTGAGCCATGGTTGGTTTGTTGAGCTCATACATATATTCTTTATAGCTTGAATTGTACTTTGAGACATTGAACCTTATAGGCACATTTTATTAATTTTAGAAATTATAAGACATATACTGTCAAATTTCTTCCATTTACATAATTAAACAAGAAATAGTTTCAATTTGCTTAACACTTTAAAATGAATTAATGTTAATTTAATATTTTAATTAATGCATATACATCTATTTTGCTTGAATATTAATAACTTTTGTCATCAATTCAAATGATACAAATTAAAATAATTTAATATTAATTAATATTCTAATTATTCATTAATAAGTAATTTATAAAACTAATTTAATATAATACTTCAAATTTAATCAAATTAAATCAAAATCTCACTAAATTTTTTAATTTATTTTATTTTTTAATTTAATTAATATTAATTATTATATTTATTTATTTAGATTATTAATATATCTTATTTAATTGATATCAAAAGCTATTAGTAGCTAAAAAATAAAAAAAAATCAAATCTTATAAAGAAAATTACCTTAACACCCTTAACGCCCAAACCCTAAACTTTTTTCCCCTCAAATATATATGTTCTCGAATACTGGAACTCCCGAACTCAATCCCTCGAAGCAAGGAAGCGATGGTGTCGCAATCGGAGATCTCTGGAGAAGGAGAAGTGAGTTTGTAAGACTTCTGGATTTAAGTTAAATCCATCCAAGAGTAGGATTTAATACGCCTGAAGTGGAGTTCTTCTTTCACCCCCTTCGACGATGTTCTTTGCTTGGAGTTCGCTTGTTGCGAAGGTACTCATCTTTCTCCCTTTCACGTGCTTCTTCGGCCATATCTTGTAAATCCACTGAACTCGAGGATTTAGAAAATCTGGAATTTACGCCAACAATTGGATAACGACGGATTTATCTGGTTGTGAGATGAGATTTAAGGGACTCTCAAATCCCATTTGGCAGGATTTATGCTAAAGCATGCTCAAATCCTGCATAAGTCCCGTTGCCAAACAACCCCTTTGGCAACAAGTGGGATTTAACTCTAGTGGGATTTACTAAATCCTGTAAATCCGGATTTAGTAAATCATGAGGGTGTTAAATCCTGAAAATTGATTAGTATGACAAATGTTAAATCCTGTTAAATCCTGACAAATTGTTTGATAACATATTTAAGGATTTATGACAGTTAGAGATTTAAATGTGAAGAAGTTAATTATAAATTAAAATTAAACTTTATAATTAAAAATTAAAATTAATGTGTTATGAATTTAATAACATGTTAAGTACAAGTTACTTATTAATTTTAGTTTTAATTATAGTTAACAAATTGTAATGATAAATAATTTAATTAAAAATTAGCTTAATTATTAAATTATTTAATTTCCAATTATAATATTATTTATTAAGTTAATTGTTTATGTGATAATCTAATAAGTATTTGATATCTAATTATATTAATAAGTATCTAATTAATTAGTTAATTTTTTTAAATAGCTAATTATTTAACTAATACTCCTACTATTAATTTAATTAATTTTAAAGTATTATTTAATTAGTTTTAATTATTCATTATATTATTAATTATTTCATTAATCATTTAAATATTTTAATAAAAAAATATTTAATTATTATTAATAATAGTATATAGTAATTATTCTACTTGAAATTATATTTAATCCTACTAGTTATTTTAAAATCACTAGTTACTTAACTAATAATTTATTAATTATTTATATATTATTTAATTAGTTTTAATTATAAATTATATTATTTAAATATCGCTTAAGAATTCTACTACTCATTAATTATTATTTATACCATTAATTATATATTTAATAATATATAATTTAAGATATACCAACTAAGTTAATTATATTAATAGTTAATGATTAATTATTCAATTAAGTTAAATTAGATAATTAATTTATACACTAATTATACAATTAATTATTTAATTATTTTACTTAATTATCAATATCTTAAATTATATTAATTAAGTTAATTAGAGGCGTCTAGGGTTTGCCTCTGTTCGTCGTTGCTGTTCGGCTTCGTTGCTTCGCAGGAGGTGTAGAGATTGCACGCGTCGCTTCTTCGGTTCCTTCGTGGCTGTTCGACTACGCTCCTTTGACGACTTTCCCTTCCAGTCGGATCGGAAGTTACGGCATTTTGATCGGAAGCAACAACGGGAGCTCGCTGGTTGTGAAGGTAACTTTGTCCCTTTCGCGCGCTTCTTCGGCCAAATCCCATAAATCCGCCGAACCGAGGGATTTAGTAAATCCCGGATTTATGCCGTAAATCCTTAAATCCGGGATTTATCCATCGCCGTGATTTAACGCGCGCACAAAAACCGTTTGGCTGGATTTAGCGTAAATCCCGCTGTAAATCCGATACCAAACAACCCCTAAGAGTTGAAATTGTAATTTTTGATGGTTGGCTTAAATCCTGCCACTAAAAGGCCACTTCAGCTCTTGCCGTTTTTCAGGCTTGAAGTTTTCGGTTGCGATTGACACGGCAAATGACGTTTGGTGCTTAATAAGCAAAACCTTGTGTGAACCCCAGTGCTAAACCTATATCCGTTGAAATTGCCGTAGTTTGATCAGCTTCCAAGATGTCCGACGCGCGGTTGCGACCTGATGAGGTTCTCTTTTCATAAAAAATTCAAACTTTAATTATTGCATTTTTAATTGTTCCATTGTGATGGTTGCTCCGAGTTCTATGAAAACTGTGTTTCACAATCTACATTACTGTCAAATATTCCAATTTTCTTCCCTGGGACTCATCTTTTTGAAAATTTTAAACCGGGATTATTCCCAATATTGTTTTCTTTTCTATGATATATATTGTTAAGGACCGCTGTATATAATTATAACATCAATAAATTCTTGCGTAGGCGGCATCTGAGACTGTGGAATCTATCGATTTCAGCTTTTACTCCGCAGACGAGGTTAGGAAGATAAGCTTCAAGGCAATCACGAAGGCAGAACTCCTTGATGCCAAGGAATCACCTGTTCCGGATGGATTGTATGACCCGGCATTGGGTCCGATCAAGGAGCTTGATACGTTAGTGCTTCCTACCATTAACATTTCTATAGGCCTCATGTGCTTCCTTTCTTTTTGGTTCTTTTGAATTTCTAAATTTTTATTTGGGGATAAATGCTCTATTGATCTGCAAACTACCTCTCACGTTTTATCACAAATTTAAATATGCACTGATTTTGATTTGTTAAATTTTGATAACTTTAAACCAAATTCTTTTGAATGTTTATCGCAGGTAGCTGGATCCCATTTTTTTCATATACTAGTAAAACTGCTTGGAAGAAGTCAGTTTCTCTGAAAAATCCTCCATTTTTACCCAGTTTTGCATGATGATACATCCAGTCTACCCATGTTTTCTCTTGTTTTTCTATCATAGCTTTGGGCATTAGGAGCTAAATGAACTTATTAAGGTAGGGTAGCTCATCTTTCTTTTTTGAGATTACAGGAGAGTGCGTGACTAGGAATTTGTTGTGATTTTTTAATTATATTGTGTAATTTTATCTTTTCATAATCATGGCTTGGGTGAGGAGTACCTGACAGATTTTGGTGCCTACTTTGGTCATTTTTAATCCTCTCTAGAATATTTGGATATTGCTTACTTTATTTTAGATGTTGAGATTTTTATTTTTATATTTTAATGTTATTAATTTATCACACATTTTGTTGTAATTATGTGTATGCATGTGAAAGAGTTTTGAATGATCATTTAATCCATGTAATTTACATGATCTGTTTGTATAACTTTTTATGTTATATGTCTTAATCCATATCTCCCATAGCATTGAATGAAGGTATAATCTCATGATGAGCATTTTTATTAATCAGGAGGTGTTATTGAAAGTTCTATTTTTGGAGAAGAAGATTTTAACCATAAGGCCCATTCCAAAAACCCAGTGATGAAGGGTCGATAACTTAGCATTAGGAAATACTTAGCTTGGGTATCATGCAATTCAAGTATTTCATCTCCAATGCACAATTCAATAAAGATACTGATACCGCACTTGATCTATAATCCACAACTCATAATAGAAGGGATTGATTGAAATCCCTTAGATTTGGTTGATCCTCCTTAGGGTTTTTTGTATGCATTTTCAAGCCATAATATAGAAATGACCTAGGTTAGAGACTCTAAGAATTTAAATGGCTAAGTGACCAAAATGCATGTCATGAATACCGAAAGTCTTCCATTCATTATTAGGATTGTTGTAAGTAGGATGAATAAGAAGAGCGGGCTCTCCTTCTTCCTTATCTCCGCCGCCTCCTTGTGACAATCTTCTTCTTTCACTATATATGATATGAAAGAAATGTTCGATTAAATGGGAAGGTAGATGGTCAGGTGGATTAGAATAAACGTGAATTATGATAGCAAAGTTTCGATTTTGACATCATATCTTTTACTGAGTTGATACCTTATTGAGTTTTTTCAACAATATCTTCTTTTTCATTTTTAGTCAATGCAATTTAAACATATGCTAATGTGAAATGTACATGTGCATGCATAAGCACTGTTTGCACGCACATGTATGGGTGTGCGTGAATCTGTGCATACTTATTTGCTAGTGTCCGTGTGCTTGTATGTGTGCTTATGGGCATCTTTTGGTTCAAACTAACTTGAGTTTCTTTTTGTCTCGATTCAAACCATTTTGAGGAAAGATTGTCTTACTTTTTGAGCTATTTCATTTTCAAGCTTAACTCTTTGCTCAATTTATGATATACTATTTACTTAGATTAGGTGTTTGATTAATGTTATTAATTTAGGTCATATGGATCTCAATTTACAAAAATCATTAATAAAAATCAATGAAATGATCATTGATTCTTTGGCCTTTTTTATCACTCAATTAAGCCCTTAAGTTTTGTGTTCTTGAGTTCTATGGTGCTTGCTTAAACCTGTACAACCACCATCACAACTTTTCTCTTCTTGTCCATGCATCTTTTCGTTTAGGGGTGTCAAAAGTTGACCCGACCTGGAGCCGACCCAAAAAAATCCGGGTTCGGGTCAACCCATTTGTAAAACGGGTCGGGTCCGGGTCCAGGTTCAAATTTTTGACCTGTCTGAAAATCGGGTCGGGTTCGGGTTGACCCGAAAACCCGAAGATGACCCGGGTGACCCAGGTTCTGTTCTTTCGCGGACTCACGTCTAGCCTCCGGCATCCCCGCACCTGCCTCGCCGTGGATTCATGGCTCTTCTTTCTCTTCCTCATATTCTACAGCAACCACTTCACCGTACGAAGCCATACCTATCGTTGGCTCGCCGGCTTCCGGCTGCTTAAGACATGTCTCCCATCTCCGTATGGTAGAGTCCTTGTCAAGTGAGCATGTGGAAGAGGAGACCGTCCTCCGATGGGAGGATTTGAGCATGTTTCGCGGCAAAGGCTGGACGTGCTGGTGGAGAACATTCTCCGACGAAAGTGACGACGGAGAACGAGAGGAACTGCGGAAGTTGCGGCGTGACCGGGTGAGGGGACTTCGTGGTTTGTCCGTTTGTGTTCGCTGGCATCTGGCCGGCTGGCCCCGTGTTTGGCAATGACCAGCATTGCACCCGCAATCCCACACCCATGAACGAGACCCCGCTTGCACGCGCCTGTGCCCTCCGAACTCGCCTGCGCCTGTTGTTCCGTGTTCGTTGGTCGGGTTGGGTCGACCCAGTAACCCGCACGGGTCGGTTCCGGGTTGAAATTCCCGACCTGTTTGTAAAATCGGGTTGGATTAGGGTCAACCCGTTTAGACCCGAGTCAATTTGGGTTGGACCCGAACTCGATCCATTGACCCGTTTTGACACTCCTAATTTCGTTGGCTTCGCCTTCCCTAGCCCTCTTTACACACCTGTAAACTTCCATTCATTCTTACAACTCCATTCTCTCTCTCGCTTTATCTCTTCCCCTCTTATTCATGTGTATGCTAGAATATAGGTAGCGGGGCTATCAAGTTGAGAGAAAACAAATGAACAAATAGAGGAAGCTTTTAAGAGATATAATGAGTTTTTTAAACAAATGAAGGCTAACACTGAAATGCTAAGGTTGTGTAGGAGTTTTAGTGTTGTTATTCTTCATTCTACCTAACTTCTTTAAGGATTGCCAATAACAATTGCAAGTCTTTCAGGGATCATTTCGTTTTAAGCAAGATGAGCCAAATGAGACCTCAACTTGGTTTCTTGCTACATTTGAGTGATGTATGTAAGTGCCCATCATGGTGTGGCACATGATGGCATTGAATAGATAGAGGAAGAATTAAAATAATATGAAGGAGTCCCTTGAATAGAAGATGATTAACAAAATAATTGGAAGTTTGTAGGGGTTTAGGTGGTTTTAGCATCTAATCTACCTGACTTCCTTAGGAAATAACTATTGCAGTAGAAGGAAATTTGCGCAATAAATCATTATGTCATTAAGACAAAACATGCGTAAAAGGACATTTTTGTGGTGTTCGAGTTTCCAAGTGCTTATTATAGTGAAGCACAAGATTCTGTCTCTAAAATTTTTGGTATTTAACAACATAGATATGCAAATGAGTAATGCACGGGTTTCATGAATCACAAAATAATTGAGAAAACATTAATATTACTTCAATTGATAAAAAAAACCCAAATACAATTAAGCACTTTTATCAATGTTTTGAAAACCGGACCGGACCGGCCTGTTCAACCGTGAACCGGTTGGGTGAACGGTCCGATACAGCTTACAGAACCGGCTTTGCATCGAATCGGCTCAAACCGGCGGTTCAACCGTTGAATTTGTCTGGTTTGAAAAGAACCGTTCGGTTATATAAAAAAATTATTTTTGTTTTAATTAAAGGTTAAATAATATATTTTAGTTTATTAAATTTTTTTATTTTTTTTTAAATATTTTTATTAAATATAATGATTAATTATACCTTAATATATGTATATTATATCAAGTATCACACATAATGTGTTTAGGAAAAAGTGTGTACTTTACACCATTTAAAGGGTTAAAGGCAACTACCTCAAATCCTCCTATGACGTGGGACTAAAAAAGTTGCATGAATAGTTTAGAATGTAAATTTGGGTTTAGTTGGGCTAATTGGGCTTCAATTTTAAGCTTAGTTGGGCTACAAATTAGGGCTAGTGTATTATAAATTTTTATTATATATTTTTAAAATTTTATAAATATTATTAAATGCTCTTATATTTATATTATATTATGTTAATTTTATTAATTTTTAATAATATTATTATTTATTACGTCATCCGGTTCGAACCGTGAATCTCTACTTCTTCCGGTTCATTGTTCGGTCTGGTTTTCACAACCTTGACTTTTATGTACAAGGGGCTTATGATAGCCTTATTTAGCATCAATCTGTTAAAATCCGAGCCACCCTTGACACTTGATCCCACAACCAGGGTGGGAATCTGTGGGAGGCTTATCTGGATCACGCTGATCTTTGTTAAATCCCAGCCGTCCCTTAAAACTTGATCCGATGGCCAGGATGAGAATCCGTGGGAGGCTCACTAGGATCCAGATCTTCTTTCATATTTGGGAGGCTGGTTTTGGAAGGATTATATTGAGGCAATAATGCATGATTTTTTAGTTATTTATTTCTTTATTAAGACATCTTGTATAGATCTATAAATAAAGATAGTTTTGTGTAATAAAATTAACCTTTTTCTTTTCTAATTTTTTGAATTTAACATGATATCAGAGCCTTCATTGCATTGGCTGGAATTATGAGGAATACAGGTTCCCACCATTGGCCTTCATTGCTGGAATTATGAGGAATACAGGTTCCCACCACCGATTTTCATTGCTGAAGTTCTAAGAAATACAAGTTCCCACCACCAGCCTTCATTGCTGGAATTATGAGGAATGCAAGTTCCTACCATCGACCTTTATTGCTGGAATTATGAGGTATACCGGTTCCCACCACCGGCCTTCATTGCCGGAATTCTGAGGAATACTGGTCATTCTGCTTCCTTCATGTGTCCAAGACTGAGGAGAGATTGAGTAGGATGGCTCCTCTTACGTACGTCTGAAAAGAGCCAAGGGTTCCCTCTCTTGCGGGTCTTGGGCCGGGACAAGCAAGAGTGCGAGACCTGCACCCCTTCCTCAGAGTAGACCAGAAGGATCAGACTCCTTGCATGTGCATGTACCAGGTCGATCGAACATGAGTGTTCAGGTGGAGTCAAACGACTAACTTGCATTGGGCTGAAGGCTGGCTCGATTAGATGGGAGGAGATTTGCGTGACAAGTGCTGAGCTGCTTGAGACATGTTTTCTGCTGCTGTCCTTGAAGCTTGCCGCAACCCTAAAAATAATTTTTTTCCTACTGCCATGCCTTCATTGTCGGCCTTCTCTTGTGGTTGCTATCCTATTTATAACCAATGCGACCTTCATTGCAACCTTGCTTAATATAGCCTTCATTGCTACCCTTTGTTAACGCAACGTATTAAGTTAAATTCTCTCAAAGTTTTGACCAATTGGAGGGCTCTATGATGCACCAAGGGACTTGATAACTCTACTTTTTTGTGACTAATTACTAAGCTGGGAATGACATATTTGTATTCCTCAGCTTGAGGGGGAGTGTTAAAATCCCAACCGTCCCTTGACACTTGATCCCACGGCCATGATGGGAATCCGTGGGAGGCTCATTTGGATGACGTCGATCTCTTTTAAATCCCATCCGTGCCTTAACACTTGATCCCACGACCATGATGGGAATCCATGGGTGGCTCACTAGGATCACGCCGATCTCCTTACATATTTGGGTGGCTGATTTAGGAAGGATTATATTAAGGCAATTATGTATGATTCTGTAGTTATTTGTTTCTTTATTACGACATCTTGTATAGATTTATAAATAGGGATAGTTTTGTGTAATAAAATTAAGCTTTTCCCTCTCTAATTTTTTGAATTTAACACGATCCTCTCCATTTGAAAAATACTTGTCTTTGTGTTTATTTTGGTTGCAAGATAATTCATTTGGAGGGAGATGTTCATATTGATTGGAAGAACAATTGTGTAAGCATGGTTGCCAACCTTTCCACATTCTGGTTCATGGTACTTAACATTGTGCATTGCTAGAATTTGTCCATATTTCAACCAATCAATATAAACATGTGGTTTTGACTTGTGGCAGGTTAGTTTAGAAGCAACAGAATGAAGATTTATTTTGATGAGGATATCAGTCAGAGATTTCGACACGTGTACCGTCGACGGGGATGACGATCGACGGCCACGATTCATAGTCTTTATTTTTGATGTATTTTTGCAATTTATTTATTTGTCATTTCAGTTTCTTAGTTTTCTCTTATGGGGTATTGAGTCTCTATTGTAGCCTGAGGGCATTCGCATCTTTTTTCCTTTTGTTAGTTTGAGGCCTATATATGAAGTTCCCCATGCTTTGTATTCTGGATGATGAATGATTAATGATAATTTCTTGTGTTTTCTTCTTCGTCTTGTGTGAGCACTAGAGAGAAGGGAAAGAGAGCTCAAGGTGAGAGCAAGCGAAATACCCATCGGTCGTTGGAAGAGTCCGCGACTCATGGTTTCTTTTATTTTCTTTTCTTTCTCCCTTCCCCACCCCACCCGCTGACTCCTTTTAACTCTTCCACCGCCGGTCATCTCCCCACCTAAATCACCCCACAACTCCACCACCTCAAGGCCACCCGCCAACCTAACCCCACCCAACCCAATACCTAGCCGCCCCTTCCCCATTGCCGCTGGCCTCCCCTCTTGCTCCCCTTCAATTATGATGATTTCAATCAACATGATTCCCTTCCTAAATTAACTCAAGAATTTAAGGAGAGAGTTAATTCATTTGAAATTCAAATTTGAATTTCAAATACCTTCCTTATTTAAAAATCCAAATAAGGAAAGTTTTTAATCTTGGATCCAATTTAAAATAAATTAAGTTGGACCTCTTATTTACTTTCCTAATCTACAAAGATCCACTTGGAAACTCTTTAAACTCCTCCCACACCCTCCCTCCTCTCTCCATGCCGCCAGCCCCATCATGGGTCTTCCTCCATTAATCCCCAATTAAAGCCCTAAATTACCAGTTGATTTGAATTTAAATTCAAATTAGGTTCCCTCCAAAATTACTTAAATTTGAAATTAAATTTAGATTTATTAAAATCCCCCAAATTTCCCCTAACCCTAGCCGCCCCCTCTCACCCCCACTCCCCAAGCCGCTGCCCCCTTTCCCCCTCTCATCTCAATTCACTATGTATGGCGGATCCCGAATGGGACTATGGAATTGTACATGACGATCGAGATCAAATCAACATCCTCCAATCGTCTTTCTTTGACGTGGGCTTTGACTTCGACGATACCGTTGAAGATTACATCGACCGCATCCAATACACCTTAGTTGACGTGATCGACGAACAAATATCAAAGGGACATTGGGTCATCACTGGCCAACCATCTTACTCTAGAACTCCGGCTACCTCTCCGGCGACTACTATCCTACGCATCACTTGCCTTCTAGTGGCTTCACTAAGTGTGCTTGCAACTTTCATCCGCTAACCTCCACTTTCAAGAGATTGAGTGAGGGATCTCAAGGGGAATGTTCTAGATTTTAAACTTAAGGCTCTTGATACCTTGCCGTTTGCATTATCTACTAAATTTTGGTTGTTATTGGCAAGACCTACTATTCTCAAATTGTAAACAATTGCTATTCCTTAATCTCTTGCGACATATTCTGATGATCTAACTTGAGCAAGTAAAGGGTTTATTGGAAGCCAAGCTACGTTCACTAATTTTATTAATTTCTTAACTTGCAATTCTTGTTTCATCGCATTTAGTTTCACATCATATTTGCTATCACTTTGATTTAAAAATCAGCATCCCATTGACTCACAATATTTGAGAAGTATATTGGAGTTTTTGAGGAACTTTAATAAACCTTTTGATTTTAAGGAAATTTTGATGATGCTCTTCTTCTGCTTCAATATCACAGTCTAAAACAGTATAAAAAACACCCATTTTACTTTGATCAATCGTATGAATGCTTGAGCCATTTTCTTCTAGGTTGCTCATAGGACTTGAATGATAGGCTGCAAAAAGTAACTTGTTTCCATTTTGATTAAAATGTCCATGCACTTCAAAACCTTATGCACATGGGGCAAATCTTGATCTTCTTGATTCCTGTTTTCACTAATGTCATGATTTCCTCATCAACCTTCTCCATTGTGCTGACGTTCTAAGATGCCATGGCTACTGCACTACATGCACATTATTCAATCATTGGAATCAGTCAGTCCCTCCAATTAATTTACTGTTGTTTATCATTGACTTGTGCCCATTGTCTGTCTCCATGTAAGTTTCAAGGTCGAATTTCCCAGATGTCGCTATTGTTAATCTTCATACATAGCATCGCTGCTTTGGCCATCACTAACTTTGTCAACATCGCCAGTTTGACTACCTTTGCTCATGTTGTGTCTCAACTTCATTCGTCTCCATGGTTATCCACGTCTCCAGTTTGACCACCTTTACACATGTTGTCTCCTATTGTTGTAGATGACACAAATCCTTGCACCTGCATTTGATTATACTAGATTTCACCCTCTCCTTTGACAACCCTCACAGTCAAGACCAATGTAAGGTTGCGGGGCTTCAATGTCTTTGAGCTGCTGTGCAAATCACTTGAGAGACGCCTTTTATTGTTGGACGCCCACTTCTTGATCACCATCAGGCTCTGTTGCACCTTCCCCTCGTGCTCATTGTAGCCCATGACTGAGGAAATTGGGATGTACGGATCTGTGGAACTCAAAATAAACAAGAAAACACCATTTTTATTTCAATTGATAAAAAGATCTCCAAATACAAATAAGCCCCCTTATTTATAGTGAGACATCGTTGTTAACAATGGTAAAATTGGATAATTAAGACTTGAAAGTTTAAAGAAAAATAAGAAAGAATTTTGATGACTTAAAGTATGTAAGTGGAGACTAAGGCTTCGTTTGGGACGGTTGCAGCTACCGGTAAAGCAGGTTGCGAGGTTGATGTAGAGAAAATTGCTTTCTGAAGTTACTGTAGAGAAAGCAATAGGTTTTGTTTGGGAAATCTACTGTCAAACTGCTTTTCTGCAGCTGTGTAATACCAGTATACATTAATACCCTCAAATTTCCTTTCAAACCTGCCTATTGAAATAAAAAAATTATGTTTAGAGCACGTAATCTCTTGCATTTATTTTACTTAACACCATTAGTCAGTGGAATTAGAACACCCCATCTTCTTTAACCGGACTTCCTCATTATCTTTGATTTATGTAATCTTTTGCATTTTTTTTATGCAGTTCGACGGATGTAGCTTGGAGAGAAAGTAAGTAAATCGGCTACTGAAGATTGACGGTGAATCGTCAAAATGATTGAATGAGAATTACGGACCTTTTTGCCTGATTATAATAAATACAGAAACAATTGCAAACCAAAGCAAATCATTAACAATATCATAAAATAAGATAACTACAGTACACCAGGCCTAATCTTACATATTGACAAGCTCCATCTTTGACAAAACTAATATCAGAATTACTATTGTGGAAGTCATGTAAAAAAGTATCTTTACATTTTGTACTACATCCAACCTCCACAAAACTAACCTAATGCCAATCATATGAAACTTTCATACCTATACTTTAAAAAAATAGTAATAAGAAAATTTTCATATATACTTAACAATCAACCAACGACTCCCGAGAAATTTGATCAGACAAATGACTCCTAATTACTCTTATCCATCAATGCATTTGTGATTTCCTCCCGTAAATGGATCATCTCTCCTCAGCACCTTTTTCATCTCTTAACTCAATATTTGGTACATTTTCATCATTATCGACCATTGATTGCCCAATTCGGAACTCATATGCTTCTTCAGGTATATATGTTTGATCAATATCACAAATATTAAATTTTGGATCGTCTCGAGAAGAATGATGATGTATGTAATTGTGTAATGTCATCATAGCCGCCACTATTTTCACTTGCTTCTTAAACGAATAAGTTGGCGTATCACGCAATATAGCCTATTTTTTCATCCACACACCAAAAGATCTTTCAATGACATCACGTAATGAAGAATGTTGATTGTTGAATATTTCCTACCTTCTACGTACCAATTGACTGCTTCTTTTAAAATCAGGAATGAAAAGCTCTGAAAAAAATTAACTTGGAAGCTTTCCGTTTCAACTAATTTGTGAAGGTTGATTTGCGAACCTTCTCTGCTAGATGGTGGCTGCTTTTCTTTGGTAGCTGTTGCTTATGATGAATAAATGATTAGCCTGTTCTTTTTTAAAACGTAACTATAGTCATGGGATTCTTATAAAAAGTGTTATGGACTTCTGTATTTGTGTACTGTGTAGTATAGGTTGTCCTTTTCACGGTTGCGGTTATATGCTTATAGGATTAGTATCATGATTTTGTAATATGTGTGATGATCTCACTAGTTTTTCCCGCACTAATTTAATTTTTGAATATTCTAAAACTTGAAATTTACATTGTCCAACTTTTGTTGGAGAAGATTTCTTTGCCATTTCTTATGGGTGATTGAACTCATCACTAAATTCTTTGCTCAATAGTATGTTATGATTTTTTCCTACCACTTGTTTTAGTTATTTATCCAAGAGTGTGTAGAGCTAAACTGACGAGGACATCAGTAGGAGATTCCGGAATGTCTATTACCGGAGGCATCGTAGATCGACGGCTACGATTAGGAGTTTTTATTTTTGACATATTTCATGTATTAGTTTATTTTTTTTCAGCTTGACGATTGTACCCTTGCTTGTTTTTGTTTTGAGTTGTAGCCCTGAGGGCATTTTAGTCTTTTCTTTTTCTTTTTCTTTTTCTCTTTGAGGCTTATAAATGAGATCCTTAGTCTTGTATTAGGATTGATGATTGATTGAATGAAAAAAATATTTCTGATTTTCTTCTTGAGAGCTTGTGAGTTCTTAAGTGGTGAAGTCACAAGGTGTGGGCAAAAGCAATACCCACCAGTCGTCGGAAGTGTCCACGACTCGTGGTTTCACCCCTCCCATTGCTTTTAGCTGCCGGCCACCCATCTCCCTGCTTTAAGCCACCGGCTAGGAGTGTTAATATTGGACCTGACCCAAAAACCGGACCCGAACCCAACCCAAAAATTTTGGGTTTGGTTGACCCGAACCCGAAGCGGGTCGGGTTCGGGTCCGGAAAACCGACCCGTTTGCAAAATCGGGTCAGGTTCGAGTTGACCCGGAAACCCGGGAATGGCCCGAAATGACCCGAAAAAAGTTACCTTCATAGCGAGCAAGCTCCCGTCGTCGAATGAGCGAAGTCGAACTGTAACGAAGGAGCCGAAGAAGCGACTCGTGCAATCTCCACACCTCCTGCGGATGTCGGAACGAAGCCGAACAGCGAGCGAGCTCCCGTCGTCGAAGCCTCGAAGAAGCGAAGTCGAACTGCAACGAACAAGACGGAGAAAGTTACCTTCACAGCGAGCGAGCTCCCATCGTCGAAGGAGCGAAGTCGAACTGCAACGAAGGAGCCGAAGAAGCGAGTCGTCGAAGGAGCGAAGTTGAACTGCAACGAAGGAGCCGAAGAAGGGACTCGTTGAAGGAGTGAAGTCGAACTGCAAGGAAGGAGCCGAAGAAGCGATCAAGCGACTCGTCGAAGGAGCAAAGTCGAACTGCCGTCTTGCGGAAATCAGAGCGAAGTCGAACTGCAACGACCCCAAGGCGGGTCGGGTTCGGGTCCGGAAAATCGACCCGTTTGCAAAAATGGGTTGGGTTGACCCGAACCCGAACAGTGCCAGGTCAATTCTGGGTTCGACTCGAACCCGACCCGTTACCCAAAATTGACACCCCTACCGCCGGCTACCCATCTCCCCCTGCTCAACTAACGACCACCCTCCACCCTCCCCTACCACCCTCCCCTACCCGTCGGCCCCTAGTCCCTCTCCCATTCCTAACCGCCGACCTAGTCCTCACACCCGGCCTCTTCTCCCTACCCCCTCTCCTAGCCGCTGGCCACACCTCCATTGCCCTTGTGGATGATTTCAATCATCATTATTACATGCCTAGATTAGCCTACATGGTTTGGGAAAGATTAAAATTTAATTTGAAATTCAAAATTTGAATTTCAAATACTTTTCTAAATTAACTTAGATAAATTAGGAGAGTTCTTAAATTTAAGTCTAATTTAATTTTGAATTAGATTTGAATTAATTATCCTTTTCCTAAATTGGAATAATGATTTAGGAAGTTTTAAATTCCCTCCCAATTCCCCTCTCCCCCATGCATGCCGCCGGCCCCTAGCCCCTTCTCTCCTCCCTCTCTACTCCCATTATCTCTTATTTGAATTTGAGATTCAAAATTTTAAATTTCAAACCCCTTTCTTACTTAAATTAAATCTGAAATTAATTTCAGATTTTAGTTGCCTTTCCATATTCCAAACCCTAACCCTAACTTCACAAAACAAGCCCCTCCCCTCCCTTGGCTGACCCTCTTTCTCTCTTCCTCCCTCTTGGATTTTCTTCTTTCATGAATTATATTCCAAGAGAAGAAGAAGACCCTCATCTTTTCCCAACTTTCTTGCTAGTGCATGGCCGATCCCGAGCGTGACCACGGCTTCACATATGATTCTCAAGGGCGGATAGATATTCTGCAATCGCCGTTGTTCGACGCTAACTGGGAGATAGAAGACACCGTTGACTACTACGTCGACCACATCCTCTTCAACTTGGCTGAGATTATCGACGAACAACAACTCTACGGATAGTGACGAATCGTCGGACATCCACCCTCGTCTCCTCCTCTGACTACCTTTCCGTGGATCCAGACACTTGGTGTCCTATCACTTTTGATGGCATCGTTAGGGTTACTGTGATCCTCTTTCCGCTAAGACCTTTCAAAGAGCGTGAGTGAGGGAAACTCAAGGTGACTTTTCTAAATGTTATGTGGTGGATTTAAAGTTACAGCATTTAAGTTTATGTTTATGATTGAAGTTATTTTAAGTTCTTGAGATCCTATTGTGTCACCGATTGCCAGAACAATATTGATATCTTGAAATTCTTAAAATCCCATATGGTGAAACATTAGCTTATTGTTACTATGCTTACATCAAGTTTTTATAAATTTCTAAGCAATTCCTAATTTGTTTCACATCATAAACCATGATGGATGTTGCAGGCCATTTAAAGGATCCATCTAAGCCTTGACTAGGAGTGTGATAGCATGACAATCTCTGCCAATGTTGGTTGTTTTAATTTTAGTTATATGCATGTGAATTATTTTTTAATGTTTTGGATACTGTTTTTAATTTGCTTCTTGAATTTAATCTTGGTCGTTATGTTGGAGAAATTCAATGGGGGTAATTATGCAATGACAAAATCCCATAGGGTCTAGGTTAGATTTCCTATAACTGCAAATTGTGTTATTATGCTATTTTTATATGAGCTTTGAATCGTATTTTTTTTGTACAAAGATTAGGGGAGTTATTAATAACTATTTTGGTTAGTTTGTTTTATCATTTGGTTCTGTTAATTATACTGATCGGAACATTTTAATTACTATTTTTAGGTGCAAATCTTGTGGGCAACAAGTTTTACATTGCCCGGGTCACTATGGTCATATTGAACTTGCAAGATCAATTTACAATCCATTTCTGTTTAGGAATCTTAAAAATCTTCTTCAAATTGCTTGTTTCCATTGCCATAACTTTAGGATGGGAGAAGAAAAGGTAACTTCTTATACCGACTAGACCTGCTTTTTCACTTTTTTTTGGTATTTCTCTGCCACTTCTAACATCATCGTTGTGACTATATTTCATTATTATTATTTGCAACGATATTCTATCACATTACTACTTATCTCTTGAGTTGCAAGTGAAGATCAAAGAAAGCTAATATATTAAATGTATTGTATTAGCACTAGTTATCCATGCTTAAGATATTTAATCAAAGTATTCCTTTTTATCAGGTGCTGATGTCCCACTTATATACAACGTGATCTCAGTTAAATTATTGTAGTCATTTTCATATGTCTTATAATAGTAAATCAAAGGAATTTCTTTTTATGACATGCATATGTCCAGAGTTTTAAATATCATGGTCTAAATTACATAATATTAAAAATATTTATCCTCAAATGTTTATTATAATAATTTAGTTTGTTCTAATAGGTACAATAGCACCAAAAACAAATAGAAAATAAAGTGTGGAAAAGTAGTTCGACTTGATTATATTTCAATAGAGGTGCGGAAATACTTAAGAGATGAGGGAATTTGTTGGTTCATTGAACTTTTTAATATCATTTTGAAGACAAAATATGTCACATGAGTGGAGAATGAGTGTATTGGTTCCTATTTTGAAGATTAAAGATGATGCACAAGAGTGTGCAAAAATAGAGGAATTAAGCTAATGTTTCATACTTTAAAACTATGGGGAGAGAGTAATTGAGGATATGTTACGACGTGATACTAATGTTTCTCAAAATTAATTTAGATTCAGGTCGAGTAGGTCTACTATGGAAGCTATGCATTTATTGAGAGGTTTGAGGGAGAAGTATAGAGAGAATAAGGAGGATCTGCATATGATTTTTATTGATTTAGAGAAAACATATGATAAACTTCCAAGAGAAGTGCTCTAAAGAGTTCTAGAAAAGAAACGAGTTAATAATACTTATATTTCAAGTAATTGTTGACCCGAATACTGTACGCAACAGAAAAAAAAAACGTTTTTACCTGCCCGACGCCGAACTCCACACGATAGCGGAAATCTCGCTCAAATCCTACGCACGTCGTCGCCGCTCTAAGCCCGCGATCTCCGCCCTACGCACGCCTCTCGCACGATCTCCACCTCGAATCAACCTCCCCCTCTTGCGTTGTTAAAATGCCAAAGAGGACGAGGCTTTGGCTCTCTCGCCATTTCCTTCCCTCTTGCGAATTTCTTCGGTTCTTCCACTGTAGTTCGACGACGCTCCTTCCTGTTGGATCGGAAGTTGGATGTTTTGATCGGAAGCAACGTCGGAGCTTGCCTGCTGTGAAGATTGCGCGAGCTGCTCCTCCGACTCCTTCGTGCAGTTCGACTCCTCTCCTTCGTTGTCGCACGACTTCGCTCCTCCGCCGTCGCTCAGCTTTGCTCCTTCGACGACGCTCCTTCCCGAGTGGATCGGAAGTTACAACTTTACGATCGGAGGCAGCGACTGGGAACTCGCCTGCTGTGGACTTCTCCGCATCCCTCGTTGCTGTTCGGCTTCGCCTTGCTCGATGACTTCCTTTCCCGTCTGATCGGACACAACGACAGAAGCTCACCCACTGTGAAGGTGACTTTCTCCCCTCTGCGCACTTCTTCGGCTCAATCCTGTTATGGCAAAAAGAGGGAAAGTGAGGAGTTAACTCACTGTGAGAATTAACAGTTCCTAAATCATTTTTTTAGCCTAAAATCCTAATCAAATCCTGCATTTTTTAAAATTATTATTAATTATAGATTAATTTTAATTTATTATAATTAGTTAATAATAATTATAATTAATCATAATTTATTATTAATAATGATAATTAATTATTTTTTTAATCAATTATAATTAATTTCTATTAATAATTAATTAACTATTTTTAATTATTTTAATTAATTATAATTAATTTTTTTTATTAATAACAATTAATTATTTTCAATTAATTGCAATTAATTTTCATTAATAATAATTAATTATTTTTAAATTTTTAATTATTATTAATTATAATGAATTTTTATTAATTATAATTAATTATATTAAAAAAAATGTGTGTAAACTGTCCTCTCTTGCCCCCATGGGCCGGCCTCGCTGACGACTCCTGCAAGGTATAAAGTTCTAAATCCTCTCCTCGACGCGCCTGATGCACTAGTGGACCTCCTATACGCGCTGTTGTAGCACGGTGGGGGGAATCCAGTTCAACAGGTACGACGAGGCAGGAAAGCCCTATACGCGCTCTTGTAGCATGGTGGGGACAGTCCTCGACCTCGACATCAGCACCGTCAATCCCGCGCAGGTATAATCCCTGAACTCAGATCCCCGTTATCGTCATTTGCAGCGGTCCGACAAACCACCTATACGCGCTCTTGTAGCACGGTAGGAGGAAACCCGGTGCGGTGCTTACGACGAGGCGGGGAATCACCCAAAGTCCCATTTTTCGGTGTTTGCGGCAGACCGGAGAACCACCTATACGCGCTCTTGTAGCACGGTAGGAGGGAGCTCGGTGTGACGCATACGACGAGGTGGATAAGCCCTATACACGCTCTTGTAGCGTGGTAGGGAAAATCACTGGTGCTCTCATACGGTTACTGTTGAACTGCCCCATACACGCTCTTGTAGTGTGGTGGGATAAAAAAAAATGTACAGCCGCAGGTGTCTAAAGACACCTACCATACACGCTCTTGTAGCGTGGTGGGAAGGCCCAGCTCCCTACATTTCCCCCAAACAGGGGATATGTCGGAATGCTGCCGAAATTTGCACTGAAGTACACAAGATCTGGACAATAGGGAATGTTTAACTTGAGCAGCCATACAGAGGACCAGTACTCGAACAGAATTGCATGGAACTCGAATGATCAGGGAGCTGAATCCAAAACTGAACAAACAAGGGACTTGAACTGAACTGCAGGGAACAGAACCCTAAGTACTAAAATGTACAATGATAATCAAAACGCAAAAGATAAGTGATAAATTTGATTATTCAAACAGATATCAAGTTAACAGTAGGGGACTCGTGGTGGACTTTCAAATGTGATTGATTTAAGCATCAGTTAACTATGAAATGTACAAGTACTACCCACATGTACTCATGCAAGCAACAGTCCTCTTGTGGAGTGGAGTGGCGATGCTATTGAGCGATAAATAAGATCCCGGTATACATAAACAGTAAGAGATAGACGTACTGGACTCCTACAATAATTCATACAAGGTTGAAAACAATGCACTCTCGAACAATATCAGTCAACTGCAAAAGTACAAGTACTGCCTACCTGCGGCAGTCAAAGATCTATCATGCAAATAACCCGCCTGTTGATTGAGAAAGGCGATGTTGGCAATCGATAGTGGAGTATCCGTCATTGCATATGGCCGGCCCCTGCAGATACGTATAACCCATTTGTGGAAAACAACAGTGGGTACGTTGTGATCGTAGGAAACCCCTGTGGACACAAATGTATACAAGGGCATACAACGAGTACGAATAACAACTGACCTCTCGGCCAGAATCCTCCCATAAAAAGGATATCTCCTATAAGAATGGAAGAGATGTTTGAGCAAATTCGAACTAAACTTCCTGGTGTTCCAAAGTCTCTTCTTTGATGGAAGAGATGTTTAAGCAAATTCGAACTAAACTTCCTGGTGTTCCAAAGTTCCTTCAAGACAGGCAAATTCATTCAACATCCCCATGTTGACGTCAGAATAAAGAGAGTTGCTTATCGGTTCCTATGTGAGCCATAGATCCGGCTTCCGGTGAATGGAAAAGGAAGTCTACAACAGAACAAGGAGGTGCCTTATGACAACCGGGTGATGATTCGTCTGCAGGCAGAAGCAGGGCACTGGTAATAAAAGACAACGGGTCATTAAAACAAGACATCATGCCACCGGATCTGCAATCCTTGTAAAAACAAACAGAGGGCACCGATAAAGCTCGAAATAAAGCTTCACTGATCTAGCAATAATCAGTTGGACACCCCTCTACGCAGCATGCAAATATTCTAAAATATCCCTTATACGTGTATTATAATAGGCGTGATGGGTTATGAATGTATATCATCCTGCATTACATATAAGCATATCGTATGTGCGGGTCTAAAAACTCATACACATGCATTTCAAGGGTATTTCCACATGCATCTATAGATGTAGAGGGTTTCACTCTAGTGTGTCACCTGACACTGTTATTGCATTTCAAATCCTCCCGCTGTAGATGCAGAGGGTTTCACTCTAGTGTGTCACTTGACACTGTCGTTACATTTCAAATCCTCTTTCTATAGATGCAGAGGGTTTCACTCTAGTGTGTCACCTGACACTGTCATTACATTTCAAATCCTCTTTCTATAGATGCAGAGGGTTTCACTCTAGTGTGTCACCTGACACTGTCATTATGTTTCAAATCCTCTTTCTATAGATGTAGAGTGTTTCAATCTAGTGTGTCATCTAACACTATTATTGCATTACAAATTCTCCTGCTATATATGCAGAGGGTTTCACTCTAGTGTGCCATTTGATACTACAATTGTATTTCCAAAAATTATGCGTGCATACCAATGTATCATGTGAAATACATCTAATGACACACACCCGCATGGGCCTCGGCGAGCGTGTTATTGGTACACATGTGACGTCTAAGGATGCTGCGCGGGTCAATAAGTGAATTTCAGTTCGAGTCCGATCCTCCTATACGGGTAGATAGGAGTCGACACGGCTCGAACCATTAAATAAATATACGGTCGCGAGATCGACCGAGATATTTATTTTGTAGTTCATATTAGGCCTTCAAGACCTATAATCAAGAGAATTCACTAACAAAGATCCAAAACCTACGAAACCCGATCCTCTGTCAATTGCTAGATAGAGTCGACAGGGTCCAATCAATAAAATACAAATGACCCCTTTACACCCCGATGATGGCCGTGTTGAACGTTAATCTCAACCAGAGGGGTTCACAAACATTTCAAAATTCCACCCGAATACTCACAAAACCCAACAATCCAAATCTCCCGAAATCCCAAAAGTCTATAATATTTAAAATTGAAATCCAACCCATCTAACCACTTAAAGCAAATCCATCCACTCTCCGCAATAATTTGCCGAGGTGAACAAATCAAAATTTATTTCAGCTCACATAGAGCTAATGCCTGGTCGAAAATATTACTAGGATCCATTCTCAAACAATCTCCTGCCAGCAAGGACGTGGTAGGAGTCCTCTAACTGGCAGTTTCGCCGCCAAATGGCACTGCAGGATAAACGGTTATGACTCGGGGCCCTCTGAACCAGGTGGTCGCCGCCAAATGGCACCATTATATTATGGTTATGCCAGAGCCCGTATGCTCCCCAATGGCATCAAATCCTTGAGATATGAATCAATAGGATATGATCGATAGGGCACAAAGCCCTCTGTTAGCTAAGGTGGATTCAAATTTGTCCCCTTAGACAAACATCCATCCCAGGTCTACAAGGTACCCTTGGACGAAGCAACCCATGGCTGCCGACAAGGATCCTTCTGTCAGGTTGGGTCGACTACCTCCTCTGACTAAGTAGACTAAGGACCACGATGGCCCGGGACGACGGAACCATGGGATCTTGATCGGGTCTATCATCCATTCCCCCATCATCCGCTTTAAGTGCAAGATGGTGCAATTTTCGATTTTAAATATTAAATCTCCAAATCTCCAATATTTCAAATTCCCAAATTCTCCAAATTTCAAATGCCCATTGCTGCTACTATATGCCAGATAACACGTATCTTCTACGTATCTGATCGACGACTAGCCTTAATTGAAAGTTCTCTCTCGTTACCGGGAGGGGTAATTAACTATAGGGGCTTGCGCCTATAGGAAACTAGAACTCAGATCATAAAGTCCTTGCAAAATGAGGGCGAAATCTCTGGGTAGTGTCTTATCTACTTTCTCATCTGCCTTCCAAAATTTACCCCGGAACTTAGTTCGTTAAAACTGCCCCCTAAAAAAAAGCAAAAGCGGGCGGAAGCCGGGGCCGAATTTTCGGAGCCCACAGTAATTAAAGATATGTATGCTGCAGCTGTTATTTGTATTCAAACACAAGGTGGTTTGACCAAGTATTTTACTATTTCAGTTGGATTACATCAAGGATCAACTTTAAGCCCTTATCCTTTTGCTTTAGTCTTGGATGTTGTTACTAGACATTTGGAAGAGGATGTACCATGGTGCATGCTTTATGCAGATGATATTCTTCTTGTTGATAAGATTAGAGAGAGAGTCGAGGGAAAACTTTAATTGTGGAGTTTTAAGTCTAAAGGTTTTTATTTGAATAGATCTAAAATTGAATACATGGAGTGTTATTTATTTTAGTAGTAATGAATCTAGTCGGGGGATTGTGATTTTGGACGATAAAGTTATTAAAAAGAGTACATGTTTTTGACATCTGAGCTCTATCGTTCAAAGTGATGGTGAAATAGATGGAGATATTATTATTAGAATGCAAGTTGAATGGTTGAAGTGGAAGAATGCATTGGGCATGTTTAGTACCTCATAAACTTGAGGAAAAATTCTACAAGATGGTAGTGAGATCTGCAATGCTTTATGACACAGAATGTTAGCCATTAAAAGAGAAGCATAAAATTAAGTTAAGTGTTGCAAAGATGAGGATGCTTAGGTGGATAGTGGCTTTACTCTTAGAGACAAAATGTCAAATGGGTATATGCATGAAAAGGTTGGAGTAGCTTCAATGACAGATAAGATTAGAGAGAGTTGTCTTAGATGGTTTGGTCACATAAAATGTCAGTTTTTTGATGACCTGATTAGAAGAGTAGATGTATTAGATCTGGATATGTTAAGAAAGGTAGAGGTAGACCTAAAAAATTGGTTTGAAAGTATTAGAAATGACATTTTTTATTAGATTTAAATGAAAATTTGATTCTTAATAGAACACAATGGAGAAAAAAGATTCATGTAGCCAACCCCGTGTAGTGGGATAAAGGGTTGATGTTGTTGTTGATGCTAATAGGTAGTTGGAAATTAATTTAATGTGTTGGTTAAAACCCCAAAGCCAATATTGGATTTTATATGAAAGACTGTAGCATTTATTATTCTAGTTTTATTAATTTGTTCTAAATCAGGCTTTCCTAAATAGATTATCATTAATATTGAAATATTTTGATTATTATTACTGGTCTATTCTGATGTTGCCCAAACATTTGACATTCTTGTATGATTTCAGGTTTTCAAATATGTTTCCATCCTGAACCTTATCATTGAAGGCAACATTACTGCGGCCAAAAAGATAGCAACCAACTTCTGGGATAAGGCAATTTTTGGGGCTGAAGATACAAAGCAGCACGCTGATTCACTTTCAGATTCAAATTATTTGGAAAGAAGGTGGACCTCTATTCAGCAAGCTGAAGCTGCTTCTGTTCTACTGGAAATTATGAGAGAAAAGCTTAAGAAGTGCAGTTACTGTAAAAAAAGTAATCCCATGCTTGAGAGCCGTACATTTTGTTGGTTAGAAAAGGTATTCGTTGCTATTTATCTTTTTTTTTTTGGGTCCAAATGCAAGAGCTAGAAGTTGACAAACTTGTATGCTTCTTTCACGTTCCACATATTATTGGTTAATATTTTCCTCATGCTTTATGGCTTATAATTGTTGGAACCAAATGAGATTGTTTAATAAATTTTGGCTGATGTTGGTTTGGCTCACCATAATAAACTAGTTGACTATTGTTGTTACCTGGACAGGCTTAATGGTGAGTTTAATGCTTCAATCCTCAGCAACAAGCGAGTATTTTTTTTTTCCAAAATGACAGACGTAATATGTAAAAAAAATAAATTGTGCAGCATTTATAAATTTACTTGCATGTCCTACTATCATAACATCTGCCACTAGTACACTGGTAGGGTTGCTATGTAGCATTGCATTCTTTTCATGTAGGGCCGAACTGCTGATGATCACTTGATAGGTGCGCAGTATGTTGTCTATGCATTATTTACCTGTATGCCATATTTCAACGGCAGCATAAGATGAGTTGTTGAATCTAATTTCTAATTGAAATTGGATGCTGATGAACTTGAGTTTTTATGTGACCAAACCATCTAAGGTGACTCTCTTTAATCATATTTTTCACTGGAGCTACTCCAACCTTTTCATGTATATGCTCGTTTCACATTCGATATCTAAGAGTAAAGTCACTCATCCATCTAAGCATCCTCATCTCTGCAACACTTAACTTAATTGTATGCTTCTCTTTTAAAGGCCAACATCCTGCGCCATAAAGCATTGCAGGTCTCTCCACCATCTTATAGAGTTTTCTCTTAAGTTTGACGGGTATTTTTCTATTACACAACATGCCCGATGCATTCCTCCACTTAACCATTCAACTTGAATTTTACTAATAATATCTCCATCCTTTTCACCATCACTCTGAACAATAGACCCAAGATATCTAAAATGTGTACTCTTATTAATGACTTGATCGCCCAAAGTCTCGATCCCCTATTATATCTCTTACTACTAAAATTACACTCAATGTATTCGGTTTTAGATCTACTCAAACGAAAATCTTTAGACTCTAAGGTTGACCTCCATAATTCAAGATTACCTTCAACTCTCTCTCTAGTCTTATCAACTAGAAGTATATCACCAGTAAAAATCATACACCAGGGTGCATCCTCCTGCAAATGTCTATTAAGAACATCCTTGACTAAAGCAAAAAAGATAAGGGCTTAAAGCTGATCCTTGATGTATTCCAACTGAAATTGAAAAATACTTGGTCCAACCTCCTTGTGTTTGAAGACAAGCAATAGCTCTTGCATACATATCCCTAATGACTTGTATAAGCATTATTAACCCCTTTCTTTTCTAATTACATCCTCCCCTACGCCATAGTAATTCCCACCCTAGAACTTTGGGTGGGTGAAAAAAAATGCTAAACTTATTATTGAGGCTCGGCTAAATGGAGCAGAAGCATCACACGCACCATTGACACTGTCCAGATAACAAGAATAGTTTTCTAGTTTTATTATGAACCATAACTTGATCGAATGTGATAGAACTATTTTTTTTTGTCAAAGAAAACAAGATTATAAGTAACATAAAATGTGCAGAAGCAACGAATAACATTGAGATGTGAATAGCTATAGTGATTCAAAAAATTAAATTTATTTAAGCCATTCTGTTGATGAATCTGACAGTTGAAAATTGTTTAAAATTATGTGACAGTTAAGCTTTGGATTCTGCTTCTGCCTGATTAACATTATTAGTTGCTAAGTATTTCAAAACTTTTTTGACATTATTATGACTGGCTTGCAGTCTTTCCGACTTTCTGAGCTTAGATTCAACGCTATTGAAGATCATAGCTTAGGAACTGCTTCAGAGGGTGATGGAGAACTGTTGGATCCCGCAAAATCTTCAAAGGGGACCAATCGATCTATAGAACTACCTCCTGAATTTTTAAAGCAGATAGCGTCATCTGGAAGGGTTGATCTGCCACCAACGGAGGTTGGTTTGCTGTTCTACCCTTTGCTGTATTTCTGTTTGGAATATTCGCCTTTTTGCAATCCAATATGTTGAATGTTCTAGGACTAGTATATTTACTACTAGTTCTTTTTATTATTTGTTGATTTGGTCTTGCATTTCTATGAATAGGCTGAAGGTATTTTAAAAGATTTATGGAAGAAGGAATCAAAGCTATGCATGCTTATATGTGACATTCAATGCAGACGTTTAAAGAATTTTGAGAGAGAAAAAGGTTATGAAATGTTTTTCCTGAAGGCTCTTCTTGTTCCACCAAACAAGTTTCGTCCTTCTGCTTCTAGCGGGAAAGGGGTGAGCCTAATTAATTTTTTCCCTTAGTGGCAAACTCTCTATATTACTGATTAAGATAATATATATATACTGATTAAGATAATATGGATGCAAAAAGAATTTGGGAATGGTCTGTAGGGTACTTTATGGACACATCGTATTCTTTTATTTTTTGGGACCTCCTCTTTTTTTCATTTGACATGACTCGAGCAGTTTTTTATAATCATTATTATTATTATTGATATTTTTGTTTAGCGCCAATTTTTTCTCAACATGTTTATGTAGTCTTACATTCTTAATTTTGCTTAATCAATTCAGACTCCTCCGTGATTGTTTTACCTCTCTGGTCATCTACTGTCTTGGAACACCAGTTATTCTATGCTGTTCTTATTTCACGTATATGTGAAGCAATATAGTGTGAGAATTCCCTTTTGTTGCTTTGGTTCCATCATTTTTGCAAGCTTAATTTCGCTAATTTATTTCTAAAATAGAGTTAAATTAGGCATTTCTATCCATATTTTAGTGTCTTTTCTTGTAAATATCCCACCCAAATGACTCTTATTAGTAGGCATTGGTACATGCTGTTAAGAAAGCATGCTATTTAAGGCATCGCCATTCAAGTTCCTCCACTTATGCTTCAAAGATATATCATTAGAATTTTCCTTCAATATCCATTGGGTGATTAACTCATTAAAATTATTGCACATTTTAGATATCTCTGATCCGTTGTTCAAAGAGATAGATGAGGATATTATTAGTATAATTCAAGTTAGATGGTTAAAAGTGGAGGAATTCATTGAGCTTGTTGTGTGATAAAAAAGTTTCTCTTAAACTTGAAGGCAAAATTTTATAAGATGGTGGTGAGGCCTGCAATACTTTATGGTGTAGAATGTTGGCCATTAAAAGTGAAGCAAAGAATTAAACGTTGCAGAGATGAGGATGCTCAAGTGCAAGATTTGATTTACACTTAGAAACAAAATGCGAAACGAGTATGTTAAATTGAAAGAATTGGAGAGGGAAAAAGCTTAATTTTATTTCACAAAAGTATCCCTATTGATAGATTTATACAAGATATCTTAATAAAAAACAAATAACTATGGAATCATGCATAATTGCCCTAATATAATCCTTCCTAAATTAGCCACTGGAATATGAATGGAGATCCGCGTGATCCAGGTGAGCCTCTAATGGATCCCCATGCTGGCCGTGGGATCAAGGGCCAAGGGACAATTGAGATTTAACAACGTGATCCAGGTGAGCCTCCCGCAAATCGCCATGCTGGCTGTGGGATCAATGGTCAAGGGACGGCTAGGATCTAACACTCTCCTTTGAGCTGGGGAATACAGATATGTCATTCACAGTTTGGTAATCCGTCTCAGAAAAGTAGAGTTATGAAGTCCCTTGTTCAGAACGTCTGCAACATCGGTTTCATCCTTTTCCTGCACCCCATGCATCTAGGTTTCACATTTAATAAACTCCCACTGCTCTTTCTTTAGGAGCAACACCTCTACATCACCATCATACAAAATTTTACGCATTCTTATACTTTGATCAAAAGAATCAACAATGCCATCATAAAACCTCTTATCCTCTTGCCACCAAATTTTTATCTTTGAACCATGTGTCATCCAAGTCTTTCCTACGTTTCCTTGGTCCAAAAGCCTCTTATACGCCCTGAGCACGCTTCCATCTTGATTTTATTTTACCAGTATCTTTAACATGATTATGATCTTTAATCAAATCTTTCACTGTAGACTTTTGAGAGGAGAGAACTTCATTTAATTTCAATTCTTTGTCTTCATCCTCAGCATGCTTAACTCCTTTCTGCTTCTTAGTGCCAGTAGTTTGCTTGTTTTCTGAGAATCTCTCTCTAACTTTTCTTTAAGGTCCATTTCTATCTCCAGTACTTGGAAGCTTTTTGTCAGGATTACTCCAAGCTTTTTGCTTATTACCAACTCCACAATGATCATTGCTAATTGACGATTGCAATGAAACATTTCTTCCTCCTTTGCGAGAACTTAGATCTGACATTCAATCAGGCTTTTTTGTACCTGAATCCAAGCTATGTTCAATATTAACACTAGATTTACTACTATGATTGGCAAAATTCAGCCTTTTGCTTTGCAATCATGGAATTACCATTCCCATTCTGAAAGGATCCATGATTCGTCAACAACAAATTTTTTTGGAAGAAAAATTTCACCTTCTTGCTGTGTAGATCCCTGAGGAGTCATCAGAAAGGAACTGCTCAGATAATTTATTGTTAGCTTCTTGATTTTCACCTGAAGCATTCATTTCATTATTTATTGAAGTGTCAGAATTCACCTGAAATACATCTGTAACAATTTTGCTGTAATTACTTATTGTGGCACCATTGCCATTAAATAATTTAGCCAAATAAGGTTTTATCTTCAAGGAACAATTAACCAGCACTTTCTCAGCTAGTTTCTTAGTTGTGTGCAGAATATTCTTTTCAACAACTTTCACACCATCCTACAGACATGAACGAAGTTGTGTAGAAGTACTTTCAGTCTCCTCCAAAATAGGTGTCATGATCATCCTCCATTGAGGAGAAGACAATATCTTAATGCTTTGACCTTATTATCTTTAGAAAATGCTGAAACATTTCTAATATAAAATCATTACAATCAAAATCTAACATCAAAACACAGGATCAGACCTTCGCAACAGTTTCAAGTATTGAAACTCTCTTCGAAAATGAATGGCTTGACACCTCATCCAAATTCTTGAAAGCTCTAATAATTATCCCAAATCTCCGTCATTATATCATCATCATATAGAACATTTGGTATTGTTATTCTTGTTATTTCACCAAGACAAGATGCAATGAGAACCTTCAAATCTATGTCTGAGTGTCCCAAAAGATCATTAGCAATTAATGCCTTCATGATAGGCTGAGCAACAGTCAACATTGAAGTAGATGGAGATTGCGCCATTCTTGTCAATAAATTTTCAGCTTTATCAAGAAGTAGCAGAAGCTGTTGTAAGTTAGATGGAGGAGACGCCAGCTTATTCCCAATGTCTTTAATCCCATCCTCCAACATTAAATCATTAGGCAACATTTGTACATATGTGCACGAGAGGGGCCACATGTATGACAAAAAGGGCTCCAAGCTCTCGGTTCTTTGCAGGTGTGCACATGGCCACCGATCCAAGCATTCGACTCTTCCCAGGCATGCTCGCAGAAAAACTCATGTACGACTTCTGGCGCTCGGTTTTGCTTTCGCGTTGGTAAGAGCGCACGCATGGAGGCTCGGCCTCCTTCACACGTTCGAAAGTTCTGCTCGCTCCTCTCCGTTCAGCTTCCAAGAAAAGACGTACGAAGCATATAACCAAGAAGAATGCCGCTCCTGTCTCGATCGCACGCAGGGATGATGACTGAGCCTGATGTTGCTGTTCCCAGGAGGAGGTCCTGGCCATTGTCCAGATGCATGCAGGAGGAGGTCCTGCGCTCGACTTCTCTCGCTTATGCTCAGTCGACTCTGAACGTCACATTGCAAGAACAAAGATCGAGCCCAATGGTGTCGTTCCTTGGAGGATCTAGACGTTGTCCAGACACATGATTTCTCACCCCGTGCAGTCGCACGTACGCGATAGGACGCTTTCACTCGGTTATGCCCCAGACGCACGCAAGAGGAGTCCTCACGCTCGATCTCTCCTCTGTCTTGGACGCACGAGAGACTCCCATCTCTGCTTCTTCTGGTCGCAAACACGAAATAGAGGGCTCGAGCAATTTGGACCACTCAACTCTCGTTCGATCTCCAACAGCAATGAAGGCCACTTGCTCTTCTTCACTTCGATTCGTATGTCCTAATGATTCTGACATTGAAGGCTAGTGGAAAGACCACTATCCCTTAGAATTTCGACAATGAAGGCCAGTGGTGGGAATTTGGATTTCATCTCTTTTGGCTCTGATACAATGTTAAATTCAAAGAATTGAAGAGAGAAATGCTTAATTTTAGTACACAAAATTATCCGTATTTATGATCTATACAAGATATCTTAACAAAGAAACAAATAACTATGGAATCATGCATGATTGCCCTAATATAATTCTTCATAAATCAGCCACCTGAATATGGAAGGAGATCGGTGTGATCCAGGTGAGCCTCCCACGGATCCCCATGTTGGCCGTGGGATCAAGGGCCAAGAGACGGTTGAGATTTAACAGCGTGATCCAGGTGAGCCTCCCACGGATCCCCATGCTGGCCATGGGATTAAGGGCTAAAGTGTGAAACCCCTTAAGTAAAAAAAAAGCTAAACTCTTAAACTTCGAGGCGCCTTTTGGTGTAATGGTTGGAATTTCATTAAGAAACTCCTCAGTTAAACGTGCTCATCTCAGATAAATCCTAGGAAGGGTGACCTCTTGGGAAGTTACACTAACGGGACAAAATCGTGAGACCGTTGGGCTAAGACGAACAATATATCGATAGTTAAGAGTTTGAGCTGTTACAAATGATATTAGTGCAACACACCAGCCGAAAGATGGGAGCTCACCATGGGAGACACCTCTTGAACCCTGTATGGGACAGTTTTTTGTGGTGGGAGTCACCACTTGAACTTGTAGGGGCCACTTCTAGAATACTATATGCCTAATGGATGATTCTAGGATAAAGATGCTGACGAGGACATTAGTTACTTAAGTGACGAGATTGTGAAATTCCTTAAGTAAAAAGAAGCTAAACTCTTAAACATTTAGGTCTCTTTTGGTGTAGTGGTTGAAATTTCATTAAGAAACTCCGCAGTTAATCATGCTTATCCCGGAAAAATCCTAGGATGGGTGACCTCCTGGGAAGTTACACGAACAGGACAAAACCATAAGGTCCTTAGGCCAAAGCGGACAATATCTTGATAGTTAAGAGTTTGTGCTATTATGAAGTAAAGATTTTTAGACCATCAGATATTCGTTTTTCAAACCCATAAATTTCAAAATAAATTGGGCTATTTATTGGATATTTTTTATAATTTTTGAAACCCTAGAAGAATTTATATGAATTTTATACTAAAAATTAATTAAATTATATAATTGAATTATTATTATATTATTATTTTTATAAATATCATATTCCATTACCAGAATCCAATTTCTCCTAATTGCTTTTCGTGAAATCGAATTCAGAGAAAAGAATTGGGAAATTTAGAGAGAAAGAGAGAAAAATAAAGTTAGGATTTGGATGTTGTAGAGTAATTTTCATTAGTCGGACTTGTTGGAAAATTGCTCGCCTCGCTGTAATGAATCATTACCCTATTTCTGATTTTAATAAGTTGATGTTTTTAATATTTTTTTGATCAAAATTGTATTTTCATTACAAAAAAATGATGATAATTTTATATTCATAAAACTTTCACTGCATAGCTTTTGGTATGCGATTGATGGTGGCAATATGAGCATTTTGATTAGAACATATTGAATTTTCACCGGTTAAATTGGAAGTTATTATTTTTTTGAAGTAAATGTATATTAGGTAAATTTGGTTGATTGTCATATATTTTTATTATTGCATTTCATATATAATATCGACTTACTTTGCATTGGAAAGATAAAATTTGCATGTAAGCAAAAAAGGCTAGCTGTTAATACTATAATTAATACGTATTGACTGTTTAAATGTAATATCTTGTGCAGGAGAGTGGGTCGAAGAGCTTTCTTTTAAATTAAAAGGTTGGTGGTTTAATCTTAGTTGTAGCCTATAATTGATTGTTTGAATTACGCTGACAGGTAGAGGGTGATGACTCTTAAATGATTATTGAAAATCACCTGTGAAAATAAATAATTAATAGAAATAAATAAAACATAAGATGATGAATAGTTATGACATATAACAAATACAAGGAAAAAAATATCACATTAAAGTTGAATGTTATGCCTTGGTTTTATAATTATATTCATTATTATATTTACATGATAATACATTGAATTGCTTGATAGTATAATTGGAATTGTATTGGCATCAATATCGATGCAACATACATAGCATACTGAAATGATTCATTAAGTGATAGTCATCTTTATTGATTTTTGTTATAGTTTGATAGTTGACAGATCTTTTTTTGACTTTTTGATAATATTGATTTTGTTATTGATTTTGCTCATATTAAGTGTAATTGATATTGACTAGAACTGAACATATATATTAATTATTTTACTTTGCATTGAAAGCAATGATAGAGTTTTGATTACTTCCTAGGCTTTTATGCTCATTACATGGATTTTTATGATTTCTGTTCAGGGAAGGGGTCTAAACCAGTTGGAGTTAGATTGACAGAGATATCTAAGTTTTCTTTTGATTTTGTTTATATTTTTCTTTATTCTTTTATAGTCAGGAGTTTGTGATAGAATAGTAATTGTACTATTTTCCTCGTTATTGGTTGTAGGTGCTCCAAATCTTTCACATCAAGTTGATGAGCATGTTAATCCCAAAACTTTCACAGCAAAACGCAACAATTCTGGAGTTCCATCACCAAGTTGAATTGACCACTCAACTAAAATTTACATAAGTGAATATAGTCAGTAGTCAAAGAACGATTTTTAAATAAATGAGTAAAACAACAAATGTAATTACCTGTAGATTGTTTGGAAATAGAGTCCTTTGCCTGTTCTAATCCAAAAAAACATTCTTTATTCCTAAAAGGTACCAATTGCATTCAGCATTTGATCTTTCAGTTGCATCAGCTATCAGTCGATCCATGCAATGATACAATCCTAATTTTATCTCAGGATTTCTAGACTTATTGTCTGCATATTAATATTGAGGATTTAATAATAGCCTGCTACATGCAAGTGTCAGTGTAGTTGTAGCTCTCACCTACAACAACAACAATAACAACAACAAGCCTTTGTCCCACTATGTGGATTTGGCTACATGAATTCTTTTTCGTCATTGTGTCATGTTAAAAGTCAAATTCTCATTTAAATCTAATAAAGAAAGATCATTTCTAATATTTTATAACCAAATCTTTTTAGGTCTACCTCTACCTTTTTTAACATAAGTCAAATCTAGTACCTCAACTTTCCTAACAGGGTCATTGGAAGGCCTCTGTTTAATGTGACCAAACCATCTAAGGCGACTCTCTCTAATCTTATCTTCCATTGGAGCTACTCCAACCTTTTCACGTATATGCTCTTTTTCGTATCCTATCTTTAAGGTAAAAGCACTCATCCACTTGAGAATCCTCATCTCTACAACACTTAACATAGTATTATGCTTCTCTTTTAATGGCCAACATTCGACACCATAAAGCATTGCAGGTCTCACCACCATTTTATAGAATATTCCCTTAAGTTTGAGGGGGACTTTTCTATCACACAACAAGCTTAATGCATTCATCCACTTCAACCAACCAACTTGAATTCTGCTGATAATATCCCCATCTATTTCACCACCACTCTGAACAATAAATTTAAGATATCTAAAACATGTACTCTTATTAATGACTTGATCGGCCAAAGTCACAATCCCCTCACTGGGTCTATTGCTACTAAAATTACACTCCATATATTCAGTTTTAGATCTACTCAAGCGAAAACCTTTAGACTCTAAGGTTGACCTCCATAATTCAAGTTTACCTTCAACTCCCTCTCTAGTCTTATCAACAAGAATAATATCATCAGCAAAAAGCATACACCAAGGTACATCCTCTTGCAAATGTCTAGTGAGAACTTCCATGACTAAAGCAAAAAGATATGGGCTTAAGGCTGATCCTTGATGTAATCCAATCGAATTAGGAAAATACTTGGTCAAACCACCTTGCGTTTGAACACAATTAATAGCTCATGCATACATATCTTTAATGATTTGAATATAAGCGTTATTAACTCCTTTCTTTTCAAGAACTCTTCATAGCATTTCTCTTGGAACTTTATCATATACTTTCTCTAAATCAATAAATATCATATGCAGATCCTCCTTATTCTCTCTGTATTTCTCCATCAAATCTCTCAATAAATGTATGGCTTCCATAGTAGACCTACCCGGCATTAATCCAAATTGATTTTGAGAAACATTAGTATCACGCCGCAATCTATGCTCCATAATTTGCTCCCATAGTTTTAAAGTATGACACATTAACTTAATTCCTCTATAATTCACACAATCTTGTGCATCACCTTTATTTTTAAAAATAAGAATTAACACACTTATTCTCCACTCATTTGACATCTTTTTATTCTCAAAACAGTATTAAAAAGTTTAGTAAGCTTATAAATTTCTTTATCTCCTAAGCATTTCCACACCTCTATTGTAATATCATCAGGTCCAACAACTTTTCCACACTTCATTTTCTTTAAAGCCTCTCTAACTTTGGTTTTACTAATACGCCGATAAAAATAGAAATATGTATATTTATTCAGGGTGTTAAAGTCACTAAAGTCAATCGTATTTCACATTCATCATTAAAAAGTTTAGCAAAATATCTCATCCACCTTTGTTGAATGTCATCTTCTAAGAAAAGTACTTTTTGATGTTCATCCTTAATACACTTCACTTGAACTACATCCTTACTACTATCTCTTTATTTGGCTAACTTATACATATATCTTTCTCTCTCCTTAGTATCTAATTTATTATATAATTTATTAAAAGCTAAGTTTTTTGCATCACAAATAGCTTTCTTAGATTCCTTAAGAGCTGTAGCTCCCATCTATCATCAATAATATTTCAAATTTTCCCATGCCTTCCCTCTTCGCCCCTTAAGTTGTGGAACATCATTTTTTTTGCTTCATGCATAGCATTGTAGATGAAACCCATAGCAGGCTTCTCCCCTGCTCCGCCATCCTTAAACTTGTACTAATGGTGTAGTAGTTGTGATGGCGTACAAGAGGCTTTGTCAAAATCCATCATTTAAAATAATCTTTCTAACCTCTTTTCCCTTAGGTTTCTTTGCCCATGCACGACTCAATCACTATGTGGAGGTAAACGTAGACTCCAAAGGTTGTCTAGCATCCAACATACTCTGTAATGTCAAGTAAGCGGTGGCAAATTTTGTTGTTGGCTTCAAAAATTTTTTTCTTTAAAAATTTCCTCCTAAGTGCAAAAACCCAAGAATTATTGTAAATAAATTTAGTTATCTTCTTTGCTTTGGTAAGCGTATTCTTGTGTTGAGGCAGTTCTTCAAGCTTCTCTAGAATGAGATATATGCAATGTGCGGCACATGGATTTCAATACAAATATTTTCTCTTCTCCATAAGTTTTTTCCCTGCAGCCTTGTAAGCACTAGCATTATCTGTTACCAATTGGACTACTAAACGCTCTCCAACCTCCTCAACAATGCTGTCTAGTGATCCAAAGATGAACTCAGTATCCTTGACCTGATCATATGCTTAAATTGATTTCAAAAATATAGTGCCATAAGGATTATTAATCAGAATGTTTAAACTTTTATTCTTCATATCTGACCGACCTTCTGACATAATAGTTACAGCTGTTTGGACCCAAGTTCTCTTAATTTCTTCAATGCTTTTTTCAGTATTGTCCAACTCTTTCAAAATCCACATTCTCAAATCATATATGGTTGGAGGTTTGAATCCTCTCCCAGACGCTCCAACTGACCAAATCATCTTGTAATAACCAGGTGATGTTGCAACATTAAATGGGATTGCATTTTCATAGAAGAATATGCCTATGTCCATAATACTCTTTTTTGTGCCTCCCTAGCATTCTCTTGAGCCATCCTTTGTGCAATAGGAGGCCTATCCTCTGATGTTTGTACCATGTAATAATCCATGAGACCCCTTGCACCTTTAGAAGATATGAGATTCAATGAAGAAGATGAATCCCGACCGCTGCGCTCACTCTCGTAGTAGGAGCCAACATCAACTCTATCCTCAAATTGCTTCTGTGCAAGATGGTTTGACATGATATATTTATTCATGTATGTTTTTATCTCCTCCCTGACTGTATCAGGCACTTTAGCGGATGATGCTACATTCTTGTGGGATCCGAAAAGGTGCTCTTTCATTCTAGTCACACCACCCTTCAGTACTTTGTCACAATAACTACATTTCAGATACACGTATGATTTGTCACTGCCTTCTACGTCCACTTGAGTGCTATGTTTTCATGCTGGATCCTTCCTATGACCCAATGCAGCTTTATCTCTTCTTTTGACCATCCGTTAGGAAATCCTACAATTAAATATTCAATCTTTACATTTATCGTAAATGAAATTTTGAGCAGCCCAAAGTGTTTTCATATTTTCAAATGGCTTTCAAATAAAGCCATACTCAAATCATGGTAAAAAGTAGACTAGGTCATTTGAGCATGTACAATGAACGCTAAAAGCTGGCATCAATCACCCAAAGAAGAAAGATTATCAAGAAAAGGGATATGCTGAATGTGACATGCCTAAAATTGTGCAAGACTTGCACCAATTAGAACAAAAATCTCATAACCATGAAATAGGAATGAATGAAGAATAATTCATAAAATTAACCATAAATTGTTGGGTTAAAGCTAATAATCATGATGAAAATTCACATAACTTATTGTGCTTGGAAGCATTTAATTGCTCCCGAGCTATTCATTCGACAAGACTCTACACTAATGTAGATGTCGTTAATAATCCAACATAATTTGGACAGATGCATTTTCTCCTGATCACCCATCTAATCTAGTTCTCTTAATACTTGATCATTTCCTTACAAGGTCAATAAAAAGCATATAAAGATAATGTCCTTGCTCAAGATAAATTTCATTCATCTCTTAACTCAAAAAGTTTCTATATGATCTTTGTAGTATAAAAGCAAATTGATCTTGTTGTATCAATGTGATTTTCCTAATCTTTATTCCATCATTCTTTCCGTAACATTGGAGGAATCAAAAGCTCATCCCTAGCATAGTTATCACTATTTAAATATCCCTATAATAAATTATCTTCTCTGCTTTAATTTAGAAGTATATATTGCATGAAAATGATTTAGTATATTTGATCATACAAAAATATGAGAAAAACATAAGAAAGATACATACAAAAAAATGGGAGAAACTGCCGCAAGAAAGCCCTAAACCTTCCAGACTTCTGATCTGATCCAACATGGCACCTGCGACTCCACCTATGAACATTCTAAGAAGAAGACAATGAAGGTTTTAGAATGTCATCAAAGAAGGCAATGACGCTTTAATAACACATCCTAAACCTAACCTGTGGTGCTTAGGCGAAGTCGAAGAGGAGGAACGCGAAGAAGAGGAAGGCAGCCGAAGTCTAGTCGAAGTCACAGAACACGAATGCAGGCGAAGTTGACGAGCATGAACACACGTAGGCGAAGTCGAAGAGCACGATGGAAGCCGAAGTTCAAAGTGCCCAAGTGAAGTCGAATAGCACGCAAAGTCGAATATCACAAAAGAAATAAGAATACATATATGAGGTTTAGTTTTTTTTATGATAGCTTTTTAAGAGGCGAACGGCTCGTCGAAGTGAGGCAGCGCGCCTCTGTTTATTTGAGGTGTACGACTAGCGTATCACGTTCAACATGCCCACCTCGACGCGTAGAGGGCCCGAATTGTGCGCCTCTTGTTGCGCAATTTTAAACCATGATTAGAAAGAGTTACCATAGATGATTTGGTCGCATAAAACATCGGTCTTCGATGACCCTATTAGGAAAGTAGATGTATTAGATCCGACATATGTTTAGAAAGGTAGAGATATACCTAAAAAGACTTGATTAGAAAGTATTACAAATGACATTTTTTAATTAGATTTAAATGCGAATTTGACTCTTAATAGTGCCCAATGGAGAAAAAATATTCATGTAGCCGACCCCATGTTATGGGATAAAGGCTTGTATTATTGTTATTGTATTTATTTGTACAAAACAATATTATACACAAATTGAAGGTTTGTGTTTTCATATGAATACCATTTGTGCAAGCTTTTGTTCTTTTTCTCTTTAATTGAGCAAAAAAGAATATGAGAACTTGTGTTAATTTGTTTTATAAATGGTAATCCATTAATCTATTTGTGATAAATTAAAGTATATGCAATTAGCCCTTGGTATTGATGGTGTTAATGACATGACTTTTACTTGCACAAACTTGTTGATTGGCTATTAGATTTTTAATTTTTTATATTAATGATTGTTTGATAGTTGAGCATTAAGGAGGTCACTAATTAGTGGCGTTCTTCTTGATTAGTACCCCATATTCATATTATGAAAATAAAGGTATGGTCATCTAATTCATGATAACCAAAGTTATAAATTCTTCTTATTTAACTAAATAGTGATTAGGGTCTTAAATTATCTCATAGCTAAGGCTAAAGTTAATATCCAATTTGTTTAACTTATAAGAGATGGCTTTTCATGCCTCATTTTGACCCCTCTTCAGTCAACCATAAGGTGTAAGAGAGGCGGGCAATTCAGTCAGAAACATTTCTTTCCAAAACTTATCTTAATTTTAAATCAAAATTGAATGAGTGAAAAATTACTCTTTCTCGATCATCACAAAATATGCATTACATTTCATAATTATCTGATAGATCCATCATAAGTTTTGTTATTGATGCATACATAAATAAAATCATCAAATCAAACATAGAGTTTCTAAATAAACTTTATGTATAAATTCATACGTATTAAACGTCTTTAATTTATATTATACACATCTTCTATAGTATATCCAAATTATTCACTGAAAAAGTTATTGTACATGGGTAAAATAGTTACTTGTCTACTACCTCGACTACTTCTTTTCTTTACTTTCCTTGAAACCTCAATTATAACATTGTATAAGCTACACGTATAGTGGGGTAGATAATTCTAATATAAAGTTCAAGCATACATATAAAAAAGATAGCATGCTATGTTGGTTTTATAAACTAATACGAGCATTTATGTTCCCAAGTGTCACACACCATGACACCCTTTACCAATACTGTAGGGTGTAATGACTTGATCCAAGATATCTAAAATGTGTACTCTTATTAATGACTTGATCGCCCAAAGTCACAATCCCCTCACTAGGTCTATTATTACAAAAATTATACTCCATATATTCCGTTTTAGATCTACTCAAGCTAAAACCTTTAGACTCTAAGGTTAACCTCCACAATTCAAGTTTACCTTCAACTCCTTATCTAGTCTTATCAACAAGAATAATATCATCAGCAAAAAGCATACACCAAGGTACATCCTCTTGCAAATGTCTAATGAGAACATCCATGACTAAAGCAAAAAGATATGGGTTTAAAGCTGATCCTTGATGTAATCCAACCAAAATAGGAAAATACTTGGTCAAACCACCTTGTGTTTGAACACAAGTAATAGCTCATGCATACATATCTTTAATGATTTGAATATAAGCATTATTAACTCTTTTCTTTTCAAGAACTCTCCATTGCACTTTTCTTGAAACTTTATCATATGCTTTTTCTAAATCAATAAATATCATATGTAAATCCTCATTATTCTCTCTATATTTCTCCATCAAACCTCTTAATAAATGTATGGCTTCCATAGTAGACCTACCCGGCATGAATCCAAATTGATTTTGAGAAACATTAGTATCACGCCGCAACCTACGCTCCATAACTCGCTCCCATAGTTTTAAAGTATGACACATTAACTTAATTTCTCTATAATTCGCACAATCTTGTGCATCACCTTTATTTTTAAAAATAGGGATTAACACACTCATTCTCCACTCATCTGGCATCTTTTTAGTTTTCAAAACAGTATTAAAAAGTTTAGTAAGCCAAGAAATTTCTTCATCTCCTAAGCATTTCCACACCTCTATTTGAATATCATCAGGTCCAACAACATTTCCTTACGTGCCTCTTTATATATTTTCTAATTATCAGAATTTTTACAATTAAACTAATTTTTACAACAAATCTTCTTATTTTTAATTTTTTCTTGCACATTTGAATTCCACCACCAACTATTTTTACTATTAGGTGCTTTTCCTTTTGAAACTCCAAGTACATCTTTTGGAATATTCTTAATATCACTAGCTACATTTTCTCACATAATATTAGCATCATCATGCACAGACAAAATCTTAAGATCTAAAATCTTACTCTTAAAAATATTTTTATTAATATTCTTTAAATGCCCTCATCTAATTCTAGCATATCATTTTCCTTTATTTTTTTTCAGCCCTTTATCTTAAATTCCAAAACTAATAAACGTTGTTGAGTACATAAATTTTCACTCGGAATAACTTTACAATCTTTGCAATGTAAACAATTTAATTTTCTTATAAGAAAATAATCAATCTGAGTTGTACTATATCCATTTTTATGAGTAATGAGATGCTCATTCCTTTTCTTAAATAAAGTATTAGCAATTAAAAAATCATAAGCTAAACAGAAATCTAATATGGACTTACCACCTTCATTTGTCGTTTCAAATCCATGGCCACCATGAATGCTTTTAAAATCATTTACCTTTTTACCAAAATGTCCATTTAAATCTCCTCGAATAAAAACTCTTTCTTCAAAAGGTATTTTTTGTATTAATTCTTCTAAGTCATTTCAAAATTTTAATTTTGAACCCATATCCAAACCATTTGAGGAGCATAAACACTTATAATATTAATAATCTTAGCATCAACAACAATCTTTAAAGCTATAATTATATCTCAAATTCTATTAATTTTTATAACATTATCATTCAAACTCTTATCTAAAACGACACCTACATCATTTCTTGTACGACTCCTATCCGAATACCAAAGTTTAAATCCTAAACTATCAATCTCCTTAGCCTTCTCTCCAACCAATTTAGTTTCCTGAATGCACAGAATTTTTATCTTCCTATGAATCATAATATCTATTAATTTCATTAATTTTCCTATAAAGGAACCTTTATTCCAAGTTCCTATCCTAATTTTAGTTTCATTGACTAGCTTCTTTGCCCACATCCGTCCTTGATGTGGGAACCCTTGCCTATTTAACACTGCACCCGGGCGCCGGTGCAGCGGCCCTTGCACACCTGTCTCTGTATTCAGGCCATACAGCGCGTCGCTTTCATGGGACGCCCTAGCATTAACACAATTTCTTAAATGATTCATGTTATTATTATTCTACAAGTTTTATGTTAGTTGTCGACTACCTAACGCAACTATCCATTTTTCTCATCCAGGACTTGGGACCTGGGAAGGTGGGTGGGTGTATATTGCTAGTTTGTGCGAGCCAAAGCTCAGCATGGGTTGGCACCGGTGGATAGTCCAACTATGATGTCGGGTAGGGGGTAGAGAAGGAAGCAGACAATATCCTTGGGAGGTTGGGGTTGTCCGCGGGTCGAGTAGGGAAGCAAGAGGAGATGACTTGCGGCTTGGGGAGATTGTTGTGTAGAGAGTAGGAGAGGAGAATGAGAAGGGTTTCAAGGGTTTTAAATTGAGATAATGAGAGGAGTTGCTTTTTAGATTTAGGATTAAAATAAAATTGTATTTGAATTGCCGTTTGATCAGAATATATATATATATATATATATATATATATATAAATAAAATTAATTAAAATAAAATGAAAAATTAAATGACTCATCACGTAAGTCCTCTTCAATCATTTGTCTCGGTTTGCGTGCTATCGCCTCGCAGGCAAGCAAATTTTCACGTTTCTACTTGTGCAGCGACCCAAGAATTATAGGTATACTTTCTAAGTAATTTTGACGTTCTGGGCGTAATGACGAAGCCATTTCACAAATATATGACATTCGGTTGACTTTGCACAACAATGCATCTGTAGATCGTTGTCTCGATTGCATTCACTTGAGTCATGTGCGAGCATATCTTTTTGGATAAATTTGACGTTTTGAATGTGCTAACCGAGTCCGTTTCATAAACATATGATGTTTGAGTTGCTTTGTGCAATGTTAAGGCTTTTGAGCTCGCTACACACTTCGCCACATCGGTTGATCACAGTCGAGGTACTGGAACTTGTTACATTGCGACATCCTATCGTTCAAATGTCGTTCTCGTTGTGCTCACTTGAATTGATTGTGGGATGTATATCAAGGTCAACACTACCTTTGATGGGGACATCGACAAGAGATTCCGACGCGTTTATCAGAAGAAACATCGGAGATCGATGGCCATGATGGAGAGCCTTTACTTTTGATGCACTTTTTGTATTATTTATTTTTATATTTTAGTTTTTTCTGATTTTACCCCTATGGGTAGTTAGGTTGCTATTGTAGCCCAAGGGGCATTTGAGTCTATTTTCTTTTGTCATATTGAGGCCTATATATATGGCCCTTTCTTATGTATTGAGATGATGATTGATTGAATAAAAATTTGATGCTTGTCTTCTTCTTCTTGTGTGTGCACTAGAGAGAAGAGAGAACCTGAGGTGAGGGCGAACGCAATACACACCAGTCATTGGTAGAGTCTGTGGCTCGTGTCTTATCGTCTTTCTCCCTTGATCCTTCTCCCCACAGACCCCCATACACCCTCCTCAAGCCACCAACCGCCACCTCTCCGTGCCCCACCACCGGCTACTTCTCCACCATCATCCAACCCCTCGAGCCCTAGCCCCCTCCCCCACCCTCACCCGCCGGCTACCCATCTCCCCAAACCCATCGCCGGCCACCCCTAGTCAATTATCATTATCAGTTCCCTAACATAGCTTAATTAATTTGGGAAGTAAATTGCCTCAATTTGAAATTCAAAATTTGAATTTCAAATAATTTCCTAAATTGACAAAAGCTATATTAGGAAAGTCTTTAAATCTAAGTCAATCTAATTTAAAATTGGACTGGATGGAGTTATCTTCTTCCTAAATTAGAAAACTCAATTAAGAAGCTTTTAATTCTAACTCCAAAGCCCACCTCCCTATCTTGTAATGCTGCCGGCCCCCCTATGGTCCACCTCCTCTTAATTTCCCCCTTTAAGCCCTAAATTCTAGTGAATTTGAAATTAAATTCAAATGCAATTCCCTCCAAATCCCCTTAATCTGAAATTAATTTCAGATTTCTAAATATTTTCTCTAACCCAAACCTAGCCGCCCCCCCTCCCTCCCTCTCTCCCTACCCGAGAGTTCCATCCCGCCCCTCTCTTCCCTCTCTATTCACAAGCCGCCGGCCACCATCGTCTCCCATAATCAAAGAGATCTTGTCCATGGATGGCGGATCCCGAGGTTGATCATGACTTCGCATATGACAAGTATGGGCAAATAGATATTCTACAATCACCATTTTTTGATCCGGGATTCGACTTTGACTACACCGTCGAGGAATACGTCGATCGCATCCTCTACACTTTGGCGGACATTATCGACGAACAACGACCATCTGAATCTTGGCAAATCATCGGACAATCCAATCCTCCTCCACCGCCGACTATCTTCTCTTGGATCAAAGCCATTGGTGTTGCAACCATCTTAGTGGCATCGTTTGGTGTGCTGAAAGCCTCTCTCCGCTAAAGCCTTATATTGAGTGTGAGTGAGAACGGTAACTCTAGGTGAAATTTCTAAATATTAAGCTTTGAATTTTATTACGGCATATCAAGTGTTATTGTGATATTTTCTGAATTGTCTTAACTTGGTTTAATCTCCTAAGTTTTGTAGCTGCATACCAAAACAAAATTAATAATTGAGAATTCTTATAATCATGCCTTATGACTCATTAACCTTAAAGTAGCAAGCTTCACAATACTTTTATTAGTTCCTTGCAATTCTTGTTGGTTTCACGTCAACCTTAGTGTTGTTTTTTTGCTACTTAGGTACCTTACACACCATCGCCAAAAGATAGCCACCCAACCTTGTTATAGCTGCTAGAGAACATATTGTTGAAGTGATGGTGTCTCGAATGCCCTTCACCTTGGTGCTTAAGCACAACCTTTGGAGAAACCTGCAGTTGATGCGCTGTTGCTACCTGACAGTCTTTTTTCTATTTTTAACCGCTTGCTGGTTCATGCTGGCCAAGAGCTTTGGGGTTCTCCAATCGGTTTATTATGGCAGAGCCCAAGACTCCACAACGACCTCATTCAATTTTTATTCCAAGAACTAAGAAATCCACCCCAAGAAACTAAATTATGAAATTGTATCGACAGATGAGAAAACTACAAGAGGAAGGGGCTTTAAATAGACCACATGCCCTTAAAACAACAAAGCAACAATTGCACAAATACTCTATACGACACAAAAATAGTAACACCTCTTTTAGAAAAAGAAATTATACAAATAATCTTTCGTATATCTGAGGAAGATCAGTTCTAACTCTAGTATTATTTTTGACTTGCAAATCCTATTTATAGAGATTATAAATATACTTTTTTGTTATTTTTGATGGAAAAAGTTAATTAAAAAAACTTCAAAATGTACCGTTTGTATTTTTGGATCAGCTTTAGTTGAGGGGCAAACCTTTGATTTTTTGAATTTATAGGGCTGGTTCATAGCGCAGCGTGCTGGTTGTTAGAATGTTTCCAACAGCTTATCTTTTATATCCGATGCTACTTTATGAGCCATCGTTTTTGCATGTATGTCATGTGGAGTTTATTCCAATGTTATGACAAGGCATGTCACGGAGCATGCATTACATAATTTACATTAATACAATCCGAAAAATAAAACGAATTGACCATCATAGGTGAGAAAATGATCTTCTGAATTTACTTTTCTTTTCACCTAATGTAAAGATTAGTAATTTAGCCCAAAGGTTGATTGGATGCAACCTGGAACTGGATGGAGCATGCAACCTCATAAGCCACTTGGATAGTTCATTTCAGGACTATTATTGCATTGCTGATTTTTATGATGATTTTGCTATACATTAAAATGTTGTGTATGCATCGTTTGACAAATGGCTCCTTTGTCCAAGATTTAAAGTAAGAAAAAACACATACCTCTTTCTTTTCCCCTTCTATGCAGCATTCGGTGAACTTTGTGGTTTTTTTTTTTGATGTGGGCTGCGCTGATGTCTAAAACAAAGATATTAAGCAGGTTGGATTTCTCAGCTTCGAGGTGATGCCGGCCCTAGAAATATCTTACTCCTGTATTCCTTTTCACTGTACTGGTTCCATTTGCTGTCACTAGGTTCTGTTATATTGTACTATGAAATAACTTGGTATGCAAATTATGAGAAGTTTATTACTTTATCCTACTTGGATAGCGGTTGGGGAGATTACAATAGATCGATTCTTAATTCAATTTTGATACTAATTTTTCTTATTAAGAAGCTTATAGATGTTTTTCTTTCCTGTGCTATTATTGTAGTTGTTGGAACACCCTCAAAATGTTTTATTGAGCAGAGTGCTGAATTCGAACATCGCTTTAGGCAAAGCTAGTCACCAAGATATCTTGCAAAAGTGGCGGGCCCTTCAAAACAGTGTAAATTTGCTGTTTGATTGTACTATGGGATTCGGTACGTCTTGCATATACTATTTTATCATGTTGCACTTATTTTTCTTTTTATCTACAATACATTAATAATGCTTTTTTTGTTTTTCGCATGAAATAGTTGGGCTTATGTGTTCTAATATTCCCAAGAAAAGTTTAGAGGTAGAAGAAAAAATTGCAACTTAGCTAACAAATAGTCCAATCAAAAGAAGCAATGTTTTCATTATGAACGTTAGTAGGCTTATTCCAACCATTTGGGCAAAGTCTTATGAATCATCTTTCTCCATTAGATCTCTTTGAGTGTGCGTTCATTCTTGCACAGCTTTTATTCATATAAAATAGATAAGCTCATTTATTGGGTTGCTTTTTTGTTTGTTGGTCTACAGGGGAGCTTGACCTAGATTTAGTTAGAGAACATCACTTGGCTAGTTGGGCTGGTTTGCAAATAGTTGGATTTGAATTTGTATTCCAAAGTCAATTCAATTCAATCGGTGGATCCAACAGGCAACATATTTGTAATTTCAAACATAATAAAAACTATTGAAATTTTTTTTCTTTCCCATAAAAATCTTAATCACGAGATTTTTTGTCTATTGTTAAGGTTCTCATTGCACTTCCCATGTGGTTGTCAATCTCAAGGTCCCCATCCGCTGATTGGATTAGGATGGCAAATCAGCAAGCCTCTCTCTTGTTGCTTTTGTCAGCACCTCATTGCGATCCTACACCTATTCCCCTGTTTCGCTCCTATTTCATGGACATTTGAACTTGCTTTGATCGTGTTTGGACCTGACAAACTTAGTTCCTTCCTAACCCACTTGGTCCTTGTTTTGCCTTAGAGTTCACTGTTCTCTCTAACCTAGGTTTATATTAATTCTCTACTCGTTGCTTTGGCTGTTAGGTCCCTCATTTAATCCAATTTCTAACTTTTTGTGATTTTCTTTTTGGGAAGATGTTTTTTTTTAATTTTGTTTAGGTTATGAATTTATTGGACTTTCCCTAAAAATTAAGAATTTGCCATTTCTAGTCTTCTTTTTCTATTTTTTGGTTTAGAATTTACTGAAGTAAACCATAAATGAAGACTTTGGGTTGAAAATGATGCAAAACGTGATTGGAAGCAAAGTTTGCAGGTATTATTTAACTGTTAATATCATCCGTAGTTTGCTTGACAGTTGACACTCATTTGAAATTATGCGGCACTGCAATCTTCTCTCCTAAAGTTCTTGTCTGCCTGATTATTTACTGTATTTGTACTTATCACGGTAGCCTAGGAGTCTTTCTTCCAGTTTACGGATAACTAAATGAATTTGTTCTACCTGAGGCTGACGTTGTAAAATAACTAGTGCCCCCTTTTTTATGTGAGATGCAGATTGCAGATATAACTTGGATTTAGTTGAATTTCAAATTCCATTTTCTATTTTTGTTTTGCATTTGTAGTTTACTGAGATTGGAAGGACAGAAGCTCTTTTCCTTTTTTAGATGGCTCAACTTGAAGAGAACTTTATTTGGTTCATGATGAGTGGGTTTTCCAATTTTATGATGACGTTTTTATTATGCTTGTAGTGCAAGACGGGTTTCGTATATTTTTCTTGACATTGTTTTAATTTCTTTTTCTGGAAGTGTTTAGCAAATAATATTTCCTATGGAATAGTGTCTTGCATAAAAACATTACTAATAAATATTCGACGTTGCTCTATATTTACTGCCTCACACTCTCGTATACTGTAGGCTTCAGGTAAAGGAATTTAGGCGTTTGAACTTGAAGTTACTGTCGTTTGATGCTGAATCTTAAAGCAACTAAACAAGTGCTGATCTATAGGTTCACAAGGGATAAAATCGCAACATCTATAAGGCACCCAGAAAACTCATCTTAGTCAATAATTAAAGTTCATTTGCGTTGACCACGAGAATATCCTTTTACAGGAGGACCTCATACCATAAAATGCTTAAAATACACTTGAAAAATAATCTAATAACATAAATAAAATAATTAACGAGCAGTTAATTTCTAAATTAATCAAAGCGCATGTAAAGTCTTTGTTATTTCATTAGTTTGATAATCATGTCCATTAGATCGATGATATAATCATAGTAGACATCTGCAGAAGTCCTCTGATCTCCTTGATAAATTACATTAATTCTTGCAGTGCCTAAAGAAAACTTTGATGATTACTGTTCAAAAGATCTAGAAAGTGGTGCATAAATACATATCATAGGGCCTGTGAGCGCAAAAAGGCAGATGATGTATCCGTCCGATCAGAACATATCTTGCATCTTCACTTACAAATACAATAAATGGGATTTTAGCAGTATAAACAGAGGCACACCATGATCTGTGCCAACTCCACTTACAATAAGTGGTGATAAAGGCTTGAGGATGCTTCAACTAAGCAATAAAGTTGCAACATTAAAAATAGAACCATTACTAATGTTAAAAAGACAAGTCATAAATAAGGACATTAGATCCTAACTGTCAAAAAAAAATAATAAAGATTCATGGCTTTTATAGGCAAAATCAAATAGGTGGGGTGCAGACATGTGACAGATACAAAAACTACATCACAACCTTCCGAAAATTTTCGAACACTCCGAGAAGCTTACAGTATGGTAAAATTCTTTCATTATGCACAATAATCTTCATTTTAAAATGACATTTAGTTTATGAACTTGTTCAATACAAAATGCAAGATAATCTTAGAATGCATGGTTGAGAAATGAAGTAACAACTTTATGTTTGTCTAAAGTCCAACTATTGAAAGAAAAGGTAAAAGAGCATTGAACCAAAGAAATTATGATTAAGTTCTGAGTTGTTTTGAATTCTCTTATTTTCTCTCAGTTTTATATGAATTTGTAGGAATAAATGGAAGAATGTGTGGGATATTATTTTGTTGTTTTTTTCGAACTTCAAATCATTGTTTGAAAGGGTATCTTTATCTTCAAATGCTAAATATTTTCATCTTCAGATTTTAGAAGTTCATTGACACACGAGCAGCTTAAATTGAAGAGGCAGCTTGATGAATAACGATTGACTTAATAGACTCAAACGAACCTATCTTAGTGATCACAAACTGATTGATATTGTTTCTTTTGTGTGGTTGCTTTTGTTACTTCGTCTTTCCACATCGAAAGCTTTGTAAGGTGCTTCATGGTGTTGATTCAAAGAGGTCGTCAGTCTTAATTTCAGATTATAGGCCATTTACAAACTTAGATGTGATAACCCATGTATCTTTTCTAAGATCATATCTATACTTTTCTTCAATGTTTAACTATTTATTAACAGTTTCATTGTCTTGACTATTAGATTAAACGGTAAAAGGTAATCTGTAGCTGATATGCAAAAATTCTCACCATTGTTGAATAGACTGCTTCAAAACTTTTAACCCTATTTGTATTTTCTATTATCGTATGAGGGTGGGTCAACAATAGTTTTTTAAACTTGACAATCCATTATTTACCATTCGTGTTTCTATAATTGTTTTATGCTCTCGTGCCTTTGTTTTTTGGTCTCTGTGCCCTTACCGAACTTTTGTATCATGTTTAATTAGCTTGCCTGGAAGATATTGGTAAATTTGTATTTACAGGATACTACTTGATCATTATTATTTTCCTCTTGTGCATGATGGCTTGTTCATGATTTCCTTTTTTTCTTAGTGACGGAGAATCCTTTGTTTATGATTTTTACTGTTCTAATTGTAGGTAGAAGTGATACACCCCTAAATGGCATCCGCCAGTTGTTAGATAAGAAGGATGGCATGCTTCGGCAGAAAATGATGGGAAAGAGGGTTAACTTTGCATGCCGATCTGTAATATCTCCAGATCCTTACCTAGCAGTCAATGAAATAGGAATTCCTCCTTATTTTGCTCTCAGGTTGACATATCCAGAGGTATGTTTCTCGAGTCATCTTAACAGAACGTGATCTTTGTGCCTTGTACATTGTTATGACTCATGCTCCTTTCTTTGTAATATTCATATATTTTTTTATTATATTAGTTGTGGTTAAGAGAGTTTCATAATTGCTCTTCCTGTCAACAATTTTGGTTAACGCTGTGGAAGTCTCCTTTTTTTAGGTCCTTAATTTGACCTACGGGTGCAAATGAGTCAAGACTTGAGCTCGACTCGTTAATGAGCTCGTGAGTCGAGCTTATCGAGTTTCGGAATTTCGAGCTTGTTAGATTATCGAGCTCGAGTTCGAACCGCGGAAGGCTCGACTCGATTACTTGTTGAGCGGCTCGTGGAAACGCGAAGTGCGAAACCAGAGGCGAAATACGGAACAACGGGGGGCAGGATCTGACGCGGTCCACGGAAGGTTGAAGGTGGAACGTCGGACGAAGCGCGTGCTGCGTGCTAACTGGAAGCTCATGCAAACCGCCGAAGCGTGTGCGGGACGTGGAACTGAGCCGCCTGATGAGCCCCGCTCGACGAGCTCGTTTTCGGTGGCGAGTCGAGCTCGACTCGAGTTCAAGCTCTAGTTCGAGCTCGGGATTTGGCTCGCGAGTCCAGCTCAAGTTAAGCCTGACTCGAGCTCGTCTTGACTCGTTTGCACCCCTAATTTGACCTAAATCATATCAACTTTGTTGAAATATGCTATAAGCTAGCTTAGCTATAACATAGCTTGTTGTGAAGTATAAAATAAACTTTGCTTTCACTAGATTTTTTTTCTCTCAAAATTTGTTTCCTTGAATTTTTCGAAATAATATAGATTGGTTCCTGATGATCTTTTGTTGCTTTATGCTTCACTTAGAGCATTGAGTCCTTTATGTTCACGTTGAAAAATGTTATTTTACAGAGAGTGACTCCCTGGAATGCTACTAAGCTGAGACAAGCTATCATGAATGGTCCTGATGTTTATCCCGGTGCAACACATTACATGGAGAGAGAGAAGTTCTATACATTGCAAGCAGGTTACATTGGCCTTATACCAAACGCTCATATTTTTTCTATGTACTCTTAGAATTAATAGCTGCACACCTTGAGACTGTTTGAGCTTGTGCCAAACATTTTTATTAGTAGTTGTTTCACATACCTTCCTACCTTGTGAGTGTTTCTACTTCTCTATGGTGGATGTTCCAAACCATCTCAATAATTTTCCCATTATATTGATGCGTGTCTCAAACTCTGCTGTTGTCAGAAATGCAAAATGTTGGCCTTATGAGATCAATTTGAAATTTAAAATTTGAATTTGTATTTTGCATTTGAATTTTATATTATTGATTTTTGTTGTAATGTTTAGCTTAATTAGTCTATGTTCCAAACCATGACAGCCATTCATTTTCCAATCCTCAGTTTTATGTGCTTGGGAGTGGAAAAAGAAGGCTAGCTACGGTACATTAAATTGGTTTGCAGTAAATAATGCTTATGATTTTTATTAAATGAATTTTATGTCTTAATTGATTTAGTAATTTAATTGTATAAAGTCCTGGTACATACATATCTTTTCGTACTTCTATATATATCTGATCATAACAAAAAGTAGAATTTTGTAAATTTTTTGATCAGTTTCCGGAAAATTGGGGTATAAAATTTCAGAATAAAATTAATTTAATTTAATTTTTTGAGTATTGTAATCAACAACTCCATGGAAATGAATGTCACTTCAATCATCCTATTATTAAATAGCATACTGACAACATTCTTCTCCAATTATTTACCATTTGTTGGATTTCAAAGTATATCATAGAATTTTTAATATATTTCTTTTGTTTTCTCTTTTTGATCAGTAACTAATAATTGAGGTGTTTACTTCTTTTTTTTGTTCCTTTTTAGTCCCTTGAACTATGCACCTATGCTGACATTTTGTGAAGTTGTTTTTTTTTCTTTGTCTAAATGTTATCTTGTTGTGTTCATTATAAATCGAATTTCCTTGCTTTATTTTTAATTTTTTTCTCCTCAACCATTGTGTTCCGTCCATAATATAGATCATTAAATATTATCTTTTAGAGTAAATGACTAAAATGGTCGATATACATTCATGTGTGTCTATTATAGTTTTTGACTTTCTCAAATGTTCAATTTAGTCGTTAAACTTGCTAAATCGAAATCAATTTATTTATATTGTCAACTTTGTTATTTTTATGAAGGAGTTTTGGACTTTTTAGGGCCATTGTCTTTAATTTGAATTGATATTAAGTAATGAGATCGTCTCTTAAAAGTAAAAATTCCCTAATAGAAAAGTTTTGTCTACCAATTTCTTTTTGTAGAAATGGCAAAGTTGATGGTATGACCAAATTTATTCGGATTTGATGAATTGAGGGATTAAATTGAACACCCGGAAAAATCTAGGCTAAAATGAATACACCTATTAAGTCTATGGATCATTTTGGTCATTTACTCCTATGTTTTTACCCATTTTACAATTTTAGACATTCTAATATGTTTTGCTATCCTCATTCTAAAGCTTCGTTTGGGATGGCTTTCTTATTGCTTCTTAAAGTAGCTTTCTAGTACATAAAATTTAATTTTTGTACTAGAAAGATGTTTTAAAAATTTTGAACTAGAAAGCTACTTTAAAAAGCAATAAGAAAGCCGTCCCAAATGAAGCTTAAATTGATATTCCAACAAAATTGTACTTTTTCCTCAAATGGTTTCTCTCATCATTCCATTAAAATTCTCCTTATCATTTATGTTTTATTTATTGTTATAAAAAAACTCCTCTTAGACGATTTATTAGTTTACATTTGGTCCATGATAATTTGATTCAGCTTTTTGGAATCCTGATTATTTTTCAAATGCTCATGTTTGTACATATATTACTAGCCCTCTTATCATTTGCTTGAACTTTAATCAATTTATCATTTGAAATCCATACATTTACACTTTTATTCAAGGGAAAGAAACAGGTTCACATTGAACTTGTGTTTTCTTGAAGTGGCATAAATTGAAAATTGTTTTTCTGTATTCATCCATGTTTACTAGATTTCAAGGTAGGCACAATAATTTTCCTGATGATTTGGTATTTTTAATTTAGGAGATGTTTGAAATTGGGCCTGTTTATATGCTCTTGGATAGATATTAGTTTCTCAGTTTCTGGTTATCTTGATCCATTGTATTTTACTTTGTTTCATTTTTGTAGGCAATTATTTATAATAGTTTCTTCTTGTAACCTTGTCTCTAAAGAGTAATAAACTTTCATTGCAAAAAAAAAAAAAAAAAGGTTGATGGTTTTCCATTTTTTTCATGCTAGTCCGCAATTTTTTGTATGATTTATTGTTTTATCAAATTATTTTGCTATTTTAAGTATGCCCCTTACTTTTTCTTGATAACAAATTGTTAAGCACATAAACAGGTATGGACATCCGAAATGCAATATCTAGGAAATTGCCTACATCAAGAGCGATTACTAAGGTGGGAATGGGTCCAGAAACTAAACTAGAAGGGAAGGTTGTATATCGTCATTTGCAGGATGGGGATATCGTGCTGGTTAATCGACAGGTTTAGCTTAGTCTCTATTATTTATTCATTTATTTATATCTATAGAAGGTTCAACTTTTAGGTATGATGCATGCGTAGTGGAATGAGCTCAAAGTTAGGTTAATTGGCATATTTGTTACTTTTATTACTTTGCTTTCTGATTGATTTATTTATTATATTATGCACCCCAAAAGACTTGTTAGAGTGCCATAATAACAGTTAAAGTCCATACATGTATGCTACTTTTGAGTGTTTTATGTGAGCATTGTGCACTAAAAATTGGAGATAAAAAGTATCCCAGTGAAATTATTACTCTCTTTCAACAATAATAGCTACTTTTCTATAACGGCATAATTGAATTAAATTGGAAATTTAAAGAAACATCTTTAAACTCCTACTTGAAGCAAAGAGCCAGCAAATGTACCTTTGCCTTGATAATCAATCTTTTACAACACCATGCTAACATCTCTAACACACCAACAATGGATGAACTAGAACCACAACTTAATAGGAAATATTTGGTCACAATTACAAGAATTCTAGATAAGCTAATCTTGTATGTAAAAGAATCCACTTATCCCAAAGTGCATGCATTATTACAAACAATAATTGTAATCTTCATCATCTTTAGCCGTATTTCAACTATTTGGATTTGACTTTATGAATACTCATTTTTCATTTACTCTTGCTGAGTATTGTTGAGGAGTTAAATCTAATCTTTCCAAATCATTTTGCGTTCTTTATAATTCTATGATTCTAATTTTATTTACTCGTCTAATGGATATATTTTCTATCATTTATTATACATATTCAAATTACTAGAGTCTATTTTCTATTAGATCCTTCCAGGAAGGGAATTTTGATTCATTAACCACATTCAACTACCATTGATTTTTCGATCCAGGAACCGCTACAACACCAATAATTATTCTATCCACGGATGGCCCGTGATTGCCCAATCAGCCATTCATCTTGCCACTTAGGTAGTACGGTTTAAAAAGGCAAAATTAGGGATTGAGAATTTTTGTCTTAGCGAGAAGAGATGTAATCCTTGAGGTGAATAAAATTGCAAATAAAAAAAGTCATAAATATGCCATAAATTAATTACTTATTAACTTAATTCATCCTCATAAACTACAAAATCACACAATGAGAAAAATAAAGCTAATCTCAATCTTAAATATTAATCTAAAGTGAAAGTGTAAAAGAAGATTCATGATAAGTAATTTAAAATACATGACTTAGTGTTGTGGAAATAAGACAAACGATGTTTTTTTTTTAAATCCTTAATTTTGGTCCGTTAATATTAGGTAACAAGCATCGATTTTTTGATATAAGGACATCCATAACATCAACAATGCTTCCATACAACCACAACTCCAGCTTTTCTTCCTTACAAGGATAGCTCATGATTGCCCATTCAACCAACTATATTGTCATTTTAGGTACTAGATAGTGATTTGTATGGGGCAACCAGTTGCAAAATTGTTTTCTCTTAAGAAAAACACAGTTGATTTGTTACACTCTGCAAATTAGATTGTACACATCAAATAATATTAGCTTGTCTTTCATTTTCTCAAATAGTGGTCTTTCCAATCCTTCGATCAAAATAACTTTCTTTCCCCTAAGGGAGAAAAATACATCTAGTTTTCCATGCTCACCTTCTAACTGGATTGTATGCATCGAACAATCCCATCCTGTCTATTATTTTTTTCAAATAGAGGTATTGCAATCCAAATGAGCTTTTTTGAAATCTTATTATCACATAATTTTGTTGAATCTTAAGAACCAAATTCAAGGTGAATATTTGAGTCCATATATTTGAGTCCATAATTAAATTTTTAAAATTTGCATTCTTGACTTAAAGTCTCAATGTTTTTAATTGTTGGAGATAGATCCATGTAGACTTCTTAATTCAAGTTTCCATTAAAAAAAGGGACATCAAGTTGGTGAAGGGCCATTCATCGAGGTTATCCCCATTGAGAGAATCTGAATTATGCTATGTTTTGCCAATGGAGAAATGGTTTGTGAGTTGTCTATTTCATAAAATTGGGTGAATCTTTTTGCCACTTATCAAACCTTGTATCTTTCAACTAATCCGATAGATTGATACTTCGCGATTTATGCCGGTTTAAAAATTGAACCCTTGGATTTTGAACAATTTTTTTTTTTCATTTTTTTGAGTGTATCATTTAATCTTTCACTTTCTTTATCCATTCTATTCTTTTATGAGTCTATTCTTGGATTTTTGGGATTTTATTTTATGCTAAATTGGAAATTAGGGTTTTCATCAAAGATGGACAAGTGGGTGTATCTTATAACATCTGCGGGAAAGAGATGTATAAGACTTACACATTCGCTTCCAATATCATGTTGTACCTAAATTATCCATGAACCTATTATCTATTTAAACACTGACATCCGTACTAAATTGCTCAACAATGTTTTATGCTATTCATTGTTTATTTTAGGGTCGTACTATGACGAAAATGATTATGCGTGATAAGGAAAGAGGACTTTGCTATTTGGATAAAAGTAGTGATTCATACTTTTAGCATTATTTAATAAAATAGAAATTGACAAGTTTTAATATGAGGCATGTCAAATGGCCAAATACTATTGTCACTCGAAAGCATCCATGCTTTTCTACATAATCCACATTGATGAGTATGGGCTATCTCATATCACTAATATTAATGGGATAGCTTATTTATTTCTTTCATAGATGATTACTCATGAATAACTTGGATTTTTCTCATAAAAATAAATCCTATTGTTCCATAAAATGATTCTCAAGTAATTTGATACTAATCTTAGAATTATTAGGTTTGATAATGGGAAGATTATTTTTTATCAAACCTATTATCTTTTTTTTTTTTTTTGAGAAAATAGTTTTATCCATGATTCCTCTTATACTAATACCCCACAACAAGATAGGTTAGATGAGAAATCACCATGATGTGAAACAAACAACAGGAATTGCAGGATTTTAATAAGAAAGTTGTTTAAGCGATGTAATTATAATTTAATGTTTCACTAAGATTAGATTTTCAGTTTTCGTAGTTGTTGATTTGATTCGGCATGCAGTTACAATTTAGATTAACAGAACAAATCAAAATAATAATAAAATATAGTAAAATTAAATGTGTGAATAACAAAAATCCCTCGTCTAACAAATAGAAATTTCACTTTCGAGTTTCCCTCTCATTCGCTCTTGATAGTGGGGTTAGCGGATGAAAAACTTCAGCAATCCTAGGGATGCCACCGAAAGAAAGAGGATGCCTATGGTGTTGATCAAAGGGTAGTTGGCCCGGGGGGGGGGGGGGGGGGGGGGAGAAGCTGGTGGATGTTCGATGATTCGCCATTGTCCGGAGAGTTTTTATTCGTCGATAATCTCAGCTAAGTTGAAAAGGATGCGGTTGACGTAGTCGTCTACGATATCTTCTATCTCCCAGTTGGGGTCGAAGAAAGGAGATTGAAGAATATCTATCCGCCCTTGAGAGTCATACACGAAGCCGTGGTCTCTTTCAGGATCGACCATTCATGGAGGGTAGACCGGTGTGTGAAGCTTAATCCTTGGTATAGTATCTCCTTCCTTAGATGGTTTGCGAGGCAAAGGAGAAAGAGGGATGATGGAAGAAAAGGGAGGTTAGGGGTTTCGGCCAAGACTAGGGGGAAGGGCCAACTCTGATTTCATATTTTTGTTTTTGGTGGAGGAAAAGGCAATTATTCAAAATCTGAATTTGATTTCAGATTTTTTTTTTGGTGGAGGGAAGGCAATTATTCAAAATTTGAATTTAATTTCAAATTTTTGTAAGTGGGAAAGGAGAGAAAATTTGAATTCAAATTTCCCTTAATGAGGAAATTAATTGAAGGAAATTGGAGAGAGGGGGGACGACAGTTTAAGGGAGGTTTAATGGGTGAATTTATGGAGGGGAATTAATTGGAGAGAGAAAAAGGCAAGGGAGGGGGCCGGCCAAGAGAGAGAGAGAAGGGGATTGTCTGCATTCAATGAATGTGTCTAGGTTCAAAGAATATTGGAATTTGAATTAATTCCAATTGATTTCAGATTTGAGAGATTTGTGGAGGCTTTCTTAAATTAGGTTTACCAATAAGGAAAGAATTTGAAATTCAAATAATTTTGAATTCAAATTAAAAGGGACTTTCCAAATCAATACTTGGATGCTTTAGGAAAGTATTTGGGAGGCCAAACGAATTTGAAATCCAAGGCTTGGCCCTAGGTAGGCCGACGACTAGGGCTATGGCCGGTCAAGCCGGCGGCTAGGAGAGATGGGCGGTTCTTGGGTCGGTGGAGGAGGGGCTTGGCGGTGGGGGCTTGGGTCGTCGGTTGGGGTAAGATGGAGGTCCGGCGGTGGAGGGGTGGTGGGTGGCGGTTTGGGGTGATGGGATGGTGGATGGCCAACGGGTAATGGAGAAATAAGAAGGGGTTTCAGCTGTAGGAAGGAAGGGAGGAAAGAGGGGTGGTGGCTTGGGAAGGGAAGAAAAGAAAAGAAGAAGAAAACCATGAGCTCGGATCTCTCCGGTGGCTGGTGGGTATTGCGTTATCCTCCTCACGGAGTTTCACTCAAGAGCTCTCAAATTCACCAAGGAATAAGGGGCTGAAATTTTCATTCATCAAATCATTCATTAACCTTCATGCAATGATTCAAGCCTTCATATAAAGGCCTCTAAAATAAAAGAAAAATAAAGAACTCAAATGCCCTCGAGGCTATAACATAAAGAAATCCCTCATAGGGGTACAACGGTAAAAACTGAAATATAAATAAAAGAAATACAATAATGCATCATAAATAGAGACTCTGAATCATAGTCGTCGATCTACAGTTCCTCCGATGGTAGATGTGTCGAAATCTCTTGCTGATGTCCTCATCATTCTCCCCGGGTGGGAGAAAACACGATCCCGTCGAGTAAGTGTCGTGCGAAGTCTCGTACGACTCTAAAAGGTCGGGGTCCAATCTCTGTATCTCATCACGATCAATCCACGTGTTCTTCGTCTCCGGTTTACCTTTTCATTGAACTAAGTACCTTTGGCGCCCACCGTCTTTAGTGGAGATGATTTCATCAGTAAGTATTGCTTCAATTTTCTCCGCATTAGGTAAAGTAGGGATATTTGAGAGCGGAGGTAGGCTAGGGTTCTCACCAGGTAGGGTCACACAAGGCTCAATATTTAGTGGATTTGCGGGGTTAAAATCTGGTCCCTCAAAGGTTACTTGATCTTCAATGTTACACGTAGGATTAATGTTAAAACCTTCCGGGAGGTCTAGCACATAAGCATTACTATTTATTTTGGATATTATTTTGAAAGATCCTGCGCTTTTAGCATATAACTTTTTAATGATCCCTCGTGGGGACCGCTCTGGATGAATTCATACCATCACAAAATCTCCAACCTTGAATTCTTTGAATTTTTTCTTAAGATCTGCATTAAGTTTATAATTAGCATTGCTTAATTCAATTTTCTTATTAATTTCTTTATGCAATTCTTGGAGTTGTGATGCAAATGCAGATGTAGACTCAGATGCTCTTAACCTAGGATACATAGGGATCAAATCTATAGGCTGTCTAGGTTGGTACCCGTACACAATTTTAGCGGGACTTAGATCTATGGTTCGATTAACAGAATTGTTATACGCGAACTCAGCTGTAGGAAGTTTGGAATCCCAATCGCGAACATGTTCTTCTACAAGGGTCCTTAGGAAGTTTGGAATCCCAATCGCGAACATGTTCTCCTACAAGGTCCTTAGGAGGCTATGAAAAATTGGAGTTTGGTTACCATTTTGTGCCATAAAGTTTTCCAAAAATAACTAGTAAATTTTACATCTCGATCCGACACTATGATTTTGGGTAATCCGTGAAGTCTAACGATCTCATCGAAGTAAAGTTTAGCAATTCGAGAGGCGTCAAAAGTTTTGGAACAAGGGGGAAAATGTGCCATCTTAGAAAAACGGTCGACAATTACACAAATTGAGTCATGTTTTCTAAAGGTTTTAGGTAGTCCAAGGACGAAATCCATACATACATCTTGCCAAAGGCAGTTGGGTACCGGGAGGGGTGTATAGATACCGGTGTTCTGTTTTTGCTGTTTAGCTAACTGACAAGTGTGACACTGATGAGGACATCCGCAGGATATTTCGGAACGTCTTTCACCGGAAGCATCGTAGATCGACGGCTACGATTAAGAGTCTTTATTTTGATGTATTTAATGTATTAGTTTATTTTATTTTAGTTTGATGTTTGTACCCTTGCTTGTTTACTGTTTTGAGTTGTAGCCCTGAGGGCATTTCAGTCTTTTCTTTTCTTTTCTCTTTGAGGCTTATATATGAGGTCCTTAGTCTTGTATTAGAGATGATGAATGATTAAATGAAAATTTCAGCTTTGTCTTCTTCCTGTGTGTGCACTAGAGAGAAGAGAGAATCCTAGGTGAGGGTGAACGCAATACCCGTCAGTCATCGGAAGAGTCCGTGACTCGCGGCTTATCTATTCCTTCCCCTTTCTCCCCGCCGTCGACCACCGTCCACCCCTCCTAGCCGATGGCCCCCTTCCCCATCTCCTCCCAAAGTCGCCGCCCCAAACTCTCCCTCCATCTCCTCCTACCCGTCGGCCCCCCAAAGCCCCTCCCCCATCCATAGTCGCTGGTCAAGCCCCACAAGCCCCACCGCCGGCCACACCCTCCTTCTTTTCTTAATGATGATTTCAATCATCATTATTACTTACTTAAATTAGCCTAAATAATTTGGGAAAAGAGTTAATTAAAATTGAAATTCAAATTTGAATTTCAAATACTTTCCTAAATTATGAAAGCTAAATTAGGAAAGCTCCTAGATTTAAGTCTAATTTAATTTTAAATTAGATTTGATTTCATTATTTTATTCCTAAATTAAGATAATGAATTAGGAAGCTTTTAATTCCCTCCAAATCCTCTCCCTTCCCCATGCATGCCGTCGGCCCCCCCTTAGCCCTCTTCCTCTCTCTCCAATTCAATTATCCTTCACTTGGATTTGAAATTTAAATTTCAAATTTCAAACCCCTTTTCCTATTTAATTAAATCTGAAATTAATTTTAGATTTTAGTTGCCTTTCCCCTCTCCTAACCCTAACCCTAATTTCATAAAACAAGCTCCTCTCCTCCCTTGGCCGACCCCTTCCCCCTCTCCCTCTTATTTGGATTTTATTCTCTCATGAATTATATTCCAAGAGAAGAAGAAGACAACCCTTCCTTCCACTCCCTCTTGCTAGCGAATGACTGATCCTGAAAGAGACCACGGCTTCACGTATGACTCTCAAGGGTTGGTAGATATTCTTCAATCTCCTTTCTTCGACCCCAACTGAGAGATAGCAGACACCGTCGATGACTAGTTCGACCGCATCCTCTTCAACTTGGCAGAGATTATTGACGAACAACAACTCTCCGGACAGTGGCGAATTTCCTGACATCTACAAGTTCCTTCTCCTCCGGCCAACTCTCCGTCGATCAAGACACTAGGCGTCCTTTTACTTTTAGAGGCGTCGTTTGGGCTGCTGAAACTCTGCATCCACTAAAGCCAGTCAAACAGCGTGAGTGAGGGAAACTCTAAGTGACTTTTCTATCTGTTAAGTGGTGGATTTAAAAGGTTATAGCATTTATGCTTCTGTTTATGATTGAAATCATTTTAAGTTCTTGTTGTTCTATGGTGTAACCGATTGCCATAACTGTTTTGATAATCTTAAATTCCTAAAATCTCCTATTGTGAAGCATTAGTTTATTTTACTGTGCTTAAATCAAATTTTTATAAATTTCTAAAGCAATTCCTACTTTGTGTCACATCATCTTGGTATCAGAGGATGATTGCATGCTAGTTTCATATTAGGTTACACCCCTCGCATGGAGTAAACAATTTAGTTTGCATTTAATTTTTCCACTCACTTCATCTTTGATAACTGTCTTAGTTTGCATCCACATTTCCATAATGCATATTTACTTTTCATTGTGTCTATACTAGTTCCCTAATTGAGTCAATGGACCCAGAACAAATTCAACGTACCTTAGACTTCATCGTAGGTCAGTTAGGAACAGTAACCCAGCAGATTAGGGACACCCAAGGAGACCTAGCTGAATTTTACCGCCAAGCTGGAGAACGCCTAGACAACATTGAGAGTTTAGGAAACCCCGCTATGTACACTCCTTCTAGGCCCCCTTCCTCCTACATTGATGAGAATAGAGCTGACGATGGACCACCTCGAGATGCCTACCGTCATAACTTCCCTAGACCCCAACGAGAACCAATAGGACATGATCCCAATTGGAGAGATAACGATGCACAACTACTTAAGAACATTCGAATTGATGCTCCTTCCTATGACGACACTCTTGACCCGCAAGTTTTTCTGGACTGGCTTAAAGGGATGGACACTTATTTCAAGTGGTACAACATTTCGGAAGAACGAAAGGTTATGCTTGTCGAAATGAAACTTACGGGACGAGCTAGTCAATACTGGACTAACTTGGAAAACATGTGTAAGGCTCGAGGAGAATTTCCCATCACTAATTGGAGGGCTATGAAGCAAGAGCTTAAGCAAAAATACCTCCCTCCGTCCTACTACCCTAGACTCTTAGATAGGTGGAATATGTTAACTCTGGGTAGTAAACCAGTAAAAGATTACATCTCTGCCTTTGATGATTACATGATCCATTGTAGTGGCGAAGAGACCACCACCCTCACCCAAATTCTGTCCATGTTTAGAGCTGGCCTTAGGGAAGATTTGCGTAACGAACTATTTGCTAGAGGAGTTACTACTTTAGAAGCCACTTGCAGTCTAGTGCTGGACCTTGAAGAATCGAGGACTCATTCCTATTCTAGAAACCTAGACTCCCGCCCGCCCCCGTTTAGAGCTTCCAGTCAACCGCAAAACCGACCTACTGGCCCTATGATTGGCCGACCCACTGTTGGCCCATCCCAACCTCAACCTGACTTTAAAGGAAAGACTCCGGAGCGTGATACTCCCAAAACTAATTCTGGAACCAAGTGCTTTAAGTGCCATGGATACAGACATATTGCCTCGCAATGTACCAGCCCATATAAGGTCACTATAATTGAAGAAGTTGTTGAGGATGAGGATGAACCTGAAGCCGAGTTAATTCATCACATCGACGATGAAGAAGACTTCTTCTGTGAAGAAGACACCGCTGTGGTTCACTACTTACAGAAGTTACACCCCGTTGAACTCCACGTTGTTAGGTGTGCTTTATCCCAACCTAAGTAGAGTGATGACTGGTGTAAGAATTCCATTTTTTACACTTTCACCAAAATCGGTGACAAAAACTGCAACTTGATCATCGATAGTGGAAGTTGTATCAACGCTGTCTTTGCCACCATGATTTCCAAACTTAACCTTAAAACAACTCCCCATCCTAACCCTTATAAGGTTGCTTGGATAAATTCAACTGCTTTAGAAGTGAAAGATAGAAGCCTGATCCCCATTGAGTTTGTAGGATACAAAGAGAAGATATGGTGTGACGTTCTAATCATGTATGTTGGTCAAATTATCTTGGGTCGCCCTTGATTATTCGATAATGATGTCCATATTTATGGTAGATCCAATACTTGTATGTTTGAGCAGATGGGAAGATGATTAAGCTGCTACCCTCCCAACCCAAGCCTATGAAGGAAGAACTTAAACCCATTCCTATCAAACCCAGCAAAGGCTTAAACCTTTTAACTGCGAAGAACTTAGTTACTGAACTGAATCAAGGATCACCTATGTATGCCTTGGTTGCACGAGAAGTTATTGATGATACTGAAGAGTCTATCCTAGAAGAAGTCAAACCACTCCTTGACAACTTTTCTGATGTCTGCCTTGAATATCTTCCAAACCAACTCCCCCCTTTGCGGGATATTCAACATGCCATTGATTTAGTTCCCGGAGCCTCCTTACCTAATCTTCCCCATTACCGCATGAATCCTGGAGAACATGCCAGACTAAAAGAACAAGTCGATGATTTACTCCTATGAGGATTCATTAAGGAAAGTTTGAGCCCTTGTGTTGTTCCTGCCCTTCTGACTCCCAAGAAAGATGGCTCTTGGAGAATGTGCGTAGATAGCCGAGCAATTAATAGAATAACGGTAAAGTATCGTTTCCCTATTCCCCGTTTGGATGATATGCTCGATATGATGACAGGAGCGATCCTATTTTCTAAGATTGACCTCAAAAGTGGTTATCACCAAATTAGAATTCGTCCAGGGGACGAATGGAAGATGGCCTTTAAAACTAAAGATGGTCTCTATGAATGGTTGGTCATGCCATTCGGTCTTAGTAACGCCCCAAGCACTTTCATGAGAATTATGACTCAAGTCCTCCGTCCTTTCTTAAGAAAATTTGTGGTTGTTTACTTTGACGATATATTGATCTAAAGTAAATCGATGGAACAACACTTAAATCATTTGAGACAAGTATGTGAGGTTTTGAGGAAAGAATAACTGTATGCTAATCCTAAGAAGTGTATGTTCCTCACTAATAATGTGACTTTTCTCAGATTTATCATATCCTCCCAAGGCATATTAGCTGACCCTGAGAAAGTGCGAGCAATTAATGAGTGGCTTGAACTAAAGAATATCAGAGACGTTTGGAGTTTTCATGGATTGACCACATTTTATCGGAGGTTTATTAGAAAATTTAGCACTATCGTGGCCCCTATAACAGATGGCCTAAAAAAAAAAGAGATTTTCTATGGACCATTTTTGCCACTAAAGCATTTGAAGAAATCAAGAGAAGAATGGTGGAAGCCGCAATTATGCGATTATCCGACTTTTCTAAAGTCTTTGAAGTAACCTGCGACGCTTCAGGCATTGGTATTGGTGGAGTCCTATCTCAAGAAGGACACCCTGTCGCTTACTTTAGCGAAAACTTGAATGACATTAGACTACGATATTCCACCTATGATATGAAATTCTATGCTATCATTCAATCCCTTAGGTATTGGAGACACTACTTGCACCCGCAAGAATTTGTTATATTCTCTGATCATGAGGCTTTGCGTTACATCAACACCCAAAAGAAACTCAATGCCCGACATGCCCGTTGGGTCGAATTCCTGCAAGAGTACACTTATACGATTAGACACAAGACAGGATCTGAGAATAAAGCCACTGATGCTTTAAGTCGTCGGATGATGGTTACTCGTGAAATGAGGGTTGAAGTAATTGGATTTGAATGCATTAAAGAAGACTATAAAGATTGCCCTAACTTTAAGGATACTTATTTTCTGCTAACAACTGGAAGTGAACATATGATCCATGATTTCTTTTTGGATGATGGATATCTATTCAAATCCCAAAAGCTTTGCATTCCCAACACATCTCTACGAGAATTTCTTGTCTGGGAATTACACACTGGAGGTTTAGCTGGATACTTTGGTCAATCTAAAACCATTGCTTCAGTGGAATATCGTTTTTTCTGGCCTAGCTTTAAGAGGGACGTTAGTAAATTGGTTAAAAGATGTCACATGTGTCAGCTTGCTAAACAACATACGCAAAACACATGACTCTACACCCCTCTCCCCGTACCTAATTGCCCATGGCAGGACGTAAGTATGGATTTTGTCCTAGGACTACCAAAGACTTTTAGGAAACATGATTCCATTTGCGTGGTAGTCGATAGATTTTCTAAAAAGGCCCATTTTCTTTCTTGTTCCAAGACTTTTGATGCTTCTCGAGTTGCAAAGATTTATTTTGAGGAAGTTGTCAGATTACATGGTTTACCCAAAATCATTGTGTCTGATCGGGATGTCAAATTCACTAGCTATTTTTGGAAGACTTTATGGCATAAGATGGGCACCAAACTGCAATTCTCAACAGCTTTCCATCCTCAAACGGACGGACAAATTGAAGTCGTCAATAGGAGTTTAGGCAACCTTTTAAGAACTCTGGTAGGAGAAAATATTCGAGATTGGGATTCCAAACTGCTTATAGCTGAATTTGCCTATAACAACTCTGTTAATCGAACCACATGTCTAATCCCCGCTGAAATTGTGTACGGGTACCAACCTAGACAGTCTATAGATTTGATCCTTATGTGTGCTCAGTTTAGAGCATCTGAGTCTGCATCTGCATTTGCATCACATCTCCGGGAATTACATAAAGAAATTCATAAAAAAATTGAACAAAGCAATGCTAATTATAAACATAATGCAGATCTCAAGAGAAGATTCCAAGAATTTAAGGTTGGAGACTTTGTAATGGTTCAGATTCGTCTGAAACGATTCCCGCAAGGGACTTTTAAAAAGTTACATGCTAGAAGCGCAGGTCCTTTCAAAATAATTTCAAAAATAAATGATAACGCTTATGTGCCAGACTTACCTGAAGGTCTTAACATAAATCCAACATTTAACATTGAAGATCTTATAGCCTTTGAGGACCAGAGTTTAACCCCACAAATTCACTAAATAATGAGCCTTGTGAGACCATACATAGTGAGAATCCTAGCCTACCTCAACTCCCAAATATCTTTACTCTACCCAGTGCGGAAAAGATTGAAGCAATACTTAATGATGAAATCATTTCCACCAAAGAAGGAGGGCGCCAAAGGTACTTAGTTCAATGAAAAGGGAAATTGGAGACATAGAATACATGGATTGATCGTGTTGAGATTCAGAGATTGGATCCTGACCTTCTAGAGCTATATGAAGGCACTTTTGAAGCCTACTCGACAGGGTCGAGTATTCTCCCACCCGGGAAGAATGATGAGGACATCAACAGAAAATTATGGAACGTCTATCATCGGAAGCATCGTAGATCGACAGCTACGATTCAGAGTTTATTTTTGATATATTTCATGTATTAGTTTACTTTATTTCAGTTTGACGTTTGTACCCTTGCTTGTTTACTATTTTGAGTTGTAGCCCTGAGGGCATTTCAGTCTTTTCTTTTCTTTTCTGTTTGAGGCCTGTATATGAGGTCCTTAGTCTTGTATTAGATGATGAATGATTAAATGAAAATTTTAGCTTTGTCTTTTTCTTGTGTGTGCACTGGAGAGAAGAGAGAGCCCTAGGTGAGGGTGAACGCCATACCCGTCAGTCATCGGAAGAGTCCGTGACTTGCGGCTTATCTATTCCTTCCCCTTTCTCCCCACCGCCGACCACCGTCCTCCCCTCTTAACTGACAGCCCCCTTCCCCATCTCCTCCCAAAGTCGTCGCCTCAAACTCTCCCTCCATCTTCTTCTACCTGCCGGCCTCCCAAAGCCCCTCTCCCATCCATAGCCGTTGGCCAAGCCCCACAACCGCCGGCCTCCCAAAGCCCCACACCTTTCCCACAAGCCCCACCGCCGGCCACACCTTTCCCACAAGCCCCACCGCTGGCCACACCCTCCTTCTCCTCTTAATGATGATTTCAACCATCATTATTACCTACCTAAATTAGCCTAAATAATTTGGGGAAAGAGTTAATTAAATTTAAAATTCAAATACTTTACTAACTTACAAAAGCTAAATTAGGAAAGCTCCTAGATTTAAGTCTAATTTAATTTTAAATTAGATTTGATTTCATTATTTTATTCCTAAATTAAGATAATGAATTAGGAGGCTTTTAATTCCCTCCCAATCCTCTCCCTTCCCCATGCATTCCGCCGCCCCCACCCCCTGCCCTTTTCCTCTCTCTCCAATTCAATTACCCTCCACTTGAATTTGAAATTTAAATTTTAAATTTCAAACCCACTTTTCCTATTTAATTAAATCTGAAATTGATTTCAAATTTTAGTTGCCTTTCCCCTCTCCTAACCCTAACCCTAATTTCATTAAACAAGCTCCACTCCTCCCTTGGCCAACCCCGTCCCCCTCTCCCTCTCATTTGGATTTTATTCTCTCATGAATTATATTCCAAGAGAAGAAGAAGACAACCCTCCCTTCCACTCCCTCTTGCTAGCGAATGGCTGATCCTGAAAGAGACCACGGCTTTGTGTACGACTCTCAAGGGCGGATAGATATTCTTCAATATCCTTTCTTCGACCCCAATTGGGAGATAGAAGACACCGTCGACGACTACGTCGACCGCATCCTCTTCAACTTGACAGAGATTATCGACGAACAACAACTCTTCAGACAGTCGCGAATCATCGGACATCCACAAGCTCTTTCTCCTCTGGCCAACTCTCCGTTGATCAAGACCCTATGCGTCCCTTCACTTTTGATGGCATCGTTTGGGTTGCTAAAACTCTACATCCGCTAAAGCCAGTCAAAGAGCGTGAGGGAAACTCTAGGTGACTTTTCTATTTGTTAAGTTGTGGATTTAAAAGTTTACAGCATTTAAGCTTATGTTTATGATTGAAATCATTTTAAGTTCTTAGATATTCTTCAATCCATAAAAACTTCGAACATCTCTAATATTTTGAGGTTCAGGCCACTGATTAATTGCACGCATCTTTTTTAGGTCAGCAGATATTCCTTGAGAAGAGATAATAAATCCAAGAAAGGTAACGCTATTTGTGAGGAACATACATTTCTTAGGGTTCACAAATAATTGTTCTTTCCTCAAAACCTCGCAAACTTGTTTAAGGTGATTCAAATATTGTTCCACCGAATTACTATAGATTAAAATATCATCAAAGTAAACGACTAAGAATTTTCCTAAGAAAGGCCGGAGAACTTGGGTCATCACTCTCATAAAAGTACTAGGGGCGTTGCTAAGGCCAAAAGGCATGACCATCCATTCATATAATCCATCCTTAGTTTTAAAAGTAGTCTTCCATTCATCCCTTGAACGGATCCTGATCTGATGATATCCGCTCTTAAGATCAATCTTAGAAAAGAGGGTAGCTTTGGTCATCATGTCTAGCATATCGTCCAAACAAGGTATAGGGAAACGGTATTTCACCGTGATTTTGTTGATCGCTCGACTATCAACACAAGCCATCTTTCTTGGGAGTCAGAAGTGCAGGGACGGCACATGGGCTCAGACTCTCTTTAATGAATCCCGTTGGAGCAAATCATCAACCTGCTCTTTCAATTTAGCATGCTCTTCCGGATTCATACTATAATGAGGCAGTTTGGGTAAGAAGGCTCCAGGTACTAGATCTATGGCATGTTGGATATCTCTTAAAGGAGGAAGTTGGTTGGGTAGGTCTTCAGGGAACACATCAGCAAAAGTCTTCAAGAGGGGTTGGACTTCTTCCGCGATAGGTTCTTCTGTTTCCACAGTTGCTTCTTGGGCCACTAATGCATACATCGGTGATCCTTGAATCAGTTCAACGCCCACTTCCTTTGTAGTTAAGAGGTTTAAGCCTTTGCTGGGTTTAATGGGAGTGGGCTTAACTTCCTCTTTGGATGGCTTGGGTTGGGAGGGTAAAAGTTTGATCTTCTTACCATTATGTTCAAACACGCAGGTGTTTGTCCTCCTATAAATATGGACATCGTTATCAAATAACCAGGGGAGATCAAGGATAATTTGTCCCACGTCCATAGTTAAAACATCGCACCAAATCTGCTCCTTGTATCCTACGAACTCTATGGGAATGAGATAAAATCCTTAACTTCTAGGCAGTTGAATTGATCCAGGCAACCTTATAAGGGTTCGGGTGGGGAGTCGTTTTCAGGTTAAGCTTGGAGATCATGGCGGAAGAGACAACATTAATACAACTTCCACTGTCGATAATGACCTTACAGCTCTTATCACCAATTTTGGTGAAAGTGTGGAAGATAGAAGTATTTTAACAAGCAACGACAACAATGAGGAGAGGTATAAAGCATTTTAACTAAGATAGAGGACAAATTTTTTTTTAGTGTTAGGTTAAATAATGCTATTTGATGTTGAACACATGCTTATCAAATTTTCTAATAACTTTGAGATGTAGCTTCCAAAGGTTCACTAAGCTTTTTCTTAATTTTATCATTAATTTCATCTATTAGTTATAAAAAAAATATTGGATTTTGTGGTTAAGGCCTTCAGCACTTGAACCTAAGCTTTATTTTGGTTTTTTTCATTATCATGATAGTTTGTCTTTCAATATAATAGTATTTCATATTTAGTTGCATTTTTATCCATAATTTTTTAATATTTTGCACTATATTATAACTAATGTTTGATGCGTCATGCGTTATGCGCTAGGGAGACACGGGGGCATTTGTGTTATGGTGCATTGTTTTACATTGACAATCATGTTCTAACCAAAGGAATTCCGAGCTATGCATTTCAAAATATCATTGCTAAGTTAGGCATGAAAATATCTACTTTATAGCTTGAGGAGTGTTGGTGATTCTGTGGCCTTCTAGGATTGTAGCTTGGCAATCCATGCATTTGTAAGCTGTAGGGTTTCTCTGAAGCATGTGGTGACAATGCGTGGGATTGCTTATGGTGGAAATCCCTTCTTAGGATTTAAGCGGAGTAAACAATTCAAGCGTTAAAATATCATTAGAATATCCTTTCTTATTTCTATATATTTTTATTTTTTTAAAAAAGAAGGGTAGGCCGAGCAAGCCAACCCTATATTACCCATAAATTATGTCGGCCATATGTCTTGATAACCATACAGTCTATCAATTAAAAGATATGCGTGGCATACATAGCCAACCGACCCTTTTAAAATATAAGAATTTCTTATTTCTATATATGCATATATAGAAATTTGGTTAATACTTGTGTATTCTGCTTTAGGACTTGTCATTTAATCATTATGTAATTAGTTGTTTTCAAATGTAGAAATTACTTAGCAATGCAGAATCCTGCTGAATAAATAGGTATTTAAGATCCTCAATAAAAGATGGAGAATTCAAATCATCTCTTTTCTCTTTAATATCATTGACAACATTATTTTTGTGTTGGCTAATAGAATGACGATGGAGTTTGGAAAAAGAATGAAAAGGTGACGAGTAATTAGAGGATAGATTTGGGACATGAGAAACTGAGGAAATGCATGGAGATGGCACAACCGTGTTCTGCTTAGAGAACAATCATGACATACCTTATTTATATTATACATGTGTATAAAGGTAAGTTCCAGTTTAGTTACTTTCCAACCCCTTTCCCTAGGCTAACCATATTTTGATTAAGTTGAGGCTTTTGGCATAAAGTAATCTAAAATAATATTTGTAGCTGTATCCACTACACGAGGTCCCGTCAATGATTTTTCTGGCGAGATGTTATGTACAAAACCTTCTTCATTCCAAGGAAAACATGCTAGAATCATTAAACTTGCTAGTGTAAACTTTACATTCCATGTATCCATGTGTTGGAAGGTGTAATAAGGCCCTTAGAAACTATAGTCAATAAGTATAGGATGAGCTAATTTTGCATGATAGGCATGTGCTAGTGAGACAGATACAAGTGATACTTAGTTAATTTTAAATTTAATGTTTAATTTAAGTTTTTAATTTTCTTTTCAATGATGTTTTGTTCTTATGGAAATCAACATTGCAGCTTGATCGGGCTAATAAAGATTGGAACAAATTTCTTTCAAAAATTCTTTCCATTTATTTTTATCGTTTCTCAGTTAAAAACTACCATTGTCGATCCAAACCCGGAAGAGAAAGGCTATCAATCCAAGCCTGGAAGAGAAAGGCTATCAATCCAAATCTGGCGGAGAAAGGCCAAGGGTAACTGTTGACAAAATTAATGGAATGCATCAAACAAAAGTTCATCCAGGAGATGGTGGATGAGTGTGGTTTAATGTCATCTTAGTTTCTAAACAAAAATACATCGAAGAGATTTTTTTTTTGTGATTTCATTATCAAGGCTGACAACACACAGATTCTTGCCTCTGTATACCATGTTCCAACTGTAATTGCGAACTTACCCTAATTCATTAGCCTGCTTATTCGGTGGCTTCAAGCCAAGCTAAAGTCAAGCTACAATAGCAGTGTCCGTTCTGATTGTTTGTGCGAGCAGCAAATCAGGACTGTTATTATTTCAGTGGGCATAAATTTTAGCTATGTAGTAATCCTGCTGTTTGAAATCTCAGTTGGATGTGGCCCACCTTCTATTACGAAGGTCATGGCAACATGTTATCGATTCTACAATCAAAGAAAGGGAATATCTGTTATTTTCTACCGAGGAGAAAAGTCAATATTCTTAGCCCGGTGAAATAAATAATTGCGAAATTTCCAATTGAATAAAGTCCCTACTACGAATTGTTAATGTTCTGAAGACAATTTCTTTGAATGTGTACAAACCGATGTACGTTAGACTGGCTAGATTCATTGAACCTAGAGGAATCCAAGTGTTGTGCTTTGTCTCAAATCGCTTTTAATAGCTTCTAATTAGGAAACATTTAATTTGATGTCAATCATCTTTTGGGAATGTATTGGATGTGTGAACAGAGGTTTATTAAAGCAGACGACCTTTAATTTTTACAACATTGTAAATGCAGTTCTACTCAGTACTCTTTTGATGCCTTGTTCAGTAATGAACCCTTCTTTTTTGGTTGTTTTCTAAAGTTTAAATCAATTATTAAGAAAATGCTATCCTTGTCTTTAAGTGGGTTTGTTTTATATTATTATTAATTTTAACCGTGAATTGACAGCCGACGCTGCACAAGCCTAGTATGATGGCTCATGTTGTACGGGTAATGAATGGAGAAAAAACAATTCGTATGCACTATGCTAATTGCAGGTTCCATTTGTATTATACTCATATTTTGAGCAGGAACCATATTTTATAACCTCCAATTCACGAAATCTTCTCTTTGCAGCACTTACAATGCTGACTTTGATGGAGATGAAATGAACGTTCATTTTCCTCAAGATGAGATTTCACGGGCTGAGTCAGTTCACATCGTTGATGCCAATAAACAGTATATTGTTCCAACGAGTGGGGATCCCATAAGAAGTTTGATGCAGGTAAAGAACTTATTGGTTGCCATATAATTTGATGACATGCCGTTTCTGATTATAAAATTATGTGTTTTTTGAATTTCTTAAAATTTATAGGATCACATTGTGAGTGCTGTCCTCCTAACAAAGATGGACACATTTCTAACCCGTGAAGAGTACACTCAGCTTTTATATGCTTCCTGTGTACCAACCCCAGCTTATAGTTCTCAAGCTGTTAAGTTTGGCAAAAAGATTTCTGCTTTGGTTGCTGTTGATGATATTCAACTCCATCCCCCTGCTATATGGAAGCCAAAACTGCTGTGGACAGGAAAGCAGGTTAGTCATAGTCCATTTGATTGTTCATACACGTATTTATCATTAAATTACTAAGAGTTAACTTAGATGCATCAGATGTTAATTCGGTCTTATTTGTAGGTTATTACGGCAATTCTACACCATATTATAAAGGGTCATGAACCACTTACTGTTGACAAAGAGGGAAGAATTCCCATGGAGTATTTTGGAAAAGATGCTACTGAAAGGAAGTTGTTTGTTTACAACAACGACCTTGTGCATGGGATTATTGACAAATCTCAGTTTGGAAAATATGGTTTAGTTCATACTGTTCATGAACTCTATGGCGCAGACATTGCTGGGCAATTGCTTGCAGTGTTCAGTCGCCTATTCACTTTGTTTCTTCAGGTTGACGTTTCTCTGTTTACTCCATTTCTTACCATCTATTGATGTTTCTTAATTTACTCCACAGCTCACCAATCTATCATCAACATTCTCGTATGAATATTATTCACTTATTTGCAGATGCATGGTTTTACATGTGGAGTGGATGATCTTTTGGTTTTCCGAGATTCGGATATGAAGAGGGAAAGAATACTGGAAAACAGTGAAAGATGCAGTGAAGATGTTCATTCCCGGTTTACAGCAGCAGCAACAAATGATTTCGAAGGTATGCTAATTTTCTGGTTTATATTTGGTGGATGATTTGATTGTGTCCTAAAAATGTTTGCTCTTGGTTGCCTTTTGTCTTGAATAATTTTCATCCAACATTTTTTTTCTCTATTTTTGAGTTTGATTGTTAGGAGCTTAAATGTCTTTTTGAGTTAGCTGGAAAATTATTCAATGAAGATTTAATTCCATAGGATATTAGGAGATACATTAAACATATGGGTAAATGAGTGTGTCTACATTTTATTCGTTCTTCTTGGATAGATGCTACAAATTTTTTTTTTCTAATATCATCTGGGTCAATGGTTATTTGAATAAGATTCTTTTGAATATAATGCTTAGGAGATTATTTTATCCCCATATTTGCTGACTTTCTTTGATGTTTCTAGATCCATTGAAGCTGCTCAGAGAAACTGAGAAAGTTGTCAGGAGAAATGGAAAATCTGCAACAAACCGGCTGGATAGGATGATGTCAAATGCTCTGAATGCTCTTACTTCAGAGGTTAATCTTGTACTATTTCCTGGTGGCTTGCAGAAACCATTTCCAAATAACTGCCTGTCTCTGATGACGTTAACTGGAGCAAAAGGTGGTCTGGTAAATTCCTTTTTCCTTTTTCTTAACTTGCAAATATTTCCTGCAGATAAACTGCTAAAGCCACCCCCAAACTATTAAATTTATGATAGTGGGTTCTAGTAGGGTTTCATAAAGCCTGGCCTTGTTGCGCCTAATTTTTTGTTTTAATTTATGGTAACCTGTAAACACTATATAGGATCATATTTTATTATCATCGGTAAGCATAATACGATACAATATTGATAATTATGCATGCTAGACAGTGGTTATGATGTAAAACGTATATGCATGGATGAATTGCTTAAGGAAGTTGCACGCTTAGTATTTAGAGAACAAACTAATTATATCCTTCGAGTTTGAACGACGAAGTAAAATACAATGAGCGGTAAAACAAGCTTAGGCTAAATCAATGCATGGAAGTTAGGATCGTAAAGCAATCAATTTAATCTGACGTTGCATACATGAATGGTTTCACACTAAATTTTAAAGCTAACAATAAGATTAGTCACTAAGCAAGGATCTACTCACTCAACTCTCTACGGTTACTAGGTTTTAGCGGAGAAAATTAACAAGCTTTTTATGCATCAATAAGTCCACAATTGAGGAAGGTTTAGACGATATAAGGGTTGGAGGAGGGCTCACCTTTGCTTTAGGGAATTACCTTACTTGCTTTTGACAACTTATGCATCCTCCAAGTTACCTGGACAGCAGGTTGTAGGTACTGGAAACTCCAAACAGCAATCAGAAAGTTAAGGGCAGCAATATGGTGAATCCTGGAGCTGGCTAGAAGGTGAAGAAGCACAGGAAACTGCTGGACAGCAGTTTAACCGAACCCTGGAAAGGTTGGACAGCAGTTATGCATTACTGGATGCCATGGATTATCACCAACGAGCTGCTGGGATCCCTTGGGAGCAGGCCGGCCTTGCTGGATTCATTGGAAAGAGGGGCATGGGGCCGGCGGCATTGGGAGGGGGAGGGAGTTAGGGAGGTTTCAATTAGTTTCCTAATTGAAGCCAATTAAATTATGAGGAATTGATGACTCATAACTCCTTTTAATGTAATTTTGAATTTTGAATTGAAGAGTTAAAACTTTCCAATTATGGATCATGCCAAATAGGAAAGGTTTTAAATCTAAAATTTGAATTCAGAATTAGAATGATTTCCCTCTCAATCTCCTTAACCCAAGTTTGGAAAGAAGTAAAACCAAGGGAAGAGGGGAAAGGGGGCCGGCCACATGAAGGGAAGCAAGGGTGTCTAGGTTCGATGAATGTGGTCCCCAATGGAATTAATGTGATTGAAATCAAATCTGATTTTTAATTTCAGATTTGAATAAAATTAAGATAGCTTCCTAATTGGGATTTTACTAGTATGAAAATATTTGAAATTCAAAAGTTTATTGAATTCAAATAAAATCCTTTCCTAATTAGCAAGGGTGTATTTTAGGAAGGTAATCAAAGGCAATTTGAAATTTGAAATTCAAATTTGGGAAGCCATGGGAGGGCCGGTAGTTTGGATTTGTGGAGTGGGGCGGGTGGGGCTTTGGAGGCCGGCGGGTGGGGCGGTCAAGCGAGACCGGTGGCGTGGGGAAGGGGATCTCGGTTTAGGGATGGGATGGGGTAACAGGAAGAGGAGGTAGGTAGGTGGTTGAGTGGGATTGGTGAAAGTATAAGAGAAAACAAAGAAATCGAAGAACCGCGAACCTTGGAATCCACCAAGGTTGACCGGTATTGCAATCACCCACCTAGGGTTTCTCCTCTCAAGAACTCACTAAGAGATCAAGCAAAGAAATCTGAAATTTCATTAATAATTCATCATCCTCAATACAAAGCTTAAGGCCTCTATAAATAGGCCTCCACGAATAAGAAAACTCAAAAGACTAACATGCCCTCCGGGTTACAACTCACTAAACTCCTCTCATAGGGGTACAATGGGAAAAACAGAAATATAAAATAACTAGTACATAAAACACATAAAAAATATAAACTCCAGATCGTAGCCGCTGATCTTCGATGTACTCATCAGGTCATCACATAGTTACTCCATACGAATCATCCTGACATAGTATTTGTTGGCTATTGATAGCCTCTTGCGATTTGATAGATACATACAATTTAATTGTAATAAATATGAAAATTGAGAGGATTTACCCAACAAAGAAATTTTTTTCTAAATAATAAACACGAGAATGACTATATGCAAACACTGCATTATCATGCTAATTGAAACCTACATATTAATTATGGTAACTAGGAAAGTAAATGGAGATAATGTGAAGAATCCATGAGTTCGCTAACAACCACCTATGATTTATTTGATTTCATGCGTTTACAACAGCTGATTGAGGGGCACTTGCACCAGCCAGAATAGAAGCTCATCTCTTTATGTCATCAATACTTTTTTCTGTGGACAAAATTCACCATATCAGGTTGTTGAAAATCATCTAATGTCTGTTCCGAGGAGATCAGCAAAATAATATCTGATGAAAATATATGGAGATTAGATTATCAAGAAGCTCATGTGGACAACTAGAAATGAAATTTGAGAACGTTAAATAAACTAAGAAAATAAAATAAAATAAAACAAGTCGAAAAATCAACAAAAATAAATAAGAAACATGCCGAAAAAATTAAATAAAAACATTTAAATGAAATTTAGGTAAGCTGTTTCCTTTTCTATGAAAGAAAAGAAAAAAAATCTTTCACAATTGGTCACTTCGCTCAAGCTTTTATGTGCAGCTACTGAAGCCCACCTATTTCTTGCTCCCAATTATAGTGACGCTCCCTGCACTCCGCTCATAGCAGCAACATTGCTCCCCACTCTGCTACTCGTAGCACCAACAACTCTTCCAGCTCCCCTATCCTTGCTCATAGCTCGCTATCTATTTCTCGCTCAACTGTTTGGCTCACTCATTGGATTTAGAATTTTTGGGGGGTCGGATGACCCCCTTTTGAGGTGTTGAATGGCTTCAGGAAGCTCTGATAGCACCTCTTAGTTTAAAGAAAAACTTGACGCCCCTTCATGTAAATGTGAAACCCATCATCCCTAATCTGGCTTTTTCCCCTCCTTTAGTTGGTTGCGACGTTGCTTCTTATGGATTTGACATATATCAAGGCTATCAATTTCTAAAATGTGAATGTTTTTAACAGAAAATTGTAGAAAATCTATTTACAAAGATTCAAATGACAAGTTTTTTTTATACTTGTTAAAAAATTCACCTTATATATTTTATTTTTATGATATTATTTTGTTTGCATTTTACTCTTAATAGGCCATAATGGATAAAAAATGATTCATGTAACCGACCCCACATAGTGGGATAAAGGCTGGATGTTGTTGTTGTAGTATTTTGTTTGAATCTTTTTCTTTCATTAACAATAATTATAATAATAAATTTAATTTAAGAAATAAGTGTGAGGTTCCTTTAATAAATTTTCTTTTCCTTTGTGTTGATTGTTCCCTCACGTTGCTTTTCGAACAATATAGGCATTTAGACCATAGGCATTCTAAGCACATCAGGATGGTCAATTTGACAAAATGAGCGACAAATTTAAGACATTTTGTGTCGATGTTTTAGAAAATTGTGTTTGTCTTCTCCCATAATCATTGCATTCAACTAGACGGATTATGATTCAAATATTGTGGTCAGTAGAGAGATAAGGACACAAGAGGTGGAATCTTAAAGTTGTTCTTGAATTCTTTAAAATCTAAGCACCTGATTAATACTATTGTGCTTGTTTATATACCTCTTTAATAAGTAAACTAACTTGCATTTAACAATGCAAATTAATATTTAGATTTTATAATCATTAGAATTAGGAATTTTTCAAGCCATAGTTATATCTAGAGATATTTAAGAGGTTGAATTAGGAACATAAAACAAGATTGGTTTGATAAATTAGTGAGCTAGATTAGTATAGGTATTAATTTGTCCTCAACACCTGCCAATCTGTTCAAAGATATTCTTTGGGGCTGTTTAATTGGAGGGGTTTTGAGTGTACTGTATTTCGAATACTAGTGTTTTGAAAATTCTTGCGTTTGGTTGCTGGAAAGTTAATCTAATGCATTTTTTTAAGGAATTAGAAACTAATACTTAGTTAATTTTTGGTGTATTATGAAATTGCCCTAATTGGACGATTTTGGAATAGACCATGTGGTCCATGTCATGTCCTACCCCCAACGAGCTTCCCATCACAACATCTTCCCCTTCACATGCCTCTAATCTCATTGGTCACTACTCTCACGATTTCCCTTATCCTTCACATGCTATCGTTACTGTCGATATCTTCCCCTGTGAACTTCCGTCTTGATTTCCTCTTCTCCTTCAATGCCACTGATCCTATTGATACCTTCCATTAACAAGCTTTCATTGCAATTCCTTCACATGTTACTGATCCTATTAATGCTTTCTTCTAGCGAGTTCTCATTGCGATTCCTTCACAAACTATTGATCTTGTCGTTCTTGCACCTCTCAAGCTCTCTTTATGATTACTTCACATGCTGGTTAGAAATATTCACGAAATAATGCTTGCACCTCTCAACCTCTCAAATATCTTATCGTCTCCATTAAAATAATGCAGTTTTGAAAATTTGCTTTGAGTGTCTACATATTTGACGAAGTCCATCACAAGACTATTGTTGGTTAGAAATATTCACGCTCATGGACCCAATGGTGCTACTTGTCACAAGAAGCTTGATGCAAGTTGGCATTGATTAGACTTCATAGAATCCCTTTTCATGAGGTTAACAATTCATTATTGTATTGTATTATGATTTTTGCTTCAAATACTTGCTTACTAATACTAGTAAATGAAATTAAAGGATAACCAAATAAATGCCATTTCTTTGATTTTTTTGATTTCTTTCTAATTCTTTGCTCGTAAATTTAGGTTGTCTATATCATAGTTTAAAATTGTACAATTAGAGGCCTACCTCAATGTAATTAAAAAAAGAATAGATAATGAGGTGTATGCCTCATGCTTGCTAGATGAGGTTTATGCCCTAGTTGGGGTGAGGCTCAATTTTAAGGAAATTTTGAAGTGGCGTAAGACTCCAAATTTATGGTTTAAGTACTTTTAAAATTTAAACTTTTTATATATAATTAAACATATTTACCATGCATGAACCAAACCAAACTTGATAAGAATTGCACAACCTCAAACTCAGCTGCATGCCGAAGAACCCTTACGACCAAACCCAATCCTGCCATAATTCCATTGCTTCTCCATGGCTGCATCTCCTCCAACGCCTCTCCTCTTGTTATTGGAAACCCGTTTCCTTAGTTTTAGTATGAGGGAGGAGAGGAAGCTATTAACTTCATGATGATTTTAATAAAGATTCTGTAAGTGATGAGAGTAGGGGAAATTTAATTTCATAAATTATGATATTAAACTACTTATTTATATTGAATGGTGAGTAGGAGTGACTATTTATTTAATGTTGGTTGCAGCGTTATATGACTTTTAACATCCTTATTTTGACTTTTATAATCTTACTTCAATACTTACTGTGATGTTAGTATTTTACTTATTATTTTATATGTTTCATTAATTTAATGATTTAATTATGGGGCTCATGCCGCCTCGCTTATGGAAAGAAAATCCATCAATACTTGATTGCCTAGTTTTAAATCTTGGCCTGTATGTTCATCTAAATGATAGTAATGTCTTTTACCCATTTACTTGAAAATGTTTTATGAAGTAAATTGTACTTTCATCCATTTTATTTTATTAGATGCACGTTACATAATCATACTTGATATTACCATGTCAATTGTTTATTATTTACTTTTTGAATTGCAGTAGTTAATTCCAAGATTTGCTGACTTGTCTGCCTTAGTTGGATAAGGCTTTTGACATCTTCTATGATATTTTTTTAATGCCGTTATACTCAAGTTTGTGTCCTACGTGGTAACATTTATTCAGAAACGAAGTCATGTTATCTGCTGCAAGGAATTTTTGTTTTCCTTATCGCTGATGTGTGACAATATCTTCTGTCTATGCTAAGTACATTCATTTCTATTGTAGGTTAATATGACACAAATTTCATCGTTGTTAGGCCAGCAAGAACTAGAAGGTAAACGTGTTCCACGTATGGTTTCTGGGAAAACTTTACCGTGCTTTCCCGCATGGGATATTTCATCTCGAGCTGGAGGTTTTATTAGTGATCGTTTTTTGACTGGTTTGCGCCCTCAAGAGTACTACTTCCATTGCATGGCTGGTCGTGAGGGGTATGTGTATCATTCATTATCCTTTCTTCAGCTTGATTTCAAATTTATGCTTCATAAACCTAATCGTCATGCTAGCTAAACTAATTTATTTGTTCTCCTATGATTGCGTCTTAAAATATGAAATTTTCACATTATGCCTATAAATATGTCAACTTAAACTTCCATTTGCTGAATCTTTAAGTTGGCTAAAGTTTGATCTTATAGGACCGAAGTATAGTGGTTGTGTTTCAGGTTATGAAATTTATCTGGTCATATATGACAGTTTCTACTACATAAATTGAAACTGACCCCTTTGTACCTTGAAGAGAAATTCCGCAGACTTGCTCTAGAGGCTTGAAGTCTGTTTTTCTTTTTGATCAATTCTGTAGGATCATACGCAGGTTTTAATTACTTGGTTCTTAAAATACTAAGATTCATCCAATTAGTTATCATAAATTTAGTCACAATTGTCAAATTATTGCTTACTTGATCCTTCGGTTTTGCACCTCAATTGTGGACAATAAAGTTTGAATTTTCTTATGTGTGTAGATTAGCAAATACTTACTGACTTAGGTAAAAGAATTGTGCTATTAGTAGTTGTTTAAATGACATTTTACGTTAAGATCTCTTATATATATAGTGTCTCACATGAAGTTTCAGTAATAAGAAATTCTCACTTCCCTTTCTCCTTTCCCGCCCTCTAAAGGTTAGTTCATGCTCACAAACTTACAATTTATGAAATGCTGAACTGAACTACCCTTGCTATAAATTAGTTATTAGAATCTATTAATTGAAACATTTACCTTTACATTTAGGTGTCATGTATAATATTTCATTTGAAGTTTAAATTATTAGAGATGTTCCTATCCCTCCCTCCCCATTAAATGTCCTCTCATTATCTCTGCTTAGGCATACAAGCACAAACTCAGACCCTCACAAACCTTGACATAAGTAGTCTACAGGTATGTACACGCCATGATTTACTCCCCTCTATCCTTCTAACCCATATTATTTTTTAATTGCTATCTCTCATCATTTGTTGACTTTGTGGTGTATAATTCGCTAGTTATGTTCATATACATCTATGATACATGGACATACTATATTATACACTTTAGAGTTGTTCCTCACCATTAATGGTGAATTCAGTTTACATTTTCCTATTAAAGTAATTGACAATGGAACTCCACGCTCGATAAAACTTTTGATGGAGCCCTTACATGAACATTCATGCTCCCTCTAGCTATTGAGATCACCAGCACCTGAGGTATCGTCACTATGCCTAATGAACATGCAAATAGTCAATATGGCCTACATAAGAGACAATGCGACTTGGTGTAGAATATGCAAATTGTTGTCGTTTAACAAAACTATCATTATGCGATTGAAACTTTTGAAAATTTTGTAACTTGGCTGAACTTCAATGTTGATTTCTTAGTATAATTCAACTCTCATAAGATTATTGAAGATTCTACTATGATTGTCATAGATTTCACACTTCTAAAATCAAACCGATTTCAAAAGTTTGGCTTGTCCTTATTTGATGAAATATCTTTTTGGTTATGTATAACATTGCTCACCATGGTGAGCCAATATTCTTTTTTATGATGTCTAGATTGGTGGATACTGCCGTCAAAACATCCCGCAGTGGATATCTCCAGCGATGTTTGGTGAAGAATCTTGAATGTTTAAAAGTTTGTTATGATCATACAGTACGTGATGCAGATGGATCTATCATTCAATTTACGTATGGTGAAGATGGAGTTGACGTACAGAAGAGCAGTTTTCTTGGTGAATTTGAAGCCCTTCTGATGGTAATGCCTGAAACTCTTGGCTCTCGTACTTTAGGTTCTTCCGTTGTAGGCAATATAATTCTTGTTCTGCTTATAATTACAGAATCAAAAAGTACTTCTTGAAAATTTGAGTGGTCAACTTGAAAATGCCCATTTATCAAAGTCAAATGGCTACATTAAAGAATTACCCAATGAACTCAAGGAAAAAGCTATGCACTTTTTGAGTCGACTCTCCAAGAATCCAAAAGGCTATTTTAATCAGATTAAGAGAAAAGACCTGATGAAGTTAGTGAAACTTAAGTACCTATCAAGCCTTGCTGAACCTGGTGAAGCAGTTGGTGTGCTTGCTGCTCAGTCGGTTGGGGAACCTTCAACACAGATGACGTAATTCCTATTGACTTTCCATACCTTTTTATCTTCGATTCTTTTGTTAATTATTCGCATAATGCTTTCTTTATACTAAAGCCTGATCCATTTTAGCCTCATTCGTGTCATTTCATTCTGTTTTAAATTTCGTTAGGTTTTGAGGTCTGTTGTAGTTGACAAAACAATGAATATAATGCGTTTGAACTGCTGCGTAAGAACCATAGCTTTTTCTTGATAATTTGTCAGAAAAATTCTGATGGATGTAACACAACGTGAGAAGTGGAGCCAAGAATACAAATGAATTCTACTTGCTGATGAGAATTTACTTTCTATTTTGTAGCATATGGTAAGAGTTTATTGGAGAGTATTTAACCATGAGTGATAGAAATATAATATCAGGGTATCAGGTATAGAGAGAATGTAATTCTGTGTAGAGAAGAGTGTCTGATTATAAAGAGGGCGTAGCAAGTGGACTCGGACATGTTTGTGTTTATGCAGTGAGTTATAACAAATAGGAAAGAGGAAAATGGTGTTTGTTGCAAGTTTGTTAGAGTGAAGTGTTTTTTTTTTGGGGGGGGGGGGGGGGGGGGTGGTAAGATAGATTGGATTTGGGTAGATTCTTTGTTCTTTATGATAGGAGAGACTGAGAAAGCGAGAGACAGAATAGGGAATAGTGGAGGTTTTTGTAGTTCTGTATGATATGATATTTAAAAGAGGGAGGGGGAAGAGAAAAATAGTGTGTTAGTGGGATAATAAGAGAAAGGTTAAGATAAATGAGAAAAAACCTATTCAGATTAGAATATATTGGAGAGAGAAGCCAAGTTAAGCCCTAAACATATACAATTAACTAGGAAATGTAAACTTTCATTGAATGAATAAAGGATATATTTATATGGAAGTTTGAAATTTAAAAAGTACAACGGTTATATGGAAGTTTGAAATTTCAGAAGTTTTAAAAAGAAATAAGTTATCCTAATTTCATGAAATTGAAATGAACTATTCTAATTTCATAGAATTGAAATAAATATGGTGCATAAAAAGAATTGAATCATGACATCATACACCTCATCAGCTTGATTGTGAATACATTAACAATATTAGTGCGATGATGATGATGCCGAAATTGGTTTATGGTTTCCATTATGAGAATGTCATCATGTTGCAAAAATGCATTCATCTATTGTCTTTACTATCAAAATTACTGAAAGTGTTATGAATGTATAAACTACAATGAAATGCAATGGTTATTGTTTTTTTTGTAGCTCAACGTTAAAAATGTTGGACATTTATGTTTGTTGAAGTGCTTGTTTTACAAATAGTATTCAAAGCATGAAGCTACTGCCAATATGGAGCCTTGAGAGGGTTGATGTGCTTATCATAACCCTTGCATTTGTAAAGACGCAATTCATGCAATTGTCTAACCACCAATAGATAAGCTAGACCTTAAAATAGAGAAAACAATGCTGTACACTAGTTTTCATGACGCTGTAGCTTATTTAAATTATTGACTGATTTACTGACATGCTGATAACAAGTACCCATTTAGAGCTTTGTTAGATCTTTTTGTAAATAATAACCACTTTAAATTTAACTTTAGGAAGATTTTATTTCCTAGCTTTCAAAGGATAAACATAAATAATTAAAACTAATTTTGATGCTTAAATACTTGCATGTTTATTAAAATAAATGCACACTAAACTTTTTTGTGTATAACCCCTTGCACAAATTTCAAACTCTATATCACATATTTTCACTACAATGTGAGCATTATCCAAACAAACTTCATCAGTTTAAAAGTGTAGCTTTAGTTGTATTACTAATGAAAATCATGAAGTAAACTCCATACTAATGAAAATCATGAAGTAAACTCCATACTTCATATATCATCACCGACATTTATTTTATTCCACTCCATTTAAAATACGTTACAATTGACAATCACAACAATCTTCTCATCATCATTTGAAAAAAAAATTACTGTAAGTGATTTATAATCACGTGATCTCAAAATTTATTAAAGGATGTTTGCCGCTAGTTTTAATGATATTAAATAATATTACTGAATTTGTTTTGTATTTGAGAGTCATAACATATAAATCTAATTAGGAAGCGAATAATGATTCTACTTTTGGTAGGAGAATTGTTGTATATATATAATTGCGATAATACAAATGTCACAAAATGGCTTGAAGATCATGTTTATAAGTTTCATATATGCAGTTGCACATTTGTTAGTTCAAAAGGCATCACTACTGAGGCAGAGTCAGGGTGGGGTCCCTGGGGGCACAGGCCCCCATTGGCCCATCACATAATAGTTGGATTATGCTGGTGGGGGTCTCAGGGATAAAGAGTGCGCCAACGATGAGGAAGGTGGAAGGAAGAGTGGCAACACCAAGGGAGATTCTCTAGCCCCAGCCAACTTCGATCTTTTGGTTGGCCATAATTGACAAGGTTCGCTCTTAGTAATGCGGAGGTGAGGCATATATTATAGATGTTGAAAATTTCTCTTCTATACTTTGCTAGTATCGTTTCCGATAGGTAGAGGGAGACAAACTGCAAAAAGATATGGGTTTTGCAGATCAGGAGGAAAAAGTCAAATTATTATTATTATTATATTTTTTCAAATTGCAAATCTGAACGGTGAAACCAATGACAAATCCGAAGAGGATGCGTATGAAAATGAATATGTAGACGTTGATTTCCATGCTTCCACCTCTGGTGAAGATGAGGGCGCCTCTAACGTGCATGGAAAAGAGGCGGCTGAATCTCATGGTGGCGTGGGAAGCTAAGAGGGATCCGAATAAGCCGGAAATATAGAGGGGAGGAGGTGAAGAGGGTGAGAACCTGGTTGTTGAAGTTGTCGTAGTTGTTGGTTTTGCTATCTTGTTTCACTTCGGTGTATACACTGGGGAGGAATTTTTTGAGAAACTAGGTCCCTGCTGATCAAATCAGCTGATAAGTCATTTGGTGATTTGGATTTACTATCCAAAATGTAAATATGATGAAATTTTATAATTTCCATATATAAAAGAGAAATAAATCACCCGTAATTTTTAAATGCATTTTAGAAATCATCAATTTGTGCCATCACCAAGAAAAATTTCTGGCTTTGCCCCTGCATCACTATAAGTTCACAATGACCATACCTTGTACTGAATGCCATTCAGCCATGTCTTCATCTTTGATTCTTAACCAGTGATAATCATGAACCGGAGAAAATTGAGGCTCTTGCGAGTTTTTCAAACAAATCATTGATTCTCAACAATGAATATATATAATTATGAGCCTACTCAGTTCTCTATAATCAATACAAAATCTTAACTTCCATCATTTTTCTCTACAAAGAGTAATGGATCCCTTTATGCCGATGTGCTAGGTTTGATAATGATTTTCTCCGAAAACTCTTTTAATTCTTTAGTATCACCATCTGATAAGGAATCCTCATCATAGGTGTTGAATCCGTCAACAAATCAGTTATGAAATCTCTCAAAACGCAGCATTTTGGGGAAGTCATTTGAAAATACATTCAGATATTCACTGACAATTGGACTGTCAGCTTCTTGGTCATAACTATAACCTAAGCCAAATTAAATTTGGTTTCCACTTTTTATATCATTGACGATACTCTTTGGTCTTCATAGAATTTGAACTCTTTTGTGTTCTTTTTTTGAAGTCTTTGCGCGGTTGGGTTATTTGAAAATCAATCTTCATTATTCTAGCCCTCTCCACCAACACTCAGAAATCTTTGGTATCTAAGGAAACATCACTCCACATGGGAATCAATGACATTTCTTCTCTGCATTAGGGACTAAATGAGGCACACACCTTGAGAGCATTAGTAAATGCTTCCTCAAACTGCATCATCCAGCAATCTCCTTGCACAAGTCTCATCAATTTGTCCTTGCTTCCTCTTAGAAAGAAGCACAAACTATTCACAAAATCTTACCAAGTGATCTTAGAGTTGAATCTTCGAAATATTTCCTATTGGTGAACTTGCCATCATCTCTCTGCTTCATTGTTAAGTACAAATGTGGGCAAGTACATTTCTCTCATAATAATTATGTTGTTTTTTTATTATAGATCAATATCTCTTAACCCAACATTTTCTTTGGTACAACTCTCATCATGTGACTCGATCTCAGAGCTCTAAGTGTTAAGACAAGAATCGGCAGTTGCGACAGAGGAGGATGAATATCCAACATATGCTTGATCCACTGTTACTAATATTTATATACTTAATAGTAGAAGAATCATATTCAGACATTCCATTACCTCTAGTCTACCTTATTTTGTGTATAGTGTAAAGTCATTAATAAAAATACACAACTATTAAAAACATCATCCAAGGTATTCAAGTTTCACTAAACCTCAAAAATTAACATTGCATAAGATCACCTACCTTAAATTTAGAAGGTTTGGTTTGCCAATTGATCCTTGGAGTGCCTCTCTCAGCTTCGGTAACTAACCTTATATACAATATCATATAAAGTATTTATTTTGACTAGCTCCTTTAATTCTTTATCAATTATAAATTCCCTTACTTACCTCTATGTATCTGAATTACTCCTTAAATTACATTTAAAAATCAACCAATTTTTAGATTCACTAATTTCTATTTTTAAAAACTTAAAGTTAAATTAACTAGCTCTTAGTTCTAGCTTAAATTCCTTCATAGGTAACGAGCATGTTAAAATATATTTTCCAAAATTTGGCACTTTTACTAATGATCGAGTGCGGCTTTACTACCTTTAAGTGCCAATTCCATGGCTCTTTTGTTATTGCTTGGAGTCTCTCTTTTATATAAATGCCATATTTTTCTCTATAATTTTCCAATTTAGAAGTATTGAGTGATTGATCAAAGTTCGATTATTGATCCTTATCTGTTATTGATGATCCTCTCTTGAATACTGTTATAAATACTAGAGTGGCTAGAGGCAATATCCAATTCATTTCCTTTGAGCCCTTTTTGGTTGTTGCATGTGCTCGAGTCCCAACCAAGAGGGATGTACCCAACGTTTTGATGTTCTTGGCTCTCTTCATTCCCTCTTGAGTCGTGGTGATGTAGGACTACAATGCTTTTAAAATGAATGCAAAAAGAACTTGCACTGGTTGGGGAAGGGCCGGCGACTTTGGGTTAGGGATTCGGTTGGGGAAGGGCCGACGGGTGGTGTGTGAGTTTTGGATAAGCGGGCCGATGGTGATGGGGAATTTGGGTGCTAGTCGATGGGGAAAGGGGGAGGTATTGGTGGTTGGCGGTGGAGCTTGTGGAGGTGGCCGGTGGTGGAGCTTTGCGGAGGTGGCCGGCGGCTTTGGGTGGGATGAATTTTGGGTATAGGAGAGAAAAAAGGAAGAAGGAAGAAAGAACTACGAACTAACCACGAATCCGGACTCTTCCAAGATTTGTGGGTGATCCAATTCCCTCTCCAAGGGATATCTCTCCAATCTCTCTCTAGTTCTCACAAGAACTCAAACATGGGGGAAAATTTTATCATTCATTCATTAAAACATGAAAAGAGAACATAAGGGCTATATATAGCCTTATATAATGGACTCAAAATAAAAGACGACGATGCCTTTTAGGCTTACACATGACCTCCCTTAAGGGGTAAAAGCGAAAAAATAACAAAACAAATACAACATAAAATAATAAAAGACGAATACATAATACAATACGGGGTAAAAGCGGAAATACATCGACTCAATCGTGGTCGTTGATCGACGACCACGTCTCTGATAGACTTTTCAAGCTCCGATGTCCCCGTCACGTGGAGTGGGCCAAATATGGTTATTTCCATTGAGCCAAGATGTAGGCTTGTTGAGGCTCCTCGTACTATTAGTGCTGTGGAGAATCCTTACGAGATAGTTTTGATATTTGATACAATAATGGTTGTTGATGCCCTGCTTCAAAGAGAATTGTTTTTGATGTAGACAACTTAAAAACAAATAAACCAAGAAAGGAGAAATATTACGAAAAGAAAATAAAGACTCACCTTCCAACTTAAAACCACAATTGGAGAACAAATAGGCTAGAGAATAAGACTTCCACTTCAACTTAGACAGAAAACCGAAGACCAACAAACCTTAGACAAAAGAAAGTTAGCAAAGAACAAATTTAAAATAAAACAACGCTATCCTCAGAACATCCGTCAAGCGGACTCCTCACATGCATCGGGTGTAGGAAATTAAAATGAAAAATGCTTAGCTTGCAAACCAGGGGTCCACCAAGGCATAGGGCCAACGTTCTACCAAACTCCTCCAGCAAATGTCTCCAAAACAGCCCACAAATGTCACCTTAAAACAGCCACCAATCCTCCACAAAACAGCCACGACTCACCTCAAAAAACAGCCCCAAACTTACACCAACCGGAACCAGAAGAAGGATACAGGTGGAGTGGAACTTGCGTAGAGAAGAAGGGGTTAGAAGCCGAGAAGAAGGGAGGAGAAGCTCGCAAGCTTTCCTAGAGGAGAAAGGAGATGGAACAAGCTCTCAAGCTTTTCCAAGAAGAAAACCCTCAGGTTTAGTGGCTTTGCCAAACAATTTTCAACAACCTTTTTCTTCCAAAAACATGTTATATAAATAGGCAAACCATAAGAAAACCAAGCAGCCATAGCACCTCCATCTAAACCAATTAGATTTAGGGAAATGAAAGACCAAAGGTCACCAAACAGCAGCCATAATTTCAGCACCTGAAACAGAGCAAAAGTCCACAGCAAACCAGCCATAAAGGGCACGGAACAGCTAGCTGGGAAGGAACCGAAGAGGCAAATCAGCAACCAAGGCAGCAGGCACAAGAAGCCCAACAGGTAAGTCCACGGAACCAGCCAGGTGGGAAGGAACCGAAGAGGCAAACCAGCAACCAAGGTAGCAGGCACAAGAAGCCAAACAGAACATATGGGGAAACAGCAAAAACCACCAAAACCAAGGGGTTAAGAGGAGAAACCGAGGAGGCAGCAAGGGGGAAAACGAGAAGGCAGCAAGGGGAAAAGAAAAGCCACATTCCACCATACCTTTTAGGATAATGAGCTAAACTTCAGCTCAAAAATAGAACTCCAAAATCAGCTCCCAACCCAAACAGCCCAAGCCAAACCGAGAACAACCCAACACCAAACCAACAGCAGCAGCAGCCCAAAGAACCCCAAAACCGGCAAACCCAAGGTCAAGCAAGCCAAGCAAATCCTACGCATTGATCACGGGATGCTTTCCATCATTGGATAGCTAAAAAAAACATAAAACAAAAATAGAAAACACAAATATAACAGTTCATATTACATCAAAACAGAAATTAAGAAAACTAGATGCATCAATTCCCCTCAGGTGGGAGAAGCTCATCTCCTGATGAGAATGCTTTACCAACTCGTTCATAAAGCTCCAAATTGCGATTCTTTAGCTCAATATCATCGATCCAAGTACAGTCCGTTAAGGGCCGATTGCTCCATTTGACCAAAAATCTTTTGTGCTCACCATGTCTTGTTTTAGTGATTTTTACATCAACAACATCCTCAATCAGGTCATCCTTGTATGAAACAGAGGTGGAAAGTGGTAAAGTTTCCACGTCCACAGAATCACCTGAACTTCCTTCATACAAAGAGAGATCAGAAACATTGAATATAGGCGAAGTGCCGACAGTAATAGGTAAGTCTAAGAGATAGGCATTTGTGCCCAATTTTCGTAGAATTCAAAAAGGCCCGAATTTCTTTCTGCTCAGTTTACCAAAAGTACCAACAGAAAAACGTTGGCGACGAAAGTAAGCCATCACCATATCACCTTCTTTAAACACAACTTCTCTCCGGTGTTTATCTGCAGCAGCTTTGTATTTGACATTAGCTATACGGAGTTTTTCAAGAACTTGCTGTTGGACCGTTTTGATGTGATCAAAAGTTTCTAAAGCTTCAGCACTTATTTTGTTAGGTAAAGACAAACCATTTCTATCCAAGATATGAGGTATAGACTGACCATACAAAATTTCAAAGGGAGTTTTTCCAGTAGATCTATTCACAGAGTTATTATAAGCAAATTCAGCTTGGGGCAAAATTAAGTCCCACTGAAAAGGTTTCTCACCAGCAAGGCATCTCAAAAGATTACCCAAACTATGATTGACAACTTCAGTTTGTCCATCAGTTTGAGGATGATAGGCACTACTAAACTGAAGAGAAGTTCCCAACTTAGCCCATAAAGTTCTCCAAAAGTGACTCAAAAATCGAGTATCCCTATCAGAAGTAAATGTACGTGGAATACCATGAAGACGAACAATCTCTTTAAAAAATAAATCAGCCACATGTGAAGCATCAGAAGTTTTTTTGCAAGGAATAAAATGAGCCATTTTACTAAAACGATCAACAACCACAAAAACAGAATCATACTTTCTAGCAGTAACTGGAAGACCCAAAATAAAATCCATAGAAATGTCATCCCAAGGTTTATTTAGAATTGGGAGAGGTGTGTACAACCCAGTATTTTGCGATGTTCCCTTAAAAGCCTGACAGGTTTTGCATTGTTTTACCAACTTAGTAATTTGTTTTCGCATATGTGGCCAAAAATATTTTTCCTCAACCAAAGCAATTGTTTTCCCCTGACCAAAATGTCCACTCAAACCCCCACTATGAAGTTCATGCACCAATTGTTCTCTTAAAGAATTTTTTGAAATGCAAAGTCTCGAACCTTTAAATAAAAACCCTTTATGAATAGTAAATTGACCAGATGGATCCGATCCAGAAACAAGACATTCTTCCCAAATCCCTTTAAAGTCAGAATCAGAAGCATATGTATCTTTCAGAAAATCAAAAGAAGAAATAGTTGGATAAACAGTTACCAACAAATGTGACCTTCTACTTAAGGCATCAGCAACCTTATTTAACACACCAGTTTTATGCTTGATATGAAATGAATATTCTTGCAAGAAAGAAACCCATTTGGCATGTCGTTTGTTCAGATTTTTTTGTGAACCCAAAAATCTTAAAGCTTCGTGGTCAGTGTTCAAAACAAACTCTCTTTGAATCAGATAGCATCTCCAAAATTTCAAAGACTGAACAATAGCATAAAACTCCAAATCATAAGTAGAATAACGAGATCGAACATCATTTAGTTTTTCACTAAAGTATGCAATAGGTTTTCCTTCCTGACTTAACACAGCACCAATGCCAATATGAGAAGCATCACAATCTACTTCAAAAACCTTTTCAAAATTTGGCAGACTAAGAATTGGAGCTTGACTCATTTTTTCTTTGATATTTTGAAAAGTTTTTTCAGCCTCAGGGGTCTATTTAAAGACTCCTTTTTTCAAGCAATCAGTGATAGGAGCAATTACAGAACTAAAATTTTGGATAAACCGACGATAGAAAGAAGCTAAACCATGAAAACCCCTTACCTCACTAATATTTTTAGGAACAGGCCAGCTTTGAATTGCCTCAATCTTTATAGGGTCAACTTTGATTCCTTTAGCAGACACAATAAAACCCAGAAATGTCAAACTAGAAGTCATGAAAGAGCACTTCTTTAAATTGATATACAATTTTTGTTCCCTCAAAGTTTCCAAAATTTGTTTCACATGAAAAAGATGTTCGGATGGATGAATGCTATAAATCAGAATATCATCAAAGTAGACTACCACAAACTTTCCAATAAACGGACGCAAAACATGATTCATTGTTCGCATAAAAGTACTTGGAGCATTGGACAAACCAAAAGGCATAACAAGCCATTCATACAAGCCTTCTTTTGTTTTAAAAGCAGTTTTCCATTCATCCCCAGGTCTAATTCTTATCTGATGGTATCCACTTCTTAAATCAATTTTAGAAAAAATTGTAGCACCACTTAGCATATCTAACATGTCATCCAACCTAGGAATTGGAAACCTATATTTGATGGTTATTTTATTTATGGCACGACTATCCACACACATCCTCCAGGTTCCATCCTTTTTAGGAGTAAGTAAAGCAGGCACAACACAAGGACTTAAACTCTCCTTTATCAGACCTTTTTTTAACAGTTCAGACACTTGAGTAGAAAGCTCTTTATGTTCATTTGGACTCATCCTGTAATGTGAAAGGTTAGGCAATGTAGCTCCAGGAATTAAATCGATATGATGTTGAATATTTCTCATCGGGGGTAAACCAGTAGGTAACTCATCAGGTGTTATATCAGAGAACTCATTCAGTAATGGTTGTATTGCTTCAGGAATTTCAAGAGTTGGTTCAGTTTCTTTCCCAAGCACTAGATATGCCACTTCAGATTGGCCTAACTCATTTGCATTTAAAAGCAACTCAGGAGTGGATGATTTTGCAGTTTTCTCTTTTGATGGGTCAGAAATATACCTTTGTGGAAAAAGAGTGAACTCTTTATTATCTTGAATTAAGGTATAGGTATTTTTCTCACCATTATGAATGGTTTTATGATCATACTGCCAGGGACGACCCAAAAGAATATGACAAACCTCGAGGGGCACAACATCACAAACAATTTGATCCTTATAGGCACCTCCAATGGATAAATTCACAATGCATTGTTTGGTTATAGGAACCTCACCCCCCTCTTTAAACCAAGATATTTTATATGATTTGCCAAGAGGTTTTGTTTTTAGTTTCAATCTTTCTACCATATGTTGTGACACAAAATTCCCTGAACTCCCACTATCAATCATTAAGGTGCAAATTTTTCCTTCAACAGTACAAGTAGTCCTAAAAATGTTTCTTCTAAGCCACTTATCCCCCTTATCAATTTGAGTAGTTAAAACTTGTCGGATTACCAATAATGGTTCCCCTTCATCACCTTCCAAATCAAAATTTTCCATATCCACATCATTTGCAGGGTCAGGATCACTCTCTTCCTCTTCCTCTAATTCTTCCTCATTTTCTATGAAATTATTTCGTGGAGGGTTATTTTTTCTGCAGGTAGCTGACAAATGACCATAAAGACCACACTTGTAACAAGGTCCAATTAGCTTAGGTTGATAAGAAGGTTTAGTTCCCATTACCCCTTTACCCTTGTCCAAGTTTTGACTTTCATAAGTTTTCATTTTTATTCCAGTTGTTCCTCCAGAAGTTTGTGCAGATTGTGTTTTACCTTTTCCAAGTTGTTGTCGTTTGTAAGTTTCAGTGATTTTGTTACTTCCCCGTTGATGTTGTTTTTCAATTTTCAAAGCCATACGATAAGCTTCATCTAACTTGATAACATGATGCAAGTTAAGTTGGTCCTGAATTGTCCATTTTAACCCATTAAGATATCGTGTAACCGTTTTCTCCTCCGATTCATCTAAGTCATTTCTAGATTGCAATTTATAAAAGTTTTCAGTGTATTCTTCCACATTTTAGTTACCTTGACGCAGATTATTAAATTCTTGGAAGAGTGTTCTTGCATGATCAGAAGGTAGAAATTTTCCTTTCATTTTTTCTTTCATTCTTTCCCAATTTTGAATTTTTTCTTTCCCTCGTCTCACTCTATTATTTTGTAAATTTTTCCACCACGTTAATGCATGTCCAGTAAGTTTTAGACTTGCAAATTTGACTTTTCGATTATCCGGAATTTCTTTCCATTCAAAGAATTGGTCCATTTTCTCCACCCATTCTATGAATTGATCGGGTTGTAATTTTCCTTCAAAATTATGAACATCAATTTTAATGCCGTGGTCCCAATTTCTTTGTTGCCTATTTTGATGTCTAGGACCCTCATCTTCACTTTCGGATGATTGAACATTAGGATTTGCATTAGCATTGTTCACATTCAAATTTGCCATAACATTAGCCATGTTAGTGATTTGTTCTTGTAAGTTTGCCAATTGAGTCATCATTTGTTGTTGCCAATCTCCCCCTTGATTATTTTGATTAGCCATAACTTTTAAGATGAAAAGACAACTCACACACTACCCTAGGATATACCAACCTAGGGCTCTAATACCAAAACTGATGTAGACAACTTAAAAACAAAAAAATCAAGAAAGGATAAATATTACGAAAAGAAAACAAAGACTCACCTTCCAACTTAAAACCACAATTGGAGAACAAATAGGCTAGAGAATAAGACTTCCACTTCAACTTAGACAGAAAACTGAAGACCAACAAACCTTAGACAAAAGAAAGTTAGCAAAGAACAAATTTAAAATAAAACAACGCTATCCTCAGAACATCCGTCAAGCGGACTCCTCACATGCATCGGGTGTAGGAAATTAAAATGAAAAATGCTTAGCTTGCAAACCAGGGGTCTACCAAGGCATAGGGCCAACGTTCTACCAAACTCCTCCAGCAAATGTCTCCAAAACAGCCCACAAATGTCACCTTAAAACAGCCACCAATCCTCCACAAAACAGCCACGACTCACCTCAAAAAACAGCCCCAAACTTACACCAACCGGAACCAGAAGAAGGATACAGGTGGAGTGGAACTTGCGTAGAGAAGAAGGGGTTAGAAGCCGAGAAGAAGGGAGGAGAAGCTCGCAAGCTTTCCTAGAGGAGAAAGGAGATGGAACAAGCTCTCAAGCTTTTCCAAGAAGAAAACCCTCAGGTTTAGTGGCTTTGCCAAACAATTTTCAACAACCTTTTTCTTCCAAAAACATGTTATATAAATAGGCAAACCATAAGAAAACCAAGCAGCCATAGCACCTCCATCTAAACCAATTAGATTTAGGGAAATGAAAGACCAAAGGTCACCAAACAGCAGCCATAATTTCAGCACCTGAAACAGAGCAAAAGTCCACAGCAAACCAGCCATAAAGGGCACGGAACAGCTAGCTGGGAAGGAACCGAAGAGGCAAATCAGCAACCAAGGCAGCAGGCACAAGAAGCCCAACAGGTAAGTCCACGGAACCAGCCAGGTGGGAAGGAACCGAAGAGGCAAACCAGCAACCAAGGTAGCAGGCACAAGAAGCCAAACAGAACATATGGGGAAACAGCAAAAACCACCAAAACCAAGGGGTTAAGAGGAGAAACCGAGGAGGCAGCAAGGGGGAAAACGAGAAGGCAGCAAGGGGAAAAGAAAAGCCACATTCCACCATACCTTTTAGGATTAATGAGCTAAACTTCAGCTCAAAAATAGAACTCCAAAATCAGCTCCCAACCCAAACAGCCCAAGCCAAACCGAGAACAACCCAACACCAAACCAACAGCAGCAGCAGCCCAAAGAACCCCAAAACCGGCAAACCCAAGGTCAAGCAAGCCAAGCAAATCCTACGCATTGATCACGGGATGCTTTCCATCATTGGATAGCTAAAAAAAACATAAAACAAAAATAGAAAACACAAATATAACAGTTCATATTACATCAAAACAGAAATTAAGAAAACTAGATGCATCAGTTTTTTGGGCAAAGGATTGCCTTGGTGTCTTCCAATCATACAACTCTTCTAGCTATGCCTTCAATGCCAGAGAGGTATAAATTTGAAGCTTATTCATTTAGGAGGAAGTTGTCAAGGAGTCAAGGTCAAAGATATAATGATGAATAGCGAGCATGACAACTACAGTTTGACAATCAAACTATGCCTCAGGTTCTTAAATCTATGGCTACTATCTCTATTGAAATCAAGCTAAAAAAATGATAGCGACAAAGCGCAACTATTCAACTGTTGAGTTGAAAGAATCTTTATGGCTTGAGCCAAGATACTAGGCTGTAAGGCTTCAAAATAAGTCAACATTATCATCGGCTAAGATATAAAGGTTATGATGAAAAGTGCAAGAGATTGAGGATGGTAGAAGTTTAAATGTTTAGTTTAAGGAGCTATAATCTGCTACAACAACCAAAAGTCTGAACAAGCTCTGCAAGGTGAGCATTATGGTGAGTCACTTGGGCTTCAATCCCAAGAATTTGTCATTGAAAGTTCCTTATGGAGGGAGAAGTATTGAGGTTGATGCCTCATGGACATGTGCTCCGAAAATTCATACTTGCTATTTCTATGAGAGTATTTTTAAGTTAAATTTTTAGAAGGTAAATTGGTTATCAGGTAAGACACTATTTATATATTTCATCCTCATTTTGCGAGGACTTTATAATTTTGTTTGAGGATTTTTATAGACACTGGCAGCTATGGTTAATTTTTCCTCCCGATCATGAGAGAGAAAGATGGAGCTCTTGATTAAATATAGTTTGTAGATGCTAATTTCTTGGCTTATAGTAGAAGTGATTTGGAATTAAGATTCGAAAAAAATTATCTCCTTTTGCTTAGAACGTATGGTCGGGGATATTGACGAACCTATTGAATCCAGATTTGTTTGGTGGACGATGCTTGACTTTGCTAGTAGATTTGCTTGGCGAGCTTAAGGATCTATTAGTGAGAATGGAGAGTAGAGAACATAGAATAGAGGAGAACAGGCTAGCAAAATCTTCTTTATCTCTATCAAGAAAATAGAAAAAAAATCTCAAAGAATCCTGTAGAAGTCCCCTAAAAAAGTGCCCTCCAAAAGGTTGCTAAATAGTTCCTCATCACCCTTTATTTATAGGATTTTAAGGGCTATAGGAAATGCTACACAGAAGAATTGAAATATGGCTACATGACAAATATCCGTACAATATTATACGCTAATCTATGACACATAATGCATCCTGATTGGATGTAGAAGGGAGAAATCAATGGTATGGTGAGCCGCTTGCCGTCAAGCGAGCTCAAGAGGGAGAGCGAGTAGGTGTAGGGGGAGTCCTAGAAGAGGCGAACCCTTAATTGGTGAGTCGTCTTGTGAGGTCAGTGAATGACTTAGGAGGCTTGGCGTTGCCTTGCTAAGGAGGGCGAGCCGAGGTGTTGGCAAGGAATATGAGTTCTTGAGTTTGGTAGGGGTTATAGCTGAATGAGTGAGGGTCATTGTGGTAGATGCTTTCCTGTAAATAAGTTAGTGAGCTCAGAGAGTGAGAGCTTGATTGGGATGAGTGGTGATCTACGGACGAGGAACCTCCTGGTCACCTAGTGTAGGGAGAGCTCTTGGATGGATGCAGGTGAGTGACGCCCTCTTGTTGGGTTGTTGTGGGCGAGTCCTTTAAGGCATCTGCTCATGAGAAGGAATGTCCTTGTCACAACCTGGTCGCTACCTGTGAAACACTTGAGAAGGCAGTTAGGTATGTACACAACTTGATGAAGATCTTATGGTTTCATCATTCTGAGTTTGTCATGAACCCTAGTGTACTTCGTCAATGGTGATAGTTGATTTAACTTGATTGAAAGATTCTTGTCAGAAACCATAGATTAGGCCTTTCAAGATGAACTAGTAGACTTGGGGCATTGGTTAACATCCATGTGAAAAAGGGGGAGGGTGAGAAAAAGGTCCCCTCCCTTGCCCCCTAGAAAAGAACTTTAATTCTATTAAAAAGTCTACCTATCCATGTGCATCCTACTCTATATCTTGTAAAAGTTAGGCATTGTAAAACATATAAATATGCTTGGTGGCTTATCATAAAGTATGTGACATGATGCATTGTAAAGCATGTGAAGTAGCACGTTGAAAAGTGTGTATGGTACATTGAAAAGTGTCCCCTAAAATTCACTTGCATGAATCCCAGAGGCGGAGGCACAGTGGGGGCACTGGGGGCACGTGCCCCCACTGGCCAATGCAAATTGTTTTTTTTATAAATTTTATTTTAGGTAAGTTATATGATTTATATACAAAATTAAAACCCTAAACCAATCAATTTCTCTCCGTTTTGCTCCCGCAAGCCTCACGCTGCACATTTCAGATCACAAGCTCTTCAGTGTGCAAGTGCCCTCTCTCTCTAAGGATTCGTGAGTCTATCTCTCTATCAATTTTTTGTTTGTGCAGTTTTTTCTATATTTTTTGAAATAGAATTAAAAGAAATTAGAGATTTATTGTAGTAATGCTGAGATTTGTGTTAAATAAATATGAATATAAATGTGTATAGTATTGTTAGATTTTTATTTTAAAATATAGAGTAAAAACATTTTAAAAAATATTGTAAATTAATAGTTTTCATTCATTTAAAATATAATAAAGCTAAATAAACTAAAATTACATACTAAAAAAATAAAGATCATACATTTTCGAGAACTAGAATTTATATGCATTTCAAGTATAGAATTGGTTCTAGTTACGTTTTATAATAATTTTTAAACCATTGAATCTCTTTTGACGGAAAATTTAGAAAAGATAATTCAATAAATTATAGTTATAAATACTATTGAGATGAGGATTTCAAATCTTTCATTCAAGTAAGTTATTCTTCATTAAAAAATGTATTTTCATTTTGTTCAAATATGTTTGTTCTTTTATATTTAATTGTATATCATTATATATTTTTTTTGTTATAGATATGGAGAGATACTTCAAAAGAAAGGCTGATGTAGTTGAGCAAGATGTAAATTGTGATGATACTAATACACAAATCAAATATCTTTGTGTAAAATTTTTTGATGACCAATTGACCCAAGATTAAGGAAAAAAATCTTTAATTATCATCAAAATGATAGAGATACAGTGAGAATAACATACTTATTAAGAGTGCCTTGTCTGCCCCACGATTATGAATTCCAACAAACAAATTTTGGAAATAAATTGTGTATGTTTAATCTTGCGTGATTTAATGATTACACAACATGGTTAGAATATAGTCTAACCAAAGATTCATCTTATTGCTTATTTTGTTATCTTTATAGGCCAGAAATAGGAGAGCAAGCAAGTGGTGATAGCTTCGACACAAACGGCTTTCAAAGTTGAAAAAAAGGATATATTTCAAGTTCATGTTGGACAAGTTAATAATTCTCATAACATTGCATATAGAAAATGTGAAGATCTAATGAATCAAAAACAAGACATTAGATTTGCTATTACAAGATCTTCTGATCAAAATCGAAAAGATTAGACTTGCTAATAAAGCTTGCTTTGATATTACAAATTGCTATAGCAACGGTCGAACGAGCATTCTCCGCTTTGAAAATAGTAAAGAATCATTGGCGCAATCGTATGCGAGACATTTGGATGAATTAATGATTGCTTAATTACTTATATTGAAAAAGATATTTTTATTAGTATTGATAATGAAGCGATTGCACAATGATTTCAAAATATAAAGACACGAAGGGAGAAATTGTAATACGAGAAAAATATGAATATCATGCGCTTCGATTTTGATTATAAGTTTTTAATTATATAATTTATCTTTTTTATTTAACAAGTATAAAAAAATTTTTAAAATCACCAATGCTGGTCCAAAGTCCAAATGAGAAAGGTTGAGAGTTTTTTCACAATACATTAATTGTGCCCCCATAGACAAAAAATCTTGGCTCCGCCCCTGATGAATCCCAATGAAGTACTAGTGAGACGAAGTGGATTGAAAGGTCCTTTTAGTTCATTTGGGAATGTAAAATACATGGGCAAATTGAAATTTTGGGAAAATGAAATAGAAGGGTATTTAATGTTTTTTTTGCTAATGTTATATGGATTTGGAACATGGAATTAATAAGCTTAAGAAAGTAACTTAAGTTTGGATAAAGAAAAGTCTAGTTTTGAGTTGGAATATTGGCAATGGGGGTTTGGCTCGATTGAAGATTTGAATTTTAACTATGATGCATAGACACTTCATCATTGTGAAACTTATTATATAAGACTCATGCATTTAGTCGACATGCGCCCAACAAATGTCTAATACACAATTTTTATGTTCAATTAAACATAAAAAATTAACAAACACTAATTTTATAGGTATATTACATAAACAACCTAAGTCATCTCTTTTTTTAATTTTAAAATATTACTTAAATAACTAAATATCTACTTAACACTAAGTTCATTTTCCCATGATTTTTTAAATTTTATTTTATTTACTTTTTTCACAAAAGAGTTAATTTTCTGATTTTAACTTAGAAATTTATGCTATTATGTGATTATTCTTTCTTCAATTGAGTTTAAGATATTTAATAAATTTAAATATTTATTTTTTATTTCAGGAGCAATTGAAATAAATTTGTCATTATATGCATTCGTTTCACATTATTTAATTTTTTAAATTGCTATTTATTTATTTTTTATTTTAAGATACGATGTTATAATGTTGTGCTCAATGGATGCAACTGTTCTATATTTTCAATAATATATGTATTTCGTATTCATGTCATATCATATTTGTGTTCCTACGTTAAAAAAAAAAAAAATTTGTGTTCCTACATAAAATATGAGACAATGAAAGATAAAGCCATGGGGATGGTATATTATGTTGGAACTTAATATTTTGACAAATATTCACAGATTCAAGTAGTACTTGTTTTCTAGTTGTAATTCCAGATTTTTTACTATTTTGATTAGAATTTTACGCTTGTTATGAATTTTAGATGTTGGTAGCAACTTGATTTTACAAAATAGGAAACATGTTTTGATACTGGGGCTATTTTCCTTTCAGGCTCAACACTTTTCACCTTGCTGGACGCGGAGAGTTGAATGTGACACTTGGTATACCTCGTTTGACTGAAATACTGATGCACGCAAAGGTGGACATCAGTACTCCTGTTATGACCTGCCCTTTGCTTGACTGGCGATCCAGGTAAATTATGAGGCTTAAGATACCATGCGAGTTTTATGCTACGTTTATATTAAATAACGGATCATTCAAGATGGAAATCACCTTTTTTGAGCTGCTTAATTTTTATTGTATAGCCTTTGTGCTTGCCATTTTCATTTCTTGTTGGTCTATGCATGATTACGTATAGTTTTCACTACTTTTTGCAGGGAGGATGCTGAATTCATTGCTGCGAAGATGCGGAGAATTTGTTTGGCGGATGTTATAGAGAGTATAGAGGTCTCCACTGTGCCATTCTACACTAGTGGAAAACAGGTGTACACCCTATATAAGTTAATATTGAAACTTTACTCTCCTGTGTTTTATCCTCCACATTCGGGTATTACCTTGGAAGTTTGCATGGGGACCTTGCAAACAATTTTTATCAAAGAGATGGAAGAAGATATAACCAAGCACTTGTTGTTGTCATCTAAGATTAAGAGCATTATAACAAGCTCATTCAAGAAGGATGTTGAATCGGATGAGGCTGATTTAGATGAACCTGCAAGCCATTTAGCAATGGGAAGTAAAAATGATGTTGAAGAGAATGCTGACAATGTTCGTGATGCTGATGAAAGTAAAGATGATGATGATGCTAAAGATGATGATGATGATGACGATGATAATGTTATGGATGCGGAAGACCTAGGTGCTGATGCTGAGAAGAGTAAGAGGCAGACCAATGATGAAATTGAATACGATGATAATGTTGAAAATGAAATGTCTGCTTTGGACGATGAATATGATGGCATGCAATCTGAATCTGAGGTTGAATCTGTTCTTATTGGCGATAAAGAAGATTATGAAATAGGAGGTGAAGATCCCAGCACTGCAGCGGAGGAAGAAGTATCTCAAACCCCATCAACATTTGCATCAAAGGAAGAAGTATCTCAAACCCCATCAACATTTGCATCAACTCCTTCGCATACTGCCCGGAAGAAGGAAGTGAAGTCCAAAGTCAAAACGAAGGCGGCCATTAAAAGATGTGGCAAAAGGAGTGATAGAATACTTCTAGTGGAGTCCAAAGGATCAGAATTTGAAATCCATTTCAAGTTTTATCAAGATGAACCTCATGTTTTACTGGGAGAGGTAATTTCTAGTCTCCTCCTCCTTTTCCCACTTTTGAATTGCTTCTTTTTGCGAGTTGTGTTTTTGGCTTTAGCTTATATCACATCTTCTGGCAATTTTTATTTTGTAAGCCCTTCATTTTTTAAGCTAAATGGTAACCTGATCCAGAAATGCACGTTTCTGCAAGTTACAATGAGTTGTCTGAAAACCACTCAATTTAAAACATGTTTTATCCTTGCATCCAATAAATAGATTGGGATGCCAAAATTTTTTTACCGTTGTGACTCATCTTTTAAACGGATATAAGAATCTCTAAAATTGAGCTCTTTTTTTTGGTCCCATTTCATAACATTAGGTTCTCTTGCAGCTTGCTCTGAAGACGGCCAAGCGTGTATATGTGAAGGCATGCAAGAACATCGAGCGTTGCTCAGTGGTGGAACCAAAGCGAAGCGGCGATCCCCTCTCGCTGCAGACTGCAGGGGTGAACTTCAATGTGCTCTGGAACTTATATGAATACATTGATATCAATAAGATTGTCACAAACAATATTCATGCAATGCTGAAAACATATGGTGTGGAAGCTGCAAGAGCAGTCATCTTAAATGAGGTGAAGGGCGTCTTCGATGCATATGGCATTCAGGTAAACATAAGACACTTGATGTTGATTGCGGATGCAATGACCTGCCATGGTGAGTATCGTCCCTTGAATCGGCTTGGAATGCAAAGGTACAGCACTTCTCCTTTCTGTAACATGTCATTTGAGACCGCGACTGCTGTCATCTCAGAGTCTGCTCTCCATGGTTATGTGGACACCATGGATTCACCTTCAGCTTGTGTCTCCCTTGGCAAGATAGTGAAGATTGGTACAGGTGGCTTTGATTTGCTGCAAAACATACAGTTATGATAAGCTTAATGGTTTTGCTCAATTTATTTATAGGAGAAGTCAGCGTTTTGATTTCAACTACTATGCAGCAGCATGGCGCAGCACTTTCATGCATTCTAAATCTAGCTGTGTTGTTTGTAGAGAAGTAAAATTTTGGTAGAACTTGTTTTGTATTTATGAGTGCAATAATAAGCCGCTTTTCTATTATCTTCTTAAGCAATTTTAATACAAGTCTCTTGAGGAAAGTGTATCACATTTTTCTTGGTCTTTAGTGTATCTCCAACTGAAAAACTCAATTTTCACTCTAAAATACAGCAACACTCCATAATATAATAATTAATCTCAAATATATATGTATATTGGAAATATTTTTTTCTCCAACAGAAAAAATGGTATTTGTGAAGTGCGGCGTCAATATTGATACTGTAATGTTCACGTCTAGAGGTCTCGAGAATGGTGCAGATTTTTACGTTCGGTTCAGATGAAGCAGCTTGCGGATGGCTAATGTTGGTTTAATGTACATAACAAGTTCTAAGCATAGTGAATAGTGCAATGGCTTCAAACTTGAGAATCTAAACTGGACATCTTTGTAATCAAGGGGCTATTTGAGTTAAATTTTGTCAAATCTCATGATGAGTTAAATTAATATTTCTCGTTTGGTTTTTCCTCTTTTTGTTATAAGTCTTAGATTTACTAAATTTGGGAGTTTGACGAATTATAGGATTTACAAAAATGAAATGACAGAGAAAGTCGTGGAAACTACTTGTCCTTGTTCCTTAAGCTCGATGGGTAGCCGGCCGTAGGGAATGTAAAAATGACCCCGAAGGAGGCGAAGCTAGAAGCTTTTCTAGCTATTGATGGAGAAGTTGTTGACAAAGGAGTTGTTGGAGGCAATGGAGCTTGCCAACAGTCATTAACTCATTATTTACTAGCTGTTAGATTAGGAAATTTATAATGTTTTATAGAGGACCTTTATTTAGGCTATTTATTATTAGTTGTAATAGTTAGTGTTAATTAATAGAAATATTCATTAAAAAATAATATTAATTATAATTTAATGATTACATAAAAAATAGTGTATTAATTAATTAAAAATATTAACTTGATTAATATTAATTATGATTTGATTAGTTAAGATATCAGTACATAATAATTATAATTTAATTAATCTGATTAGTGTAAAAAAATATTTTTAAGTTGGAATTTGTATTTCATTAATTTATGTATTTACTAGTTAAGAAATAGTTAGAATGTTAATATATAATTAGTATGAGTATGATGAAGTATGATTTGATTATTTTTTATAATTCAATAATATATATATATATATATATATATATATATATATATTATTAATAATAATTATTAAAATTTATTTACAACAACAACAATATCAAGCCTTTGTCCTACTACGTGGGGTCGATTATATGAATCCTTTTTTCCCATTGTGTCCTGTTAAAAGTCAAATTGTCGTTTAAATCTAATAAAGAAAGATCGTTTCTAATATTTTCAAACCAAGTCTTTTTAGGTCTACCACTACCTTTATTAACAAAAGTCAAACCTAATGCCGTTTTATGTGACCAAATCACCTAAGGATACTCTCTCTAATCTTATCTTCCACTGGAGCTACTCCAACCTTTTCACGTATATGCTTATTTCGTAACCTATCTCTAAGGGTAAAGCCACTCATCCACCTGAGCATCCTCATCTCTGCAACACTTAACTTAGTATTATGCTTCTCTTTTAATTGCCAACATTCGGCACCATAAAACATTCCAAGTCTCACCACCATCTTATAGAATTTTCCCTTAAATTTGAAGGGGACTTTTCTATCACACAACAAGCCCGATGCTTTCCTCCCCTTCAACCATCCAACTTGAATTATGCTGATAATATCCCCATCTATTTCATCATCACTCTAAGCAATAGATTCAAGATATCTAAAATGTGTACTCTTATTAATGACTTGATCGCTCAAAGTCACAATCCCCTCACTAGGTCTATTACTACTAAAATTACACTCCATATATTCCGTTTTAGATCTACTCAAGTGAAAACATTTAGACTCTAAGGTTGACCTCCATAATTCAAGTTTACCTTCAACTCCCTCTCTAGTCTTATCAACAAGAAAAATATCATCAGCAAAAAGCATACAACACCAAGGTACATTCTCTTGCAAATGTCTAGTGAGAACATCCATGACTAAAGCAAAAAGATATGGGCTTAAGGCTGATCCTTGATATAATCCAACCGAAATAGGAAAATACTTGGTCAAACCACTTTGTGTTTGAACACAAGTAATAGCTCCTGTATACATATCTTTAATGATTTGAATATAAGCGTTATTAACTCCTTTCTTTTCAAGAACTCTCTATAGCACTTCTCTTGGAACTTTACCATATGCTTTCTCTAAATAAATAAATATCATATGTAGATCCTCCTTATTCTCTCTATATTTCTCCATCAAACCTCTCAATAAATATATGGCTTCCATAGTAGACCTACCCGGCATGAATCCAAATTGATTTTGAAAAACATTAGTATCACACCGTAACCTACGCTCCATAACACGCTCCCATAGTTTTAAAGTATGACACATTAACTTAATTTCTCTATAATTCACACAATCTTGTGCATCACCTTTATTCTTAAAAATAGAAATTAACACACTCATTCTCCACTCATATGGAATCTTTTTAGTCTTCAAAATAATATTAAAAAGATTAGTAAGATAAGAATTCCTTCATCTCCTAAGCATTTCCACACCTCTATTGGAATATGATTAGGTTCAACAGCTTTTCCACACTTCATTTTCTTTAAAGCCTATTTAACTTTGGTTTTACTAATACGCCGATAAAAATAGAAATCTTTATTTTCATTTAGGGTGCTAAGGTCACTAAAGTCAATCCTTTTTTCACATTCTTCATTAAAAAGTTTAGTAAAATATCTCATCCACTTTGTTGAATATCATCTTCTAAGAAAAGTACTTTTTGATCTTTATTTTTAATACACTTCACTTGAATTAAATCCTTACTACTCCTATCTCTTTGTTTGGCTAACTTATACATATATCTTTCTCCCTCCTTAGTATCTAATCTATTATATAAATAATTAAAAGCTATGATCTTTGCATTGCATATTGCTTTCTTAGGTTCCTTACGTGCCTCTTTATATCTTTCCCAATTATGAGAATTTTTACATCTATACCAATTTTTATAATAAATATTCTTATTTGTTATCTTTTTTTACGCATTTGGATTCCACCACCAACTTATTTTATTATTAAGAGCTTTTCTCTTTGATATTCCAAGCACATCTTTTGTAATATTCTTAATATCATTAACCACTTTTTCCCACATAACATTAGCATCCTCATGCATAAGCAAAATCTTAAGATCTAAAATCTTTCTCTCAAACATAGTTTTGTTAATATTATTTAAATACCCACATCTAATCCTAGAATATCATTTTACTTTATTTTTTATTTTTTGCCTCTTTATCTTAAAGTTCAAAACTAATAATTGATGTTAGGTACATAAATTTTTTACTTTGGATAACTTTATAATCTTTGTAATCTAAACGATCTAATTTTATTATAAGAAAATAATCAATCTGAGTTTTATTATATTCATATATATTTTAAATTCTAAAATAATTTATGTATTCAAATAATTCATCAAAATTTAATCAGGTTTAATCCCTATTATGCTAAATAATTTTCAGTATTTAACACTCAATAAATTCATTTTTATAGGATTTATTTAATTTCTAGTTGAGATAAATCCAAATAGGTCCTTAGTGTAGTATGACACATCATTAATGAGATGGCAATTTGTAGGAGACTAATTTTTATTTATTCATTCATTTTTTTTATAAAAAATTTTGGGATCCTAATTTATGTAAAATGATGCTCTTGCATTTGCCCTAAATTCTCTGAGCAAGTGGCCATTATTTTGTATTATTGTACTAATTTCTTAGATTTTCTATTTTCCAGTGTTCTATTCTTTCTTCCAATTATGTAATAATAAATTTTTAATATAAGTGAAATAATTGTTCTTATGATTTTTGATGAATCAAATATTGTAGGTGTTGAAAGATTGATCCTTTGTGCTTATATTTTCAAAAATTGTATTGAGATATATACTATAATTGACTCAAAGAAATATAAGTGGAGTGCTTAAAGATGACCATGTTTTCTATGTTTATAGTTAATGTAAAAGTATTATATTTGAAGGACCTAATCATGTCATATCATGATTATTCGATAAATTTTATGTTGATTGTTGACTATCTAACTCAACCCTCTACTTTTTTCATCCAAAATTTGGGGCCTAATAATGACAGTATTAATCATGAATTAATATTTTTAGATGTATATATATATATATATATATATATCTTAAATTGGTCATTATATTGGCATGCATGGTAATGTAGTTAATTCTAAATTAATGATATACATAAAATACTTAGATGTGCTACTATCTTTTTAGTTAAAAAATTACTTTTATCTTACAAGTTCATTGCAATATACTTAACTTAAAATTAATATATATGAAGCATTTAATTGTGTATTTATATTTTTAATGATAAATAGACCAATACATGTATGGTACTTGGTTTAGTAATTATATTGTTGATTACAACTTAATTATTATGCATGGTAATATAATAATATAAACAAAATCTAAGTGAAGAAATTAGATGTAATATTGTGTTTTAAGTGAAAAATAAGCTAACATGTAACATGATTATAGCTACACACTTAACTTACAATCAATATATGTGAAATAGCTAATTGTACATTTATATTTTTTCTGATAAATAGGCCAATATGCAATAACTCCAAATTCTATTTCCTGAAAATTTCAAACTTTGGTCTAAGATTGCTGTGGCGTTGGAATGGGCGGCGCCTTAGCTTTGAGCTCTCGATTTTTTGGGGAATTAATTGGGGGGAGCGGTGTCAGGGTTTTGGGTGGTGCTAGAGGCTGGGCCTGAAACTTCATTCTTTTAATAAAAAGATCTAATTCCATTTTATCCAAACCATCGCCATCCATCCCCTCCCCATTCCATCCTTGGCCAGGAGAAAGTGGAGAGAAGAGGAAAGAAGGGAGGAGAGAGAGAGAAATAGAGATATATATATATATATATATATATATATATATATATATATATATATTCAAGTCATTTTCATCCATTCCTCTAGTTGGAAAAGTGTTCTGATCATGTTAGGTAACCCGAATCCTATTCTTAATTTCAATGATTTTAATTTCTTGAATTTTATCCCTCTTAAAAATGATTAAAAGCAATCTCTTATTTTAGTCGTATAACTAATAATATGTGATAGATATCACCATCATGGGTATTTTGACTGATTAATATTGAGATTTCATAGGATGATTTTTTATGTCATTTTGATTGAGATTTGTAGAATAAAATTGAGTATGAAATAATCAAGAGCAAATGTTTTGCATTTAGACATGAAATATATGTCAAGTATATATTTACTGTGCTTTTAGTTCAACATACATTTTGGCATATTATCGGCATATTGGTGAGTATAATTATAGTTATATTGAGTGTATATGATATTTTCTATTGTGCTTCATCTGATGTGAAATGTGTGTAAAAGCAAGAAAGACTGATTGAAAATAATTAATTGATTTAGGTTAGCTGGAGATATGTTACCCTATACGGGAAAGTGGGCCAATGAACTTTTATTTAAATAAGATTTGTGGTGTAATCCTAAGTGATATAAATAGGGAGGCATAAGGAGATTAATTGATATGATATGATACGCTGACAAATAGAAAATGGTGACTTCTTACATGAAAGTTATCTAACTTGTGATATATGATATGAGATAGATTTCTGAAAATATGTCTGATATAATTGAGACTGATTCTTGTAGGGTTGGATTATATGACTGGATACAGGAAAACACCACATATAGATGGATATCCTATCTTGTTTATATTGCTTATACATGTATATGATATTAACATACTTGATACATTACATAAGTGATATGATATGATACGACATACACATGATACAAGATATTGCTAAAATTGACATATAATATGATTAATAAGATCAATATAAGGACACATTACTTATATGATATGTAATACATATGATATTGATATTATACAACATGCATACATATACAACACTACATATAAGGCTAATATGATTAATAAGACTAGTATTGGAAACATTGCATTTCACATAATGCATATAAAGACTTATATGAACTATTTTGTAATTGATGATTATAGGAAAAGATAGGACCTATTGATCCATTATAGGTCTACTAATCATTGGTTATGAATTATATTACTTATAGCAATTTTCATTATTTATACAAAGTGACAATGTATATATTGACTTCTCATATTACATGATTTAGTTCCCATTGACTATTACATATTCTTATAGTTATATATTTACACTACTTTGGATTAAATAACTACATGCATATTATTTCTACTACCTGCATTGGTTTCAGTTGTAGGTTATGATAACCTATTGAGTTGTTAGCTCACTCTGTGATTTTATATAATTTTAGGAAGAGGTCAGGATCCAATGTAATAAGATATATCAAATCCTTAGGTTTTATTTTATTTTTTGTATTATGTTTAATTCTTTTCTAGTTAGGAGTTTAGAGAAAGCCTGATGTAATGATAGATCCCAATGCTATTGTAAATTAAACTTAGAGGAATGAGTATAGTTGTACTTTTTGTTAAATGGATATAATTATTGTTGTTTCCATTAGCTTTACTTAATTAAAAGAAATTAGAAGCTTTAGACGTCTAAGTAAGGGATATAATAGGCAATTCTTCTAAAATTTAATCTTATGGTGTTACACAATATATGTGTGGTACTTAGATAAGTGCTTATGTTCTTGTTAAAAAAAGTTCATTATATTATCATGCATGGTAATAAAATTAATTCAAATATAATATAAATAAAGATTTTACTACTAGGTGTGTGGTGGTCACTACCACTTTGAAGAAGTTGAGTATAGGCCTCTTAAAAATGCATTTCTAGTTAGGTGAAGCTCAAACAACTATGAAGTATATCTACCAACCTCACCGGCTTTGTTGTTCCCCTAAAATGATTTTAGGGTGATGGACACCTCTTGAAGATATATTTTTCTAATGAAATATACTTATGAGTTATTGGATGGTTGTAAATTCTTGAAACATATTCCCTTTAGAGTTGCCAAAAAAGCCTATAGTTTACGTACTAAAGAAGTTTGAAGCTAATGATCTCACTGCACAGGCTGCGGGGTCTCTATTTTGACATTTCTTTAAAGAACCTACAATTTAGTTCTATGGTGCCCTCATTCATAAAGTATTATTGAGGATGGTTGATAATAATAAGAATGGTGAGTACTCCATTATAATCAATATTTGAGAGAAGAACACGACCCTCAGGATTCTAAAGTTTTTTTAAAATGTATGGGTTAAATTTTTAAGAGTTTCAAAATGATACTAAGTTCAAGAGTGATAAGAAGCAGCATACTATTTGAGAGTTACTTCAATAGGGATAAGAATTATAAGAACCTAGATCTTGAAAATGCTTTCATGAAGTGCCTGACAAATATGATTTATATTATTTGTATTTAGTGTTCTCATTAACCATAAAAAACACAATGTTATCTTCATTGAAATGGTTCTCATTATCAAAGATGAGGATGCATTTTTTAGATACCCTTGGGGTAGGATCTCATGGGGGAGGACACTTTGAGGGCTAAAAAGGGATGTAGTGCACTATGAGGCATATACAGTAAGTAGAAGTGTCCTAGCAAATTACATTATAGTTGTATATGTAGCACACTACAACATTAGGCTTATGAAGCCATACTAAATGTGGGGAAGGGATGTGTTAAGTTTTTTAGGAATATAGTGCAAATGATACTAAGCTTGAAGAGCAACAAGGTGCTCTTGATTCTAATCCTATCTTCATTTTTAAGTATTTTGATTTTAACTGTTTAATTTTCCCCAAAATTGATTATATTGCATTTTTTGGATTTATTAAACTTCTACTGTGCAACTTTTTATATGATATAATACTGATTATTCTAAAAATTTTGACTGTAATATTTTTGAATGTGACATGATAAAATAGAAGTTATTGAATTTTGTATGATTTTCCAGAATAGAAGTATTTTAATCTAAGCATATTATTAAAACAAGAATTGTGAATGAATATAGATATGTGGTTGAGTAATATCCTGACATTATTATGATTAAAAAATATGATATTAATGTGTGAAAAATAAATAAAAGGCTAGTTTTACTTACGTTGGTTGGAGACTGACTGACTTGTATAGGACGGTGGGTCGACGGGCTTTCCTTTAAATATATGGTTTAGTTTTATTCTCAATTGATTCACATGATACTGATTAGAAGTTATAAGGAGTTATTATTAGGCTAACGGGCAAAGAGTGACGACTTTGTTTACTGAGCCAACGATTACAGACTATGGATTACTAATATTGGAAAATACTGCTTAAGCCAAGACTTCTTACTTAATTAATATGATTACTGAAATGCATGTTACTGATCCATTATTAGTGTATAACTTTACTATTTACTGATTTATTATCATTGTACAAATTTACTGTTACTATCGTGGGTTTACCGATACTGATATAATTACCGACAATATTATTTTTTTATTTACTGTACTATACTGACTCTATCAACGATACTGATACTGATGTATATTATTATTATTGTTTTTATTGTTATTGATTCATTGTATTATTTACTGATTAATTAATTATGTGACGTACTGAGCATGTGATTATGATATTGCACTGATAGAATAAAATATGATTACTATTATTAATTTATTGTATTGATATTACTGCTCCTGATTTATTATATTGTTATGATTTACGATAGTCTTTATCGATGCTTTGGTATTACCAATTTATAAGATTCATTTACTGATTGTCACTAATTGATAATACTGATATGACGACTACTTTATGGCTTTGACACATGTACTGGTTTACTGATTTTCACACTGTACTATTTTACTAGTTATCGTACCAGACTATTTTACTGTTTATCGACTCTATTGCTACTCTATATGAGTTTTACTATTTTTGTACTGATTCATAATCATATGATTGTTAAGTTACTGGTATTGAACTGATTAGATATGCATACTTTTTCTTTACTATGCATTGAATTTAATTATAGGTTTTTAGTTTTCTGCTGGGTTGTTTAGCTCATTATATATGGTTTAAATGATTTCAAGATAAAACAGGAAGCAAGAGTGAGTGATTGATCAGGATCCCTTAGATTCCTTTTCTTTTGTTTTAGTTATTCTTTTATACTTAGGATTTGGATAGACATTATATGATTGTATGATTCATGAGTATTATATATGATTTTTAATGAAATGAATACAAAATATATTAATATTTTGAATTATAAAATTTATTTCTACTATTTATTACTGATAGATGACATTAGATAGATCTGATTATTATATAATAAAAGATAAAATAAAAAATTATTCCAAATTGGATTCTAGAGCGTGACATCACATCTTAATCTGTTAATCTTTAGTCTTATCTATGTTTATTATTCAATCAGCAAATATTATCATTCATTCAATCTCATCAGTCAATCAGTTGTATCTGTAAATTAGTTACACATATATAATAGTACTATCAATATTTTTCTTGTGTATCAAATATTCAGATGAGGGTATCTTGATATTGATCTTACTCCAATACTTATGACTCCCCATCAGTCTCTATCTCCTTATTACTCTTAATCAGTGAATTTCTTATGACTCTCAATCAGTGAATCAATCGCCCCGGCTTCTTAAGACTCTTGATTATTCTCCAGCTCCTTACTACTCCAAAACAGTGAATCATGTAGATCTTGAGGGTATCACATGGAGTTATCATGTCATATATTTGATATCAATCAATACATCATTTTTATCAGATCAATATCAGTTCAGTATGTTATTTTAATACATGTTAATCACATTAATTATTTTAGCCCATATTACCTTTTAGTATTATCATATTAAATCATAGTATATTTTTTCATCCTATTTTTAGTATACCTTTTTTATAGTGATTCTTATACATACATTTAACCAGTAAAAATACAATAATGTAATCTCAAATTGTTTAGAAAGATCAACTTTATAACGTACATACTCAAAGTTACATGATGAAAGCTTACAAAATTAGGAGATGATGTATATTAGATAGATTTAGGAAAGATAAAATCCATAGAAATCAAAATCATCGAAAACAAAAGTAAGAAAATAGTTACATTCAATGATCAGAATATTTTTTATAACAAAAGCGACAAACAGAAAAGTCCAGAGAGCTTCATGTCCATTCTCTCTTTCCTTTCCTCTTCCCCATTCTCTTCTTCTTTCTCGATTCCTTCCCAACCAAGCTGCATGGGAGGGTGAGGGAGGGAGTGAAATGGCAAAGATATTTATATTAAAATATATCAGAACTCATTTTAGTGTCTCATGTCACAGTGCTCCAACCTGGCACTCTAGTGTCGCATGCGCATTCCAGAGTTATGGTAGAACAAAGGCGTTAATGTCGCGTTGGTGATTTTTGGGCACAATTGTGCTCTCAACCATAATGCCGTAACGCTTGCAAGCATTGCGTTGTAGCTCTCAACTCAAAATTTTTATATATAATAATAATAATAATAATAAATTCATTTTAAACTTTTGGGTGGTTATAGGCTAGGTGAAATGAAATTTGCTAATTGGTTTTAGACATTTTATTATTTAAACTAATTTAACCTTGCACTATGATGCTCACCTCCCCAACACCGCAGTAGCCCAGAGAATCTTTTAGATTCCCCCATAATCATTCCACCTAAGGCATGGCACCACGATGGAGCTTCTCAGTGCTGCAGCGCACCCCCAATTGCAAATTAAATCAAATTCAAACAGGTATTGAGCTTAGGGGCTATTTTGTTAGAATACAAAGTAGTATAAATTATTCCAAATGCAGGGGTTTTAAAATTTTAGTGTTTGGTTGGAACACAAAGTGGAACAAAGTAAAGTGACTGTAGTGTAAATCATTTTAATTCATTTTTTAAGTAAATCAAACTCGCCCAATTTTGAGCAAGAACCGTTTACATTATAAGCAAGTTTGCTTGACCACCAACCACCATTGTCGCCACCTCCCAACCACCATCGGTCGACGCTACCACCTACCACTGGTAACCACCTCCACCACCACCGACGGCCAGCACAACCCATCGTTACGTCACCACCACCGCCAACCATAGCAGGCCACTACCACCCTTCAATGGTTAGCACCACTACGGCTAATCGTGGTTGGCCACCATCCCAGATGACCACCACAACATATCGTCGGCCACCACCATCGCCAACCACCGCCACCACTTGCCACCGGCCACCACCACTAGCCACCATCTCTATCAGCTGATGCAGCCACCCGTTGCTGGCCACCACCACCACCGCCATATCTATAACACCCTAGAATCAAATTTAAAAGAATTATCTATTTTATCTTCTTAATTAATCAACCAAAATTTCTATAAATCATTAAAATAATATATCTATATATCCAATGAAATCAACTAATAATCATATACCTCAAAATATTTTACTATATTCTCAAAATTAAAATAGCCAAAAAAACAGTACAATTACTACTCAATGACACACTTTCGATTATAAAAGAATAAGAGAAAATATAAAGAAAATTAAAAGAAAAACCTAAGGATCTCTATCAATCTTACTCCAATCGATCCTAGCCCCTTCTATGTCCTAAAATCATAAAAATTCACCTAACGAGTATAAAAGCCAAGCAAGTAATCAAAACTCTATCAATGCTTTCAATGCAAGGTAAATAAATTAATATTTATATTTGATGGGGGCAGTGGAGTAACCTAAAGAATTATGAAAATAATTTAGGGTTCCATCAATCCCTAAATAATACTTATATTTTTTGATATAAAAATTATAAAAACCCCACTTAATATACGCAAGTATACATGCCAAATCAAGTAATATTGTGATATGGTAGAGTATCGATCTCATGAGGAAGAATGTTTACTTGTAAATACTAGCAATGTTTACTTCAACTACAATAATTATCCTACTCAATAAAAATAAGTTTTGGTAGAGATTCAATCCCTTAATTTAAAAAAAATTAAATGAAATACTATTTTGATAAATTATTTTAGATTGATAGAATATAAATATAATATATTTTCTAATGATTCCTTTTTATATTGATGCTAGTCAGAGCATATGCCTCACCAACAGCTCAATCAAGCGTGAAGAAATAAATGACAAATTAAAACTTTCAACCTCAATACTACTTTAAACTCATATAGTATGTCACCCTATGAGAATCTTAGAGGAGTAAGTAAAGCATGCACTATTAAAACTCCCTCATGACAATTCATCTTTATAAATTTAATATATGACAAGCATTATCCCTATACTTGTATCATACCAATCTAACATACTTGATTGTGCCTACTTTTTTATTCTTAGGCTCCATATTGCACCTGATATTAACTACACATATAGCTACTATGTGTATTAAATGAAGACTTAGTATATTGAAAATATTATGAAATTATTGATGAAGAGAATTCATCAGTACTCCATATTTCATTTATACAAATTGTCTAAAATTAGATAATTTAGCTAGATATAAAGAATAAATGAAGCAAATTCATTTTTATTAATTACACAAAAAAAGAAAGTACAGAAGAAAAGATATCACCGGATGGATTTAATGATCTCCTCTACACTCATCCTTAAACTTATAGAATTGCTTCCATAAATACAAGCCAAGCACTCTAATGGAATGTATCTAGTACTTCTCTGAATTCTCTTAGTTATCACTTATATGAAAAAAAATTAGAGAAGCACTATAAATATTAAAATTAAATAAGTGACTAGACTTCTTTACTAACATTACAAATGGATTATTTATAAAAAAATATAGAAAATGAATTCTAGCATCACAACGCTCAAGACACTTGTGCAGCGATGCCCATAAAATAAATTAATGCTGCAGTGTTGAAGGGTTTTCTCCGCTGCAGTGCTTGCTGACATGGACATGATGTTTAATGATTCGACGCGTCGCTTCGTTAGCAGATCTTGGCCTGAACAGTTTCAACTGTAGTGCGGCTGTGTTGATGATGGTTAAGCACTACAACGTCCACATGGCACTCCCCTTGACTTGGCAGTACTAAAATTTGGCACCATGGTGCTATATAGATAGAGATTGGGCTTTATGGTGTTAACTCCTCCGACACTACGGTGCTGTCAAATAAAGACTTGGCATCTCCATGTTCATATTTTGACGCTCCAATGGTGTTAATATGGCGCCGCGCGCGGTGGTATAGTGCCCGACGCCGCGGTGCTATACCATACTTGAAATTTTTTCCCATTTTCTGTATTTTTTTGCACAAACACAACTAAAATATATGTTTTCACTAACATATTAATACATAAAATATAATATTATTTATACTTATCAATATTCAGTTCTAGTCAATATTAATCATCACTTAATATGAGCAATAAAAATTTCAAAAATCAATATAATCAGTAAAATTAAAAAAGATCTATCAGGTTATAAGAAAAATTAATAAAGATTGTCACCCAATAAGCCATGTTAATATGTTACGCTTTGTTGTATCAATATTAATACCAATATAATTTTAGTTTTACCTGTAATTCTATCTATCAAATAGTTCAATGCACTATCAGATAAATATTATAATTATAAAAAGTAAGACAGGACATACAGCTTTAATTTGATATTTTCTTCATTACATATGTTATTTGTCATAATTATCAATCTATTAATCTTATCTTGTACTATTCATTATTTTTATAGGTGGCTTTCAATAATAATTTAAGAGTAATCATCCTCTATCTGTTAGTATAATTCAATCAATCAATTACAGGCTACAATTAGGATTACACTACCAACCTTTTATTTAAAGAAGAGCCCATTGACCCACCCTCCTATACAGAATATTATATTTTAAGAGTCAACCTATATTTATTATAGTATTAACAGTTAGCCTTTCTTGCTTACTTGTAAATACTATATTTTCTATGCAATATAAGTCAATATCATATATGAAATGCAATAATAAAAAATGCAGAGAAATCTACCAAATTTATCTACTATGCATTTATGTCAAAAAATCATAACTTCCAATTTAATCAGTGAAAATTTAATATATTTTAATCAAAATGGTCATAATAACATCTATCACATATTAAAAGTTATGCGGTGAAAGTCTACTAATACAAAATTATGCTTTTTTCGGTAACAAAAATATGAATTTGATCCAAAAAAATAAAAAATATTAATTTATTGAAATTAGAAATAGGATAATTATCAGACAATAAGACGAGCAAATCTCCCAACAGTATCGACGGATGAAAATCGCTCAACAGCCTCCAAATATAACCTTTTCTTTTCTCTCTCCTCATATTTTCTTTCTAATCTCTATTCCTCTTCTCTATTAGCAAAATTAAGAACTAAAAAAGGATTTTTAATTTATATAAGATAATGAATTAAGATATTTTAATAAAATAATAATATAATATTATTATAATTATATAATTTAATTAATTTGTCAATATAAAATTCATATAATTTTTTTGGGGATTTTAAAACTTATAAAAAATATCCATAAAATAGCTCATTTTATTTAGAAAATTATGATGAAATCAATTTATAAAATGGATACCTAATGGTCTGAAAATTTCTACTTGTACCGATAGGTGTTAATTTCTTCTTAAAGATTTGCACTAGTGTCCAAAAATTATGAAAAATTATTATCATTAAAACAAATAATATCTATATTATGGCAAAGACAATTTGTGATTTAGACTTAAAATGAATCGTAAAATTTATTTATTTGGGACAAAATATAGGCTATTATAATCTCCCTGCCTTAAAAAATTATCACCCTTGATATTTCCACAAAAAATTAAACAAATCAATAAAATAATATAAATTCATCAAAATAAATCAATATATTAAAAACCAAGAAATCCATTTAAATTCATTTAAAATTTGTACTAATCATTGACTTATCATTCATTGCATTCAATTAATCATAAATTTACTAAAGCAATCACACTTATATATGTCATTCAACCACTCAATATATCATACAATAATTACCAATCAATCAATTCAAATGTAATTATAACTATAGAAATTAAAATTTTACTAGTGGATCCTCTAGGAGCACCTCTATCATTCTGCTGGATCATATTGTAAACTCTAGGTCGTACGGGTAATAATGTTGGTGTAGCAGATTGACTAATTTGTAGGTCAATTTTAATTTTTGACCTATAATAACCCGTATTTTGACTTTGTCAAATTTTTTTGGAGTTATTATAATCCAAATAGCAAACCGTCTTTATCATAGTATTTTGATTGTAATATTTAATTACACGAATTTTTTCGTAATTTTTGGGCACTGTCAAAAATCCTTAAGGAATTGGTACCTGCCGGTACAAATGAGGATTTCGGGACCATTAGGTATCTAATTTATAAATTAATTTTACCAATATTTTTTAAATATTATGATTTATTTTATAGATATTTTTCTGTAATTTTTTAAGTCCAAAAATGATTTATTTAAATTTTATACTAAAGAATTGATTTAATTAAATGTTAAATAAATATTATATTATTATATTATTATAAATATCTAAATGCATTATAGAACTTTATAAAGTCCTTTTTAAGTTTTGGAATTCAGATAACAGAGAAGCCTAATGCGAAAATAAGAGAAAATTTGAGGAGAGAGAAAGGAAAAATCAATATTTGGAGGCTGCGGAGCGATTTTCGTCAATTAGGCCAGTTGGGAAATTTTCTTGTCTCGCTGTAAGCAACTTTTAGCCTATTTCTGATTTCAAAGATTTTGAGTTTTTGGCTTTTTTTTTTATTATATTTATATTTTCGTTACCGAAATACATGAATAACTTTGTATTAGTAAAACTTTCACCGCGTAACTTTTTGTATGTTATAGAGATCATGATTACGAGTATTTTGAGTATTTATTTGAAATTTTTCACCGAGTGATTTTAAAAATATAGCAATTTTTATCTACCCAAAAATTTATTTTAACATCTAAAAATAGTAGTGTAATACAATAAAAATCTTAAAATATTGTTTTATACAATTCTTGGTATTTTGGTAATTTTCTGAAAATGTGCATTTTTGCCTAATAGGATTCTTTGTTGTTTACCGTTATGATATTTTGGGCATTTTCTAACTTAAGCTTAATTATATTTTATTTATTATAATGCACTGAAAATAAATGTGGATATATAAATAAAATTGCTGTTATAGTACTGTGATACTACTGTGTATGTAAAAGATAAGTAAAGACTAGTTCACCCGTTGGTTGGAAACTGATTGACCTGTACAGGATGGTGGACAGACGGGCTTGCCTTTAAATACTATGATTTAGTGTTATCCTCTACTGATTCACGTGATACTGATTGGGAGTTATAAGGAGATGATTATTGTGCCGATGGGCAAAGAGTGACAACTCTATTTACTGAACAAACGGTTTACTTATACTGATATAATACTGAAAAACACCGTGATTGCCAAGACTTCTTACTTGTTTAGTGTGACTACTAAAATGTATGTTTTTTAGGCATTGTTCATATTATTGTATGAATTTATTATTACTATACGAATTTACTATTATTGCATTTTTCTATTACTCTTGCCACTGGATTGTTACTGTTACTGATATAGATACTATACTATTTGATATTACTGATTCAGTGTACTGATAATAAGTATGTGATATACTAAGTATGTTGAAAGTTTGTTAGGGATGTTAAGCCCTTATGAACTAGCCCGAGGCTAACCAAGAGGGGGGGGGGTGAATTAGTAGTTTTAAAAATTCTTAAGTAAAATTGATTTTAAAAATCTTTTTGGATTTTTAAAATAATTGCAATTTCATGTTAATATGGAGATGTTTAATCAAACAAAATAATAACTTTAATCATACAATCATCCATAGAAAATAAAGTGCAGAAATTAAAAAAGTAGAACAGTAAACAAAAGAACACACCAAATTTTATAATAGTTCGGTCAACTTGACCTACATCCACTCCCCGGAGCCTCCCCTCCAGGTATTGCACTAAAACTCATTGACTCTTCTTTTGCTCCCACAGCAAGGTCGAGAAGCCTTTACAAAACTCCTTTTTACCAACCCCGGTGAGGCAGAGAACCCAAACTCTTTTTGCTTCCGCCTGAAGCAGGCAGAGAACCTAAACTCTTTTCGCTTCCTCCTGAAGCAGGCAGAGAACCTTACCTCCTTTCGCTTCCTCTTGAAGCAGGCAGAGAACCTCGATCTTCTTGCTAACGATCCTTCCCACAGAGCCACCAAAGGATAAGGGATGACGATTGGAGAAGATGACTTGAATCCTTACTTGGAGTAACTTTTATGAACACCTCACAAACTCCCCATCACAAGATTCTCTCTCTCTCGCTCTCCCAAGCTCTCCCTTTCCCTCTCAAGACTCTCTCAGGTGAGGACAACGCAAAAGATCTCAATAGTAGCAAACAAGAGATCTTAAATAGAAGGGCTCAAAAATTGCCCTAAATTTCTCTCGATCATCTTGTATGATCAGTATAAATAAGCCCTTTTTGGCCTAGACGATCTGGTTCTTCTGGACGATTAGAAGACATGGTATATTCTGATCATCCGGGATGATTCTGAGATCATCCAAGATGATTAGTTTAAAATTAAGAATATCATCTAAAACATAGTTCAGGATGTCCAAGAGAAAAGTCTGGACGATTTATAGAAAATGACTTGATTGTCCTAGATGATATGTCTATCATCCTGTACGATTAGTTTAAAAATGATCAATATCGTCCGACGCATATTTTGGGTCATCCAGGACAAATATGATGTACGATTTCACTATAACTGATCGTTCGATATGATTAGTACAAAAAAGGCCATATCGTCTAATACATCAGTCGGGTCGTCCAGGTGAGTTATATTGGATGATGAGGATTTATAACTGATTGTCCAGGATGATGTGATCGATCAATTAATCCTCAATTGCTTTCTTTAATCACATGGCTAATTTAGGCATAATTATAATGAATCGTCTAGGATGATACATGTATCGTCCGGGACGATTAGACCAAAATAGTAAAAATAAAAACATCTTAAATTAGTCTAGCGACTGAGATTTTCTAATTTGAGCATATAGTCCTATACAATGGGAGGATCATCCAATACGATCTGCTTAATCAGACCGACTTAATATGGCTGCCATAATTAGGATTTCTATTTTCAATGGATCATCCAGGACGATATGATCAAAATAAAACAGAAACTCTAACTCACTAAAATTTCCCCCCTCAGTGTGTGTGTGTGTGCAAGGTTACTTAGCTTAGGGATCCATTACATTTGACTCAAGAAAAGGAAAAAAAATATATTTGAACACAGACACACTCGATCTTGAGCTGATTTGAATTACACTTGATCTTATGGACCTGAAAGATTAGGCAATCAAATAAAAACAGAAATATTTGTTATCATCAAAATTATAAATCTTGAATCCAGATTTGTAACATACATGATATATAGGATTTATTGAGCATGTGATTGAGATATTGAGCTAATACTGATATAGAATAACTTGAAGTATGCGTACACTCTTATATGATGTTACTACATTGACATTATTTTAATAGCCTTTATCGATATTTTGATTTGATACTTTATATAATTTTTATACTGATTTATATTATTGATATCAATATTACTTTATAGATTTGACACTCATACTAGTTTATCACTTTACTGGCTTCCATACTATAGTATTTTACTATTTATATATTCTACTATTATTGCATGTGTGTTTTACTATTTCTGCACTGATTTAATGATCATATGAATGTAAATGCTATGATTTGACTGTTGACATGCATATTGCTCTTTTGTTGTGCTTTGAATTCAATTATAAGTTTTGGTGACCTGCTGTGATTTTTAAACTCATTATATGTGGTTAAATGATTTTAGGTCATGGTAAGGGAGCATAAGTGTGAGGCTGGTCAGGATTCTTCAAGTTCTATTTCTTTTTATTTTAGCCATTCTTTTGTACTCATGATAAAATATATATGTGATGATTGTGTAGATCTTGAGTAATGTATATGATTTTTGAGAATAAATATAAATGTGTATATTGGTATTTTAAATTATAGAATCCGATTTGATGTTTATTACTGATAGATGATATTAGATAGCTATGGTTGTTTCTTATTAAAAGAGTAATTCTTCCAAATTAAATTCTAGGGCATTTCATGACCACTATTTTTCCATCTGTCCTGCTCACAGACCCTTCCTTGTATTCGATAAATCCCATGGTACTCTATTTATAGCCTTACCAAGCTTACTACCCTTTAAATCCGAATCCTATCCTCTATCATTGTAATGGACAATCAACCATTCGATATCCTTACTACCCATATCTGAAGCACTATCCAGTCATTAAAAAATACAATCCATTATATCTCTTCCCCATCGTGCATACTCCAGTACACTCCTAGTTATGTCATCTCCTGATTTCTTCTTGTTTATATCATGTCTGAACTATGGAATAATCAAGTCATTCTTCACTAGTCTCGGTCTCTCAACTAACTCTAAAAACCCCTTAATCCTTAATGGTATATGTGGATGTCTCAATTAATATTATAGTCCTCTCAGGAATCTGTAGCATTTCTCCTTTGTTATACTAATCAATTATGGTGCATACTTACTAGTACATTAAACTCCACCTCATACTACATCACTGTCCTGTTCCCCTGCTTTAAACTCATGAAAGCCTCCTGCATCTGCTGTTGAGCTGATAGAGGTATGAACCAATCTATGAAAATAATAATAAACTCTACCTAAGAAATCTCTGTATTCACCTTTCCATGAGATTTCTCCCATTATTGTCTTATCCACCATCTCTCCGCTTCTCCTTTAAATAGGAACACTATAAGTAATATTTTTTTATTCTTTGGGCACTATATGTTATCAAATATCTTTTTTATCCTCAATAACTAGTCTTGTGCTAGTTGTGGCTCCATAGCTCCCTTGAACAATAGGGTCTTTAACTTATAGAACTTGTGCAGATACTTATCCCCTTTTGACTCCTTATGTCCAAATTAAACTACCTACTCTAAGCATTACTCATAGCCTGTGCAAACATGCTAACTAGCTGCATCAAACTATCAGAACTCACTAGAACTGTTGCTGCACTCTATCTATTATGTACATCATAATCAATAGAATCCATCTATCCATTGATAAGATTGTTGTTCCTCATTAATAACACACAAATTCAATATACATACATAAGCAATTCAATCAATCAAATGCAAAAATGAAAATCTGTATTATCTAACTTTTACCTGCTCATAATCAATTTTTATAGCTCTGATTATAACTCAATTCTTCCAACAAACGCTTTGATACTAATTATAATGCTCCAGAATCAAATTTGAAAGATTGTCTATTTTATTTTCTTAATTAATCAATCAGAGCTTCTATAAGTCATCAAAATAATAAATATATAAATCCAATGAAAGCAATTAATAATCGTAGACCTCAAAATATTTTACTATATTCTCAAAATCAATATATAATAGCTAAGAGATCAGTATAATTGCTACTTTATCACACACTTTTGACTACAAAAGAATAAGAAAAAAAAATAAAATTAAAAAAAACTTGAGGATCTATATCAATGTCACTCCAATTGGTTTTGATCCCTTCCCCGACCTGAAATCATAAAAATCTATATAATGAGCATAAAAGCCCAATAAGTAACTAAAATTCTATCATTACTTTCAATGCAAGATAAAAGAATTAATATGTATATTCAGATCTAGTTAATATCAATCATAATTTAATATGAGAAATAAAAATCTTAAAAAAAAATAATAAAATCAATATGATCAATAAAGTCAAAAGAGATATATCAAATTATAAGAAAAATTAATAAAGAAAACTACCACCCAATAAGCCATGTCAGTAGACTATGCTATATTATATCAATATTAATACGAATATAATTTTAGTTCTATCTATCAATCAATTTAATGTAATATCATATAAATGTTATAATTATGAAAAGTGTCACATCCCATTTTGACTCTCCTTAACAGTCAACCTGGAGTATAATAAAGAAGAAAAATCTAAACAAACCTTTTTTTACTATCAGCCATTCTAACTACATCTATCAGAATCAGATGAGTAAAAAAATAATCTATTTAGATTCTCCTAATATATTAAGCTTTATACTTAACAACATGAAGCATGTAATATACCTCAATTAAATATCAAATATAATAAAAGGAAATACAGTGCTTTACTAAAACTTTTTAAAATTTATTTACATGCCCTAAAAGTCTTTGTACAGTCTCCACTTGAACCTATATGAACACCCAAAATGTATATACACCAAAAGGATAGTCACCTCTTTTTGTCTATGGGCTCCTTTTCTTTTTTATAGTACAACCATTACTAATGAACTAGGGCTCAATGAAATACACAAATAATATATAATAAATAATAATAATATTGTTAACAGTTAATTTAGAATACTTTAAAATTCCATACTGATCATAAGAAATGTATAATATTACTTTCTATCTTGTTAACTGTTCCACATCTTTAGACAAGTCATATAATGACTATAAGCTTTTGCACCCTTTCAGCTTTCCAATTTAAGGTTGGGTTTGAATTCTCAACTTTTAGAATTAGAGCTGCTCTCTCATTCAAGGTTGGGTTCGAATTTTCAACTTTTAGAATTTTGAGAGTGTAGGCTTACCTCGCGAGGTCTTTTACCTTTACTTATACAGTTCTATCTCCCATATATTACTTATTTCACTTTCTACTCTCCATTATTTTCATGCTCATTTTCATATTCATACAATACTGTACTTTATAAGTGCTACTACTTAGTGATTCAACAATTCACATATACTAATAAAGTAGAATAAATTGAAATAATACTATCATAAATATAACAGACATGCATTTGTAATGTTTAAAATTTGGCTATTTTCTATACATCGTTTGGGGTATCTCACCTCGTTATCAATTGGTTCTTCTACAATACTTTGCCTTCTTTTCATTTTGTCAACAACCTAAAGGATAAGAAAATTCATATATGAATTCTTACCTTTAGATAATTAACAAGTTGTGATACACTCAAACATATATAAGTCTTTACCTCTACTAAATTTCTCCTCATTCACAAATTTTCTCCTTTCTTTTCTTTACTCGATTCAACAGCTGATATCAGTAAAATAATAACACCCAAAAATTGATTGTAGAGAATCTGAATTCCAGTAAACCCCCATTCAAGACACTCAAAATTCAACAATTTTAGCAATTTTAGCAACCCTACAGCCATTCATTTCCTAATTGGTTTTAGCAAGAAGCGGTGGGAACACTACCAAATTTAAGCAAACAACACCTAATTTTAGCCAAATAACAATTTCAACCACTAGCTGTAGCACCTACCTACTTTCTCTTACCTTGATTTGCTGATATTTTCTAAAATTCTCCCCACACAGTAGCCTGCATTCGCTCAATCCAGCAAGACCCGTTCCCTCAAGCTCATAGCCTGCTGCTCCTTTGCATTCCTGAAGCCACTTGACAGAAAAAATGGGAGGGGAAAGGCTAATGCTGGGCTGGGTAGTGCTTTTTTCCACTCAATAGTGAGTGCTAATTTATGCATAAAATATTCCTAAAATGCCTTTCCACTACAATTATCCCAAATCCTTCTCAACCGTGGGATTTAATTAAGTTAGGTGAATAAGCTACAGTAATAGGAATAAAATAATAATGAAATGAAATGGTTGTTAATATATAGCTATAATTAAATAGTTAATTAACTGATTTTTGAGATATAAACAGTTATTCATTAACTATTTATACATATACCATTAAATTAATATTTTACATCTACTTCTATATGTCAAAATGCTCGGAATTAAAAATAAAATTTAATGAAAATAAATGAATAGTTAGAGGAAGTTTATGCTTACATTTATTTTAAATATTTTGGGTATTATAAAAGCAAGATAGGACATTCAGCTTTAATGTGTTATTTTCTTCCTTACATATGTTATATGTCATATCTTTCAATATATCAATTTTATCTTATCTTAATCATTAAGTAGCTTTCAATAATCATTTAAGAGTTATCACCTTCTATGCTTTAACATAATTCGATCAATAGATTACAGTTTACAACTAAGATTACATAACTAACCTTTTATTTAAAGGAAAGCCCATTGGCCAACCCTCCTGTGAGGATATTATATTTTAAGAGAGTCGTATTCATTATAGTGTTAACAACTAACCTTCCTTGCTTATATGCAAATATTATATTTTCTATGTAATATAAGTCAATATTATATATGAAATATAATAATAAAAAATGAAGTGAAATCTATCAAATTTATCTACTATGTATTTACTTAAAAAAATAATAACTTTTAATTTAACTAGTAAAAAATTAATATATTTAAATCAAAATGCTCATATTGACAACATCCATCACATACTAAAAGTCATGAGGTGAAAGTTTTACCAATAAAAAATTATTCTTATTTTTTGATAACGAAAATACAAATTTAATCAAAAAAATATCAAAAATATTAAATTATTGAAATAAAAGATAGGATAATTATTTTTTACAATGAGATGAGCAAATCTCCCAACAGGATCGACGGACAAAAAATTGCTCTACACCCTCCAAATCTAATCTTTTCTTTTCTCTCTCCTCACATTTTCTCTCTAATCTTTGCTCCTACTCTTTGTTAGCCGAATTAAGAATGAAAAAAGGGATTTTTAATTTATTTAAGATAATGGGTTAAGATATTTTAATAAAATAATAAAATTATATTAATATAATTATATAATTTAATCAAATTTTAAATATAAATTTATATAAATTCTTTTGAGATTTTAAAAATTATAGAAAATATCTATAAAATAGCTCATTTTATTTAAAAAATTATGCTAAAATCAATTTATAAAATGGACACCTAACGGTCTCACAATCTCCACTTATATCGACATATGTCAATTTCTTAAGAATTTTAACCAGTGCTAAAAAATTACGAAAAAAAATATTATAATTAAAACACAATAATATCTATATTATGGGGAAGACGACTTGTGATTTAGACTTAAAATAATTTCTAAAAACATTATTTGTCTGTAACAAAATATAGGCTATTACAACCTCCTCCGCCTACCGCCATTATTTTTGGACTTTACACTATATTCATTATTTCAAACCAAATAAAAAAATATCATTCACTTGCATTTACTTTACATTCATCCAAATAACTCCAAAGTATTACTTTTACATACATTCATTTTATACTACATTTCTTTTTTAGCTAACCAAACATCTCTTTAATAAATCTTAATTAACTAAATTTCGAGACAACGGGTATTACATTATATATCTAGTTAAAAAAAAAGTCCTTTTGGAGGTTATTTATGATCATATAAAATTCTTTAGGGACTGTTTATGTATAGATTTTTTCCATAACAATATATAGCCATATGACCAATTAATTTATAATTTAGTTCTAATTCATTGAAATTTAAATAAGTTCATCATGTATATTTATTCTTTTATTAAAATAATGGATGATATAATATGAATGATGTGGATGAATTTATAGCACTGCCTTATAAGAACCTTACTAGATCATATTTGTGAATTATTATACTGTTGTGATTAATACTTAAATTTCTTGAATAATAACTTATACAAACATATTATATAAAATTTTAAGTGTTTGAATGTATTATAACTATTTTATAATTTTTTTTTGAAAAATATCTTATACAAACATATTTGAATACTTAATTAAGCCTATCTTCGCTGGTCTTATGAAATTATCTTTGAAGATGTGTGAAGAACGTTTGATTATATGTTCAAATAAGTTTCTACAAATTTTTTTTAAGAATGTTTTATGCGAACATATTCGTGCACTTAATCGAACTTATTTTTGAGTCATCTTCATGGATCGTATTAAACTACTTTCTACCCACCGTGGCTTAGGGTGGTTGGTGGGAGAGCACGATTGGGAACCCCCCATCCCGGGTTTGAATCCACCCTACTACGGCCGCGCCTCTTAGGTGTGGACCAATAAAGTGTTGGCCCGGGGGTTTCTGGTGTGGGTGCCACCGCTAGATCGACCGAGGAGATTAGTGGACATCGTCAAGCGCCTCATAAGCTGAGGTGGCAGCGGGCGTTCCTAAAAAAAAAAAAAAAACTAGTTTCTATGTATGGAAGAAGGTTTGATGAGGTGTTTGAATAAGTTTTTAAGTATTTTTAAAATCTTCAAAGAACCTATCAAACACTTTTGCATGAACCTATCTTTGACATTTGATGGATCATATAAGAGTCAAATTTCTCATTCAATTAAGCAAACTAATTGGATATTTAGAGAAAGGAAAACCTTCGCCTTTCCTTAGCTGTTCCCGCATTCCTCTTCGATACGTATACGGCGTTCCTCCTCTTCATCGACTGATGTCATCTCTTTCCACTTCGCTCCGCCTCTTATCTCCCAAACTCTCTCAAAACCCTAACCGTAAGCCATTTCAATCAATTCACAGAACTTTGTTGCTCTCCCCTCACCACTTCTTCCTCTTCCGCTGTCCAATCTCATTCCATCGCCTCTCTGCCTCTTCGTCGTCTCAACTCTTTACACCCCACTCTCATTCTCAACAGCAGCAATCAGATTCCAGTTCTGGTTCCAGCCCTTCTTCTAATGACGATGTTATGAAACTGCTTCCATCGGCACTCCGCGAAATAGTATCGCTCTTCCAGTCGGTTGGCGATGAACCCAAGGCCAAGTATCAACAGCTACTCTACTATGGTTCTCAGCTCCCGGCCCTCGATCCCCGCTTCAGGAACGATGATCATCGCGTTCACGGCTGCGTTTCCCAAGTATGGGTCCGCGCTTTCCCTGATCCTACCGATCCCGCCGCTGTACGTTTCGAGGCTTATTCCGATTCTGCTCTCACCAGAGGGCTCGCTGCTCTACTGGTGCTCGGTCTCTCTGGATCTCCTGCTTCAGTGATTGCCAGCGTGCCACGGGAATTCATCCTCCTGCTTGGATTGCAACATGGTCTGACGCCATCGAGAAACAATGGATTTCTTAATATGCTGCTTCTTATGCAGAAGAAGGCTCGGGAGCTTCATTTTTTGGGAGAAAATGTTGATTTAGATGATGAAGAGAAGAACTTGACGACCAATGTGAATGGTTGGATACCTTTGGATTACGCTGAGTCGAAGAAGGAAATTGATGGTTCTAGTGCTGGAGCAGAAGAATATTCGGTTTCAAAGGACAAAGATGTGAAATTTGAAATTGAGAGTGTGGATGAAAGAGGTATTGCCTTAGAGGAAAATTTTGATGCAAGGATTGATAACGATTGGCGTGTAAATGATGAAAATGTTGATGGTGACCATTCAAGTTTGAATATCGTTAGTGGAACAAGAAGGGAGAGGATTAAGAAGGTTTTGGAAAGGGCTCTTTCCCCTGTGGAGTTGGTTGTTGATGACATATCTCATCTTCATGCTGGGCATGCAGGTATACAGGGTAGTACAAGCGGTGAGACCCATTTTAAGGTCAGAGTGGTCTCAGAGGAGTTTGAAGGGAAGAGTATGGTGAAGAGGCATCGTCTTGTTTATGATTTGCTGCAAGATGAGTTGCAAAGTGGATTGCATTCGTTGTCTATTGTGGCCAAGACTCCTTCTGAAAGCAAGGGGCCTAGCTAAATATATGAGAATGATAAAGGTTCTTTCCATTATTTTTCTTGTTTTTGTGGTTGAGCATACATTAATATGATTGAACATACAGCTGCTGTTGGCATCTTCTTGTTTGCAGAACTTATCCTGGCACGTTTGTAGTCAATGATAAATTATTTTTAAGATTATCATAAAGCTATGTTTTTTTTTTCTGCTAATAAGAAAATCAATGAGCCTTCTGTCATTTTTAATGAATGGTCACTGAATTTTTTGACATGAGACCAATCCATGATGTCAAACTAGAGAGCAATACTTACGTAAGTTCACTTCCATTTTTTGGGTATGAAATTTAGCATAATAAAACTTGCTTTTCTCTTTTACTTTACCTTCCTATGTCAGACATAGGGATATATGGAAGGAAATGTACTTTTTTTAGTGTTAACAAAAACCATTGTAGTTATTTTAATTGAATGAACTCCTACATTTATTTATTATAGTCAAAATGCATGTTTCCAAGTTAATGCAACTAAATGTAAAACTAAATTGTAATAAATGGGGGTGTAAATGAGCCAAGCTTGATCGAGGGTTGCGTTAGATAGTCGACAACTAGCGTAAAACTTGTCGAATAAAAATTCTCAGGTGGATGAGTGGCTTTCCTCATAGAGATAGGATACGAAATGAACATATACATGAAAATGTTTAAGTAGCTTCTGTGGAAGATGAGATTAGAGAGAGTCGCCTTAGATGGTTTGGTCACATAAAACGGCGGCCTTCTGATGACCGGTTAGGAAAGTAGAAGTATTGGATTTTGCTTATGTTAAGAAAGGTAGAGGTACACCTAAAAAGGCTTGGTTAGAAAATATTAGAAATGAGCTTTCTTTATTAGATTTAAATGAGAATTTGACTCTTAATAGGACACAATGGAGAAAAAGGATTCATGTAGCCAACCCCACAGTGTGGGATAAAGGCTTGATCTTGTTGTTGAAGTCCTACATTTATTTATTATACTCAAAATGCATATTTCCAAGTTAATGCAACTAAATGTAAAACTAAATTGTAATAAATGGGGGTGTAAATGAGTCGATCTTTATCGAGCAATGCATCTTTAATTTTGATATAAAATGAGAGCGATAGTTAGAAGATCAATAGTGCATTTCACCAAAAAAGTTGAAAATTCAAAAGAACCAAAAAGAATGATAGCAAATGAGAGATGCTAATGGTAGGAAGAAATAACATATTGAGCTCCTTTATTGGACTTAAAGCTAGGTCATACAATCCATCCGAACTAATTGTTCCTTTGTATCAAGAAGTTTGCCTCGGTGATTGCCTTGGAGCTTATCTTCTTAACCTCTTTTGCAGAGTAAAAGTTGAAATTGATTGGCTTCATAGTATTAGATGTTGCTTGGGCCAAAATATTTTGATGTTATACTTACATATATAAGTCCTTAACAATATAAATGATATGCTAGAAAACAATCTTGTGAAGAATTTCAGGTAAAAAAATTCAATAAGAAGAATCTTTGAGAAGAATATTGGAAGATTAGACAATAAAATAGATTGTTAAACATAGCTATGAATAGAACTCCAAACAAACATCACAATGTTACCATTAAAAATACAGTATTCAAAGTTTGAAAGATTGATGCAAAGAGAATTTCATCAGATTGCATTGGAAATTTTTGAAGCTAATCAAAGAATGGTAATTTCAATGGCTCTAGGTTTTGCACTAGGGCTTACATAAGGGTTTTGCTTAGCTGCAAAGGGAGAATTAATAATAGTAGTTGAGACGAACTATGAGACGGGTCTGCCGAATGTTGCTTGTCTTCAATCACCGCTTGAAGCCTTTAATATGGGAAAATGGCATGAGTTGAAAGAAATAGATAGCTAAGATTGGAAAAAGAATGGCAGAGCAAAGAGAAGGGTTTTGGATGTTCAAAGATTCTTATATTTCTATGCAAATTAGCATTATAAACTTTGCAGTTAAGAGAAGGGCTATAAATGAGCCAAGTTTGAGCGAGCTTTTGCAATGTCTTGGCCTTCGTCTCGTTAGAACTTTATTTGTTTGGAATTATTTGGTATTTAAAATTGTTTGTGAATGTTGTATTTGTGTTTGGCTTATTGGCTTATTTGATTTCGAGCCAAACATGTGCTAATGTCAAATAAATAAGAATAAATATATAATGAGTTTAATACAATAGAATTATCCTACTTATACATTAATCAATTTATAAATTTTAAAAAAATGTAGATTAACAATATACTGTTATAGATATTCATTTATTTCGAGCTAATAACAAACCAAACATGATCCAATAAGGCTTTGTTTTTGTTCAGCTCATTAAGGAAACAAGCTCAAAATAAGTATTCAATATCAACTCTCTTATTTAACGAATGAATCGAATATGAGCTTCTCACCGAGCTGAACACGAACTATTTACAAATGACGAGCTTTTTTGACAGCCCTTATATAAATGCCTTATTTAATTAAACGTCAAAGAATAAAAATAATAGATGGAAAATGAAGGAAAAAGAACACCTGAGCAAGTATCACATAACGGAATTCCTTCATTAAATTATGTCTTTATTGTCCAATTCAAGCATTCTGAATCCTATCTTATGTGAAGAGCCCAAATGTTGCTTGAATTTACATCATAGCATTGTGAGAATTCATTTATTTATTACAATGTAATTTAGAGTAGAACTTTGGTGATTTGAAGATGTAAAATGATGGGTAGTAAATGAACCCATTAGAAAAGTGGTTAAAATTAGTGTTAGATTATTCAATAAGAAAAGTGATAGACCTTAGATAGTATGAATAGAATTTGTTCAAATGATTTGCGAAGAATATGCTTATCACCTCAGGCAATATTCAACAAGCATGAACAAAAAATGAGATTCATAAAGTTGATTGCAAATGGTTAGGATAAGGATAATGATGTTGAAAAATGGTTGAATGCATCTGCCAAGTTTGCAATAAATTGGACTTGGTTGCTTGGACAAGTATAAAATCAAAGCCAAACATCGTCTCAAATAACATTTCTCAACACGTACAACATGAATTTATGAAAAGGACAAAATAAAACAGACATAAGGCATAAGGTTTGCAATAAATACCATATTTGATCAATAGATATAGATAAATTTAGAAGTATTTATCTTCCAATGATCCAACAATGAGCTAAAATGAAATCAAAGGAAGAGGAGGGTCGATTCAAATGAAGAGGAGAATGGATTAAAAAAAAAATCTCTTTCACAAATCACATCACACCTTGGAAATAATCTTGATGATGAAAAGTTGCTTTTTGATAACCCCCATTCTCTCTTCCCAAAATGGCACTTTGAACAAGGTTTTATAGAAGTGAGGCTCTTTTCAACAAGTTATATCAAGCAGGTGAAGTCTTCTATTAAAATCCACTTAATCCAATCACTATAATTTGAAATACAAAATATCAGGAATAAGCAAATGATTCTATGTTTAACTTAAGTTGAAACTGAATGGTCTAGATATTTGCTCGTAGAGTTCTAGAGTGATATTTAATAATTATGTAAGTACTAAAAATAATGACACAACTAAAAGGGGGTGAATTGATTATTTTAAAAATATTATTCAAATAAACGCAAATCATAACACAATTTTTTTAATCACAACTATTACACACGTAGAGGTGGATTCAAAAATTTTTTAATCAGATTATAATCAGAGCAATGACTTTTGCAAAGAGATCTTTTGCTCAAAAGACTTCTTTAAATCATTTATCATAAACAATCAGTATTTAAGATATATTCAAGTAATTTTCATAAATGATTGCAATAAGTTAGACAATAAAAATAAAAATTGTATAGGAAGAGAAAAGAAAGTGCAAACTAATATATCATGATTCGGCCCGCCAAAGACCTATGCCTACTCACCAAGTTCTCTTAGGACTTTTTCACTATCCTCTCATTTTGTTATCACAAGACGTAGACTTATCTCTACTTCACAGGTAATAGAGAAATCTTACACCATTACTTAAAAGTGAGAAGCTAGCTACTCCTAGCATGACTCATTAGATGTTCAATCACTTTTAAGAACATGTTTGAGATCCAGGATCTTTCTCTCAAAAGCAGTAAACCCGACTCTCGAAAACCAAGTATACAAATGTGAATATTGCAAGGGGATTAAGGAGGAAGATGATTATTTGTGTGGGGATCAGTTTCTCTCGCTAATAGTCTGTTTCTCTTCCTAATTTTTTTAAGAGGTTGCATTGCTATTGGCCATGTTCAAGGCTCTCAAAATCACAATAAAGAATACTCTCTTTCTTCTTTATTCAACAGTTAACACATATTAACTTACTGAAAAATAAGTTGTTGGTTAATTGTTCCATTGTTTAACATTGCGCCTAAGTGCAATTATGAAAAAAAATGCCATGAGGCATGCGCCTCACCTTGGCTTGATAAGGTGTATGCCTCAATGGGACTAAAGCTTGCCTTAAGGTGCATATTTGTGCAGTTTGTAAGAGGAGCAAGCTTAAAAAATTAGGGTTTAGTTGATTTAAAATTTTAATTTATAAATTTAATATAGAAAATAAATTATATTTTATTATTTATCTATATTTGAACCTAAAATAAATAAAATTGAGAATTGGAATCACATGCACCTCCCGACTTCCCAATCATAGGTTGACCGCGCAATTGATGACATTTGCACTCGTAATTGCGATTGAGGATGTGGGAGAAGATAAATCAACTCATTATAATAATGTTTTAATGAAAACTCACAAAGTGAAGAGAGTAGGAAATACTTATGAATTTGGAAATTATAATCTTAGTGACTTAGACTACTTGTTTGTGTTGAATTGGGAGTGAGAGAGATTTTTAGTTATGATCATACTTTGATATCTTATTTTATATTAGTATGCTACTAATTTCATATTTTTGTTAATTTGATGTTTTCATTTTGCAGCTTATGCCTCAAAACACTTGAAGGCTTATGCCTTGCCTCAATCACAGACATAAAACACTTAAATATTTGACTATATTTCCAACCATGGATCATATTATTTAATCCACATTATTCTGTATTATCATTTCAATTTTGATTGTATTAATTAATTGAATAATATCATGTGATTACTTAAATTTAATTTAGAAAGTTTATCTTACAATATAATATAAATGTACATCACAATTAGTTCAATTTTAAAAATATGTAATTAATGCAAATTAATTCTATATATTAAATTTCAAATAATCTGACACATCGTATAGTACAATATATATTGTATAGCATTCTTGGTTGAAAATTTGAATTATCATAATTGATACAAATTGATCCTGTGATTTTATTCAAAATTAAGCTCTATACTAGTGTACGATATACATCGTACAATATGATCCTAAGATCAATTTTCATTAATTTCATAATTGCTTAACTAAAGCTTGTTTGATTTATTCAAACTAAAATCGAACATAGTCGTACAATACAATCCGATTTTGTTAGTTGATATTACAATTAGATATTACACTTGATTATGAATTTTGCAATTTTGTCAATTTCTAATTAATGAATTTTTTAATTTGATTGTGTATGCTTAGCCTACCCCACGTAGTGGGATAAAGATTTTATGTTGCTTGAGTTTAAGTTTGTTTGTTTGTGTGTGCTAGTCATCTTGTCTTTTCGAACGCCTAAAAAGACAACAAGACATGACTCAAAGATAAATAAAATAGCTTTGCGCTTTGAAGCATGATCTTGATGGCAATTGAGGTAATTTGAGCTGACCACCAACTTCACTTTAGTCACAAATTCGTTTTAGGATATCTATTTAATCTTGATTTATCAATTTTATCTTGACTTGAAGTACATTGGCTTACACTTGCATTATATCAACAATAATAGCTCCTATTAAGATATGTTTGTGATCATCAAGCCATTGAACATAAGATTAAGCACATATGTTTAACAATCTTCTTTATTTTGATAATGACAAATATTTTTATTATATAGATAATATTTTGGGTTAGTCTAACTCTCGGTGAATTTATGCATTTATATATTGATAATAACTATTAAAATTTTGCAATTATTAATAATATTATATAAAGACAATCATGTATTGTATGAAGATGGTGAACATGTGAGCAATACATTAGATTTGATTGTATTAATTAATTGAATAATATCATGTGATTACTTAAATTTAATTTAGAAAGTTTATCTTACAATATAATATAAATGTACATCACAATTAGTTCAATTTTAAAAATATGTAATTAATACAAATTAATTCTATATATTAATTTTCAAATAATCAGACACCGTATAATACAATATATATCGTATAACATTCTTGGTTGAAAATTTGAAAAATCATAATTGATACAAATTGATCCTGTGATTTTATTCAAAATTAAGGCCCATAATAAAGTAGGATATATATCATACAATACGATCCTAAGATCAATTTTCATTAATTTCATAATTGTTTAACTAATTAAGCATGTTTGATTTATTCAAACTAAAATCAAACATAATCGTAAAATAAAATCCGACATCAAATATTACAATTGATTATGAATTTTGCAATTTTGTTAATTCCTAATTAATTAATTTTTTAATTTGATTGTGTATGCTTAGCCTACCCCACTTAGTGGGATAAAGATTTGATGTTGCTTGAGTTTGAGTCTGTTTGTTTGTGTGTGCTAGTTATCTTGTCTTTTCGAACACCTACAAAGACAGCAAGACATGACTCAATGATAAATAAAATAGCTTTGTGCTTTGAAGCATGATCTTGATGGCAATTGAGGTAATTTGAGCTGACCAACAACTTCACTTTAGTCACAAATTCATTTTAGGATATCTTTTTAATCTTGATTTATCAATTTTATCTTGACTTGAAGTACATTAGCTTACACTTGCATTAACATTGGTCAACAATAATAGCTCCTTTGTTTAACAATCTTCTTTATTTTGATAATGACAAATATAATTTTATTATATAGATAATATTTTGGGGTTAGTCTTAACTCTTGGTGAATTTATACATTTATATATTAATAATAACTATCAAAATTTTGCAATTATTAATAATATTATATAAAGACAATCATGTAAGCAATATTGTATGAAGATGGTCAACATGTGAGCAATACATTAGATTTGATATCAGATTAACAAACAAAATTAACAGTGTTGATTTTGTGCTAATATAAAAAATGGTTTCAACTATTACAAACTAAGTCTAATATCAAGTGTTGATTTTGTTCTAATATAAAAAATTTCAACCATCCAACTAATACAAACTAAAGTCGCCAATATTTCAAATGACACTTCCAAGTAACTAAAACATACACATAAAGAAAATATAGTACTCTCTCTTTTGACATCTCAAAAAGGAGGATTCAAGCCCAAGTGTAAAAAATACTTGCAAGACCTATGATCTAGAGTCCAGATGGTCCCTTATTTGGATTGAGAGGGTGACACCAATAGGCACGTATCATGATGAATTTCTCGTTGAGTCAGGATTTGTCTTCCTCATGCTGTTGTTGTCACCTCTCATTTTCTTGAACTATGTGCTCATCCAATTTGAGCTGAAGTTAGGAGAAGTGGTCCATCCAAGCATCTTAAGGGTATGAATAAATGGGATATAATTGGGAAGGAGGTGGTGTGACAACTTCTTAACAATCAACAATATTCACTATTTTCTTTTTCTTGTAAAAAATAAAAAAGTGGTTAGAGAATGGTGCAAGATATGAAGTTGCAAAATATATGCGAAAACATGTGCAAGGGCTAGGTTAGGTCATCACTTTGCTTTTGAAATACGAATTGAAGTAAGATTCTCAAATTATTGAATGATCAAATTTGTAACGTTAATTCTGTGCGATGCATGCAATAATAGATATACTAGAGAGAGAAGGGATGTAATTTTTTGTATTTCTAACTTTTGGGATGATATTATGTTGAAGCATGTGTTGAACATGGGCATTCATCACAAGAGCATTGATCAATGATAGATGTTGGGGTAAGCATGAGTTTTGCAAAAATTGATTTACATTCATTCAATCAATGGAGGGGTCGGCTAGGATAGCATGTGGGATGTAACACCCCACAGTACTCCTAATAAGTACTATTAAGTGTAACAAGCAAAACATAAACATTTATTCTTTCTTAACTTTTAATACAACTTCTCACATATAGAAGTTCAAATAAAACATCCCACCATAATTTGATTTATACATCAACGGAAGCAACATTCAATTTAAACCACAAGAGTACACTTACAGAGCCACTAAGAAAATCCAAACAACTTCAAATAATACAACATGTAAATTTCTTACTAACCTCAAGGGTAGACTTCAACATAGAATAAACATTAATAGAAATTTCTAAATACTTGCAAACTAGTCTTCTCCAACTTTTTGTTTTCCTTTACCTGTAATAACAGTCAGTAATAAAAATACTGATGAGCTATGAGGCTCCATAAGTTATGCAAATTTAATTTAACAGTAGAATACCATAAGAAGAATAACTCAAAACATTAAAATCAGTAGTGATTACACATACTTTTATTAACATGAAACTTTACTTTCTTGAAGTTATTTGAATACCAAATTCCATTAGAAAAAGACTTGGCTATCCTTTCATAACATTATTCAATGGAGCCCAGGTAAACCTGGCATTATCGCCATTGAATTTCATTGAGGTCCCTTTTGCCTCCTTAGGGGTCCCTTTTGCCCCACCTGCTATGCAGGTATCTTTCTCTTGGGGTCCCTTTTGCCCCACCTACAATACAGGTTTATTTTTGGGTCCCTTTTGCCCACCTGATATTGTAGACATACATCATATCATAGGTTAGCCAACCTTTCCTTTAATGTGATATTCAAAATTCATAACTTCATAATTCACATTAATTGCAATGGTTAATCTTTTCATTATGCACATAACCATACATCTGTTGAAGGAAGAATATGATAGATAATAAGTTAAATCAATTAAGAAAAGACTGAATAGGTACACTTGAATATCTATCAAATCTTACTTGATCCTGGTTATGCAGTGGTGAACACTTCAATGTGCTCTCATGATTACCAATAAAGTTCTCATAATGAAATTCATTTATAATTAACATTACAAGATGAGGAATATACCAAACATTTATAATCATAACAATTATAAATAATTTCCTAACTTACACAACTTACCTTCTTGAGCAGTCTCTTCTAAACTTCTACCTTGTAACCTTCTCCTTTGATACACAAACCCAAACCCTTCTCTCTGCATAAATCCAGGAAATTCCTACACACAATTTGCTAACCACTGATATATTTTTTATAAATATCATTTCAATTATGAATAAATAACTAAAATACTCACCTTCTCTTATTCCTTCACTTCTTTCTTTCCTCTTGATTGCATAACCATTCTACACTTCTTTCTTTACTGTTTGATTCCCCAATTAATTTGTACATGTCGTTCTCCTACAAGTTATTACCAAAGTTCACAAGAATCATCACTAATCTTTATTACTGTTTTACCATAATCACTAAATTCCATTTCCCTTACCTTTACTGTTGGTTTCCTGCACCAAACAAAATCTCTTCACTGAACTAAGCAAATGCCGAAGTCCACTACAGTGGATTATGCGAATTCTGCACAGTGCCCGCTCCGCCTCTTGCTACAGTAATTCCTGCGAATTCCCTTCAGAATTTGCGGCTTCTGCTACAGTCCCGGGAGAATTTCCTCAGTTCTGCGAACTCCGTTTCCGCCTCTGGCTACAGGGATTTCCTTCTACAGTCCCGCCTGCTACAGTGTTTTCTACGATCTCTTGGCAGTTCCGCTATCTATAGGTTCCGAAAACTCACAGTAACCACTTCTCTGCATTCTGATCAAAGATAAGGATAGAGATGTGGACCCCACTCAATAACTACCCTCTCTTCTTAATCCAAAGATAACATCCTTTCAAAATTATCGTTGCTTTCATTTAAATCCTTCTAATAATTACTCATAACATAAATTTATTTATCTTAAACAATAAATTAAATTAATATATTTAGATAAATACCTGATATTTCAGGTTCTGACATGGGATCCTAGTATTGGAGGCATGGAAATATATGCAAGTCTTGATTGGTGATCTCTACTTGTGTGTTGCATATATATGAGGAAAGGTTTGTTTGATTGGAGTCAACTCGTAGATTTGAAAAGAAACTTTGAGTGAAAGGGACGAGCAGGATAGATAAGGAATACGAGATCATGCCAACAAAGAGATTGTAAATTGAGTAGGAATTCTATTGTTTCAATATCCGTTTAGAGTCGGTTATTGACTACCAGCGATATCCATTGCATACTTCTTGGTATTCCACCATCTTGAAATGAATATCTCATCTTGGAATATAAGATGAAGTCGAGCCTCTTTATCTCTTACTTTCCATGGTGAAAAGCTATCACAAATACACATAGAAGTGATTAGTGAAGAGAAGCTGTGAGATGCGATGAGAGATGTAGGGTCTATTTATGAGCTTTCTTCTTCACAACATGCCAGTGAAACAATCACAATCCATCTGATTCTCATCAACACATTCCAATGGCTTTATACCCTTGTATGTGGGAAAAATGTATGGTCAAATCTAAGATTGTACATTACCATCATCTAGTTTAGTTTCTTAGGGTTTGAATGGGTCAAACTTGGTTATTTCACTTCCTAATTTTCATATTCTTGTCCCAAGTATGCCAATTGACTTGTTCTACACATTTTCTCATTTTCTAGACAGTTTTCAAAGTAAAAGTGAAATGAAATGAAAGTAAAAAATAGAAAATACAAATACAAGCATTTACAACAATTATCTCTAATTTTGTTCTTAATGTACATAATCTATCATGACTCACTGACTTTGTAAATATATCTACCAATTAATTTTCATTGTCAATAAATTTGAATTTCAACATACCCTTTCGACACATGACCTCTAATAAAGGATGCCTATATATTTTGTCCTAATGTGTTGTATAAGATTTTTTTTGTTATTCAAATCCACTAATACTACAACACATAACCTCTAGTAAAGGATGCTGATTTATTTTGTCCTAAAGTGTTGTAAAAGAATTTTGTTTTGTTATTCAAATCCACTAATACTACAACACATAAGTAGTTGCTGCTGCTTAAGCCATTACATTTGAGTAACATAGCTCACAATAGCAATGTATTCTCCCTTAACTATAGATCACGTGACTAAGTTTTGTTTCTACTTGACCAAGATACCAAGGAATGCCTTATGAATTAATATTTACTAGATGTGCTTTTTGGATCAATTTTGCGTTCAATAGTGATAGTCAAAGTATTCAATGAGGTCAAATGATGCGCTATCCTTGGAATACCGAATGCTTAGGATAATTGTCTCTAGTGCGCAAGCATATATATATATATAGATATATATATATATATATATATATATATATATATATATATATATATATATATATATATATATATATATATATATATATATATATGTGTGTGTGTGTGTGTTGAAAAACAACTTACAATGAGGTATAAAAATGATACAATCATTCCTTAATATAATTTCACATTAACTGAGTTTTCACTCACCTCTTTATCACAAGTTGCATATTTTGGCCCTTGGGGGTAATTACATGTTTGTATCGTTCCATGTCGACTTTCTTTAATAACTCACATATATATATAGTTAAACATAAGAATGTGCCATTATTTTATTGCCTTAGCCTTTTTTGAAGACTTAGAAAATATATTAATTATTTTATTATACTCATTTCAAATTCTTTGCTCGTTATCTAAGAGAACTTTTATCGCATAATATCACTTGTAGCTCAAAATAAGATATTATCACTATATATTTGTACAATTAAGATATTTGAGTTTGACTTTTTGATAAACAATGTAGTGTTTACAAGTCTCTTTCAGAATTCATTTTCTAGAAGAAATGTGCTCTGCCTATTGTATGACACATCAGGTGCTTGTTCCTATTCATGCAAAGATGTCTTAAGTTTAAATACATGATCAGGATGTGTAGAATTCTCAAATCTAGGTAGGTCTTCTATATGTATGCCCTCCTTAAATATTCCATTCATAAATGATTTTTTTATATTTATTTGATACAACTTGAAGCCTTTAAAACATAGAAGTGCAGGTAGTAATCTGATGGCCTTAGGTCTACCAACTAAGGCAAAAGTTTCTTGAAGTTAATTCTTTTGATCTCATTGAACTCTTTGATACCTAGTCTAGTTTCTAACCACTAAACCAAAATTGTTTTGTTATTCCTAAAAATCAAATTTCTTCTCTTCAAATTGTGATATGCTATATTGCATATACAACACCAATACCCCTATTTATGAAGGCATGTTGTATCGGACACGCGTCAGATACGGATACGCCTCCGATACGGCACGAATAAAGCCGTGTCCAATTAAAATAGTATTTAAATTTGACAGGACACACGTATCGGATACGCGTGTCCTGTTAAAAAACGAAAAAAAAAATGACGGAGCGGTTCGATTTGCCTATTCATTTCTGCGACCGCTCAATTTGCCTATTCATTTCCGCGGCTTAATCATTTCCGATACCAGACCTTAGAGCTAGGGTTTTTCCATTTCATTCTATTGAATAGTTGAAACTTTATGTGCTAGACAATTTATGTTTTTGTTTTAGTTGTTGTACTAGACATTTAATGCTTACTTTTATTTTGATATTATAAGCTACAAGGTCATAAATGATGTTGCTTTCATTTTTTTGTCATTTCAAATATTACGCTTTGATTACTTTCTTAATTTTTATGTATGATTTATATATTATAATGTCGTATCTGCGATGTACCCGTATCCTATATTTTTAAGAATTGATGTGTCCCGTATCCGTATCCGTGTCGTATCTGTGTCGCCGTATCCGTATCGGTGCAACATAAGTGATATGTGGGTCTAGGTATAAGTTCCCATTATCATTTCTAATAAACTAAATTGAGTTCGTCTGTCTTTGCTAAATACCAAATCTCATTAGCAAGTATTTATTTTAGTTGGCTCTACTAAGGATACGAATGTTCTGTAATTTAATTCATTTCCAATTGCATGCCTTATTCTTACCCCAACAGAGGGACATGTTAGAATTTGTTTTTTTGTATGATTATTTGCATATCTCCATTCTCTAGGAAGATTATTACATTTTGTTTTAACTTATGTTTTGCACCGTTTTCTATAATATCTACAGTTATGTCATTCTCTCGAATTGAGTATTGAGTATATGATTTATCAAATGTTACATTAGTAGATTCTTCAACTACCATACTCCTTTCGTTGAAGATCATGACAAAATTTCTCTGTAAATGAATAACCCAATAAAATAGCCTTATTGGATTTGCCCTCAGTATTCCCTAAACATAATTTTTCATTATTTAACTGAAAATATTTGTATCCAAACATATATAAATGTGATAGATTTGATGTCGTACTCTTGAATAAGTCATATGGTGTCTTGTTCAATTTTGGATGGATGATTAGTCTATTCATTGCTTCTTTTTGAAAGTATTTAGGGAATTTGTATTCATCAAGCATAACCTAGGCAACCTCAACTAGGGTTTTATTTTTCCTTTTAGTTATTCCATTTTGTTCAAGTGTTTTTAGTGCTGAAAAATTATTAGCAATTCCTAACCCCTTGTAGAAGCTTTCAAAGTTTTTATTCTCAAATTTTCTGTTGTAATCACTATGAATGCTCGATATGAGACAACTTATGTAATAACCTTTAAATTTTAAAGATATATTTTGACCTACAACAGTAAAAATTATTTCAGGAGTCATTATAAGTCTAAATTGTAAATCGTCTTCGCAATAACATAGATATTATTTTGCTCTAATTATAATAAAATTTTCCTAATTTTTGGGTATTACTATAATTCCTTACGAAATTGACACATGTCAGTACAAGTGGGGTTTTTGAGACTGTTAGGTATCCGTTTTGCAAACCTACTTCACCAGAACATTTTAGACATAATTAATTTATGAATATTTTTTTATAATTTTTGAATCTCCATATTCGAAGATATAAAATGATTTTATGATAAAAGTTGAAAATTTGGCATAATTATATTTACGTCTTTAAGATATTTTATTATAAAGATCTTAAACTACTTAAAAGCTATTCCCTTTCATTCGTTTAACAGAGAAGCAGTGAAGGAAAAAAAGAAGAAAAAGAGACAAAAAGAGAGAGAGGAAAGAAAAACTAGATTTTGGAGGTCGTGGAGCCGTTTTTGCCAGTTGATCTAGTTGGAAAATTTGTTTGTTGCAAGGTAGGTCATATTTTGCCTATCTCAGTTTTGAAAAATTCAAAGTTTTTTTTATTTTGTTATTAAATTTCTGTTTTCGTTACTGAAAAATGGGAATAATTTTGCACTGGTAAAAGTATCTTATTACGCAACTTTTTTATATGTTATAGAGATTGAGATTATGAATATTTTTTAAAAATTATGTATAGGATTTTGGAATTTATAAAATTTTCATTGAATAGAAAATAATCTGGACTTTGAAAAATGTTGTAGTACAATTAAAGTTTTAAAATAGTGTTTTGCACAATCTTTGGTAATTTGGTCATTTTTTTAAAATATTAATTTTTACTTAATACAATTTTCTGTTGCCTACCATTATAGGATTTTTGCAAATTCTGAAATGTGTTTCTTTATGCATTATTTACTGCTATTTATTGAAATATGTGCTTAATTAGTTGAAATGGGTGATTCTGTGAAAATTTAAAAGGCGTGAAAGAAGTCTGTTCGGATGATATATACACATTCTTCTTCAGAGTTATTAAACTCTGTCTGTTACTCAAAATTGTTGAACTCTGTCTGTTGGGAGGCATAAGGGTTAGAGTTATTGAGCTCTGTCTGTTGAGAGGAAAATATGAAGTGCTTGTATATTTTGCCTAAATTTTTAATAACTGCATTTAATTCTCTGCTCAGTTCCGCTTCTAATACTTGGTGAATGTTTGAAAATTTAGATCAGTTGAAATGTGACCTACTGAGTTGTTTTAGCTTACTATGGTTTTGCATTCTATTTTCAAAGTCTTGGAAAGGGGAGGATCCGGTTGAGTAGCAGTGTCAGAAATCTGATATGAGTATATAGGTATTTCTTCTTTTGATTTTTGTATAGTCATGACTAGTTTTATTACTCTATTTTGTAGCTTTTGTTTATAACCATGCCCTGTGATTGTATATGTTATTTTGATGATGAAGGAAAAATAAATCTTCTGAATGAGTTTATTTTCAGTCATTTTGATATTTTAATATCTTTGTAGTCTGTTGTTTGTTTCAAGATGTGTATTTGAATAAAATCTAAATTTTTTTTAAAATTAGTTCTTGGGATTCTCTTGTCACAACTCAATATGATAAGACCTGTTCCATCAGTGGGTCTTATCAGGTTGGGTTGTGACAACTTATACTCCTTTAAATCCATGTAGCAAAAGTTTTAAATTCATCAAAGAAGTTACTTTTATTTGTTAGAAATTTGGCTCAAGTAAATCTCGTAAAATCATCAGCAATAATAAATCCAAATGTCTTGCATCCTAGACTAATGTTGACTGGAACAAAAGGTCCATATGTAGGATTTTTAGAGGCCAACATGTGATGTTTGACTTAATGGATGAAATTATTATTTAATCTATTTTTTTAGTCGGCATGTATCATTAGTGTAATCAAGTTTGCACTCTAATTAGATCTAGATATGCAATCATTCTGAGCATGTGTATGCTGGCATGACAAAGTCACATATGCCATAATTAGTGTTCATCTAATATGGTTTTAAGTAATTGCTGTACTAGATTTACTGATGTTATCAATGTCAAATTTTGATATGCAGATCTTTTTAAGATAACCTTTTCATTTATCTTTAGTAAACTAGATGAATATAAGAATTTTATATGAAAACCGTTTTTATAGAGCTAGCTAATACTTAGCAAAATATGTATCAAGCCATATATTAGAAGGATATTTTTAATGATAAAATAATTGCTCTTTCCAACATTTTCAATACTTATAACTTTTGTTGTGGTGTTGTCACTAAGTGTGATTTTTCCACCATTCTTGGGTTTCGGTATTGCAAATTTAATTTTATAGCCCGTCATTATAATTTGAGCATCCATTGTCTAGGTATCAGACTCCACCAGTTTTATTCTGTAGGCATACCTACACAAATATATTATATTTTGAAATTTGAAACATGAATTTTATTTTTTTTCTACTAAAACGTGCTTTTCTAGTAATGTTGTGACATGCCAATCTAATTTAGACGTCCAAAACATAGTTCTTGTCATGGATTTTCAATATATGCACATGTGATAAATATGTCCATGAAAGCCACAAAAATAATAGGTTATACTAGGGAAAATATTGTGGGCTCCAAAAATTCGGCCCCGGCCTCCACCCGCTTTTTGTTTTCTTTTCGGGGGAGTTTTAACGGATTGAGTTTCGGAGTAAATTTTGGAAGGCAGATGGATTGTAGATAAGACACTACCCAGAGATTTCGCCCTCATTTTGCGAGGACTTTATGATATGAGTTCTGGTTTCCTATAGGCGCAAGTCCCTATAGTTAATTACCCCACCCAGTAACGAGAGAGAACTTTCGATTAAGGCTAGTCGTCGATCAGATACGTATAGATACGTGCATCTGGCATATAGTAGCAGCATGAGTTTGACATTTAAAATTGGAAATTTCACCATCTTGCACTTAAAGCGGATGGTGGGGGAATGGATGATAGACCCGATCAAGATCCCATGGTTTCGTCATCCCGGGCCATCGTGGTCCCTGGTCTACTTAGTTAGAGGAGGTAGTCGACCCAACCTGGAAGAAGGATCCTTGTCGGCAGCCATGGGTTGCTTCGTCCAAGGGTACCTTGTAGACCTGGGGTGGGTGTTTGTCTAAGGGGACAAATTTAAATCCACCTTAGCTAACAGAGGGCTTTGTGCCCTATCGATTATATCCTATTGATTCATGTCTCAAGGATTTGATGCCATTGGGGAGCATATGGGCTCTGGCCATAACCATAATATAATGGTGTCATTTGGCGGCGACCACCTGGTTCAGAGGGCCCCGACTCATAACCGTTTATCCTGCAGTGCCATTTGACGGCGAAACTGCCGGTTAGATGACTCGTACCACGTCCTTGCTGGCATGAGATTGTTTGAGAATGGATCCTAGTGATATTTTCGACCAGGCGTTAGCTCTATGTGAGCTGTAGTTATTTTCAGATTTGTCCACCTCGGCAAACTGTTGCGGAGGGTGGATGGATTTCGCTTTAAGTGGTTGACGGTTTTATTTCAATTTTAAATATCTTGGAATTTTGATGATTTTTGGATTTTGTAGGAATTTTAAGAATTTGGGAGGTACTTTGAATGGATTTGAAGGTGTTTGTGAACCCCTCCGGTTGAGATTAATGTTCAACACGGTCATCATCGGGGTGACCTTGAGGTCATTTGAAAATATTTGAGGTTTGAGGGCATTTTGAAAATTCAGAAATTAACCCCTTTGGTTGAGATCTGCATTCAACGCGGCCATCATCGGGGTGTGGGGTCATTGCTCTTATTGATTGAACATTATCGACTCTGTTAGCTCGCTAACAGAAGATCAGGTGTCATAGGCTTTATGCCTTTATTGGTGAATTCTCTTGATTATAGGCCTTGAAGGCCTAATATGAACGTATAAAATAAATATTCCAATGGACCCCGCGGCTGTATATTCGTTTAATAGTTCAAGCCGTATCGACTCCTATCTACCTAAATAAGAGGATCGGGCTCGAACTTGAATTCACTTATTAACCCGTGCAGCATCCCTAGACGTCACGTGTGTACCAATAACACGCTCGCCGGGGCCCATGCGGGTGTATTATACATCCCTTTTGTGTACCTATGTGTATACAAACTAAGATGCATGTGCGGGGGGACATTTTTAGGATATTTGTAAACGCCTTCTGTCTGCTTGTACGGATGTTGCAGATCCTGTAGCGTCTTATAGTAGCTCGGGGATTGAGATGTTCGCTGCTTTGCACAGGCAGACTGTCGTGCACTACTTGCATGATTTACGCAGGTAGATTGTAGTACACTAACGAATCTCCTGCTTTATTGGTAGATAACTATACTCACTACAGTTCTCTTGTATTTTCTTACATGCAACATATTGTATGCACAACGAACTTCCTATAGCAATTTGTATGCATTGGCATTTGATGTAGTCATTTTGCACTTTGCTTGTGGACAATACATTGGGTGTACTACAGGTCTTCTACAGCGGCCCGTGGATGCTTGTCTTTGACGTAGTCATTTGGCATTTTGCTCGGGTCTTTTGTATGAGGCTCATGGGTACTTTCGTTCACTGCATATCATTTGCTTCCAGTTGCAAAAGGGGTCGATGTATTTGCTGAACACTGGATTATTACTGATCGTAGGAGTGTCCTAATATTCATTGTATATTACACTGAACATTTTGGCAAGAGAACCGTTGTTTGTAAGGATTATCGTACCTTCTTGCATGACACAAAGTATTATTCATTACACCTCGTTCTCATATTCGTAAGGGACTATTCTAGTCACTTGTATGTTGATCAGTGTTAGTTGTAGGTTCTTGCCCTGCTCACTGCCCCCCTTGTCATGCAGTTTGTAGGTGCTTTCATCTGTTACAAAATTTTATATCTTGCTTGTGATCTGATGTGTTGCATGTCCATATTCATAGAGGATCTCTTGTATTTGCAATTTCTCTACTGCTGTTGCTTGTAGATAGGGCTGATGTACTTCAGCATTAGTAGAAGGAAAGTTGTATCCTCCACAATTCTCTTGCTTCACTTGTGGGCATACTGCATCGATTGTATATGATTGATATAGATGTCACTTGTAGGGATGTCATAGCACTCATCGTATGTTGTGCATTGTCATTGGTAGAAGGAACATTGTTTGCAATCCAAATTATGCTCTCTTGTGTGGCCACACCATTCGCCATTTGCAAATAACATATTTTCTAAGTGTTTTGTATGTTTGCTTGCAATTATCTAATGCATGAATTCACTGGTTATTCCTTGTGAGTGAGATACATGAATCCTTACTTGTTCATTTGCATTTAATTTGCCTCGTTGTTTGCAAATAAACTTTACCTACAAAATCTTTATCCTTAAAGATAGTTTGCCATGTGCATGATGAACTTGATATCATGTCTTCACCCGATTTGAAATGATCATCGCATGCTTCTTAGTATCCTCCCTTCTAGACAATTTATTGAGCATGCTATTGATTATCCATTATTCATAAGAGGCCTCTCCCTCTTCATTGTTTATAATTGCTTGTTGATGTGATGTAGGGAATTTCTAACCCCACCAAGAATTTTGCATATGAGAGATTTAAATGGATCATATCTCTTGATTAGCACTTGCATTCTGACTGGAATGATAGCCCCATTGATATCTTGATTATTCTGCGAATCGAATTCTTTATTACTCACCTATCGATGTTCACTTGAATGCATGCCACATGATATCTTGAAACTGAAGTTCCTTGAGTTATCACTCAAAAAGAGGTTCTTGATTGATCCCTTAGTTTATTTAAACCCATCTTCAACTTAGGTTTAATATCATGAATTATTACTCATTCTAATTTTTGTAGTTTTCATTTAGACCCGTCTGAGTCAAAGTTCTCTGCATTTGCTTGAATATGAATCCAAGTCCTAGTTCAGGTTATCCAAATCCTTTTCAAGTCCCCTGTGGTTCAGTTTTAATACAATGTCCATTGTAGTCTTGTTCAGTCCAAGTTCATTTGCGCTTTGCTCAAGTATTTAACCTTTGCAAATTCAAGCCCGAGCTCAAGTTTACAAGTTTGAGTTCAAGTTTGAGTTGGAGTGCTATGCTCAATTAAAGTTTATTTTACTCAAATTTGAATCAAAATTTGCTTCAAGTTCAAGTCATTTAATATTCAATTAAAATCAAATTTTGAATCTTGTCATTTGTTCTTTTGAGTTCAAAGTCGTCCAAGATTTGTCCAAATCAGGTCCAAAAGCAGTCTTATATTCACCCGAAATTTCCGCAGCCTCCCGGTGTCTCCCCTGTTTAGGGGAAAAAGCAACAGGAGTCTGGGCCTTCCCACCACGCGCAATAAAGCGCGTGCATGGTAGGTGTCCTTAGACACCTCGGCCGTGGTCTTCATTCCCACCACGCGCAATAAAGCGCGTGCATGGGGTCTTCAACGGTACATGTTTCAAAAGAAGAGCAGTTGTTTCCCTGCAGGTACAGAACCGCGTACGGGTACTTAAAATTGTCCCCACCACGCTAAGAAAATCGTGCATAGGGCTTACCCGCCTCATCATAGGCGTCGCACCGGGTTCCCTTCCCACCACGCGCAATAAAGCGCGTGTATAGGCGGTTTGCCGGCTCGACACCAACGCCGAAGATGGGATTTTAGGTGATCACCCGTCTCGTCGTAGGCGCCGCACCGGGGTCTCATCCCACCACGCGCAATGAAGTGCGTGCATAGGCGATTTTCCGGTCCGCTACCAACGACGAAAGCGAGTTCTCGGAGTTTTAGGGTTTAGGAGTTATACCTTTGTGACCGGCGGTGGAGTCTCGTGGATCGAGACAAGAGAAGAGCTACTTGCATTTTTCTTCTCTTTTTTATTTTTATTTTTATAATTAATTGTAATTTATGATAGTTAATTAAAAGTAATAATCAATTAATTATAATTAAATTAATTAATTATAATAAATTATGATTATCATTAATTAAGAATAATTAATTTAAATTAATTATAATTGATTATAATTAATAATAATTAATTAAAATAATAAAAGATTAATTATAATTAATTTTGATTAATTATAATTAATCATTATTATTATTAATTAATTAAAACTAAGAATAATTAATTTATAATTAACTTAGGTTAATTATAGTTAATTAAAATTAATGATACTTAATTATAATTGATAATAATTAAATAAAATTAATAATAATTAATTACAATTAATATTAATTAATTGAAATTAATTTATAATTAACTTTAAATAAATATTATTAGCTATAATTAATATTAACTATATATTTTTTATTACAATTAATTAGAAGGCCATCGGCTACATGATTCATGCAGGATTTGAGTAGGATTTAGCCGGATTAGAATAGGATTAGGGACAGTTTAATCCAATCAAAGAGTTGAATTCTCTTTTACCCTAAATCCCTTATGTTCAGCGGGCTTACTGGATTTGGCCGAAGAAGCGTGCAGGTAGGGAGAAAGTTACCTTGACAGCAAGCGAGCTCACGTTCTTGCTTCCGCTCAAAATGACGTAACTTCCGATCCCTCACGGAGGGAACGTCGCAGATGGAGCGAAGTCGGTCGGCCACGATGTATTAGATTCGACATATATTAAAAAAGATATAGGCAGACCTAAAAAACATGGTTAAAAAGTATAAAAATAATTTTTTTTTCATATTTAAATGAGAATTTGACTTTTAATAGGACAATTGAAAAAAAATAATGTAGCCAACTCTGCATAGTAGGATAAAGGCTTGTCATTGTTGTAAATTTAACACCATCATGCATTTCTTCTACTATGGTAAGCATATCGTTATAGGATTAATCAGATACACAATTGAGGTTAGAGTCCCAGGTTAGAGTCCCCTGTTCATCTCGATCCATGAGACACAAATTGCTTGCCTTTTCTTCTAATTCACTAGTCGAAGATTCAAAATCAGAATTCATCCAGAAAGCCATTTGATTTTTCCTTGTTTCTTTTTGGCATTACCTTTGTCATATGTTTTCTACTTATTTATATTCTTGTTATTAGGATGATCCCACTTGATATATCCAAACTTTTTTAAGTTAAAAACAAATAACATTAGGATTTGTCTTATTTAACATATTATGTTTTTCTGTCTCTTCTTCTATCAGTGAACTTCTTGGTTTTGTTCTTGAGAAAGAAGTTGACTTCTCTTGCGATTAATGTATTGTCATCTTCACTTGGTGATTCACCTTCGCTGTAATTATATTCTTGAATCTACATGGCAATTTGCTTTTTCTTCTTTTTCTCAATGCTATTTACAAGTCTTTGCTCTATCTTTTGTAGCTTTAGAAATAGCAGAACTTTGGCATCCCAAGATTCAAGTAAACATTTAAGAATTTTATTGATCTTTTCTGCATTTGAATGTTCTTTTCCTATTGAGTACTAAATAGTAACTATTTTGATGAATCTAGCATACATACCAGAGATTATTTCACTAGGTTTTATGCAGAATAATTCATAATCATGAATTAACAAAAATTATTGGATTATTTACCTCATAAATACCTTCATGTGTAATGCACAATTTGTTCCAGTTTTTCAAGTAGAAACACACATGCAAATATAATTTGAGAGCACAAAAAAGAAGTTTGAATTTAATTAGGTTAATTCAGATTATGCTTGTGACTATTCCTTACATGAACTTTTAATAAGCATGTCGTTATTTTCTTTGGTTGGATTGACATATCCTATTTCTACCAGATTGAATAAAAATAATCATTATAACTTTCCAGAGATCTAAATGTAGATTATCTACTACAAGTAATCAATATTCAAGTAATTTTATCAAGTGATTGTACCATGTAAAATAGTAAATATAAAATAGTGCAAGAGTAAAAACACAAATCGTTATTACATGATTTGACTCACTAATTGCCTATGTTTACTTCCCAAGTCCTGTCAGGATTTTTCCACTATCCTCTCCTTAGAGAAGTTTCTCTTCATCAGGGGTAATGAAGAAATACTACACTATTTAAAAAGAGAAGCTAGCTTCACCCAGCACAACTCGCTTGTGGGGATCACTTTCGCTCAATAAGAATTCGAGGATCGTTCAAGTATCTTAAAATCACAATAGACATGGCCTTTTTTTTCTTTATTAAGCAGTTAATAAAGAAAGATAAGAGGTAGACCTAAAAAGACTTGGTTAGAAAATATTAGAAATGATCTTTCTTTATTAGATTTAAACGAGAATTTGACTCTTAACTTGACATAATGGAGAAAAAGGATTCATGTAGCCGACCCCACGTAGTGGGATAAAAGTTTGATGTTGTTGTTGTTGTTGTTGTTGTAAGCAGTTAATGCATACTAACTTATTAAAAAATTACTTACTAATTAATTGTATTCTATGATACATATCAGATTGATTATTTTCTTATAAGGAAATTAGATCGTTTAGATTGCAAAGATTGTAAAGTTATTCCGAGTGAAAACTTATGTACCCAACATCGTTTATTAGTTTTGGACTTGAAGATAATGGGGAAGAAATTAAAAAATAAAGTAAAACGTTTTCCTAGGATTAGATGGGGGCATTTAAAGAATATTAACAAAAATATTTTTGAGAGTAAGATTTTAGATATTAAGATTTTGTCTGTGCATGAGGATGCTAATGTTATGTGGGAAAAAGTGGCTAGTAATATTAAGAATATTGCAAAAGATGTGCTTGGAGTTTCAAAGGGAAAAGCTCCTAATAGTAAAAATAGTTGGTGGTGGAATCCAAATGTGCAAGAAAAGATTAAAAATAAGAAGATTTGTTATAAAAATTGGTTTAATTGTAAAAATTCTGATAATTGGAAATTTTATAAAGAGGCACGTAAGGAATCTAAGAAAGCAATATGTGATGCAAAGAGTTTAGCTTTTAGTGATTTATATAATAGATTAGATACTAAGGAGGGAGAAAGATATATGTATAAGCTAGCCAAACAAAGAGATAGGAGTAGTAAGGATTTAGTTCAAGTAAAGTGTATTAAGGATGAAGATCAAAAAGTACTTTTTTTAGAAGATGATATTCAACAAAGGTGGATGAGATATTTTGCTAAACTTTTTAATGAAGAATGTGAAAATAAAATTGACTGTAATGACCTTAGCACCTTAAATGAAAATAAAGATTTCTGTTTTTATCGGCGTATTAGTAAAACCGAAGTTAGAGAGGCTTTAAAGAAAATGAAGGGTGGAAAAGCTGTTGGACCTGATGATATTCCAATAGAGGTGTGGAAATGCTTAGGAGATGAAGGAATTTCTTGGCTTACTAAACTTTTTAATACTGTTTTGAAGACTAAAAAGATGCCAGATGAGTGGAGAATGAGTGTGTTAATCCCTATTTTTAAGAATAAAGGTGATGCACAAGATTGTGCGAATTATAGAGGAATTAAGTTAATGTGTCATACTTTAAAACTATGGGAACGAGTTATGGAGCATAGGTTGCGGCGTGATACTAATGTTTCTCAAAATCAATTTGGATTTATGCCGGGTAGGTCTACTATGGAAGCCATACATTTATTAAGAGGTTTGATGGAGAAATATAGAGAGAATAAGGAGGATTTACATATGATATTTATTGATTTAGAAAAAGCATATGATAAAGTTCCAAGAGAAGTGCTATGGAGAGTTCTTGAAAAGAAAGAAGTTAATAACGCTTATATTCAAATCATTAAAGATATGTATGCAGGAGCTATTACTTGTGTTCAAACACAAGGTGGTTTGACCAAGTATTTTCCTATTTCGGTTGGATTACACCAAGGATCAGCCTTAAGCCCATATCTTTTTGCTTTAGTCATCGATGTTCTCACTAGACATTTGCAAGAGGATGTACCTTGGTGTATGCTTTTTGCTGATGATATTCTTCTTGTTGATAAGACTAGAGAGGGAGTTGAAGGTAAACTAGAATTGTGGAGGTCAACCTTAGAGTCTAAAGGTTTTCGCTTGAGTAGATCTAAAACGGAATATATGGAGTGTAATTTTAGTAATAATAGACCTAGTGAGGGCATTGTGACTTTGGCCGATCAAGTCATTAATAAGAGTACACGTTTTAGATATCTTGGATCTATTGTTCAGAGTGATGGTGATATAGATGGGGATATTATCAGCAGAATCCAAGTTGGATGGTTGAAGTGGAGGAATGCATCGGGCTTATTGTGTGATAGAAAAGTACCCCTCAAACTTAAGGAAAAATTCTATAAGATAGTGGTGAGACCTGCAATGCTTTATGGTGCTGAATGTTGGCCATTAAAAGAGAAGCATAATTCTAAGTTAAGTGTTGCAGAGATGAGGATGCTCAGGTGGATGAGTGGCTTTACCCTTAGAGATAGGATATGAAATGAGCATATTCGTGAAAAGGTTGGAGTAGCTCCAGTGAAAGATAAGATTAGAGAGAGTCGCCTTAGATGGTTTGGTCACGTAAAACGGCGGCCTCCCGATGACCCGGTTAGGAAAGTAGAGGTCTTAGATTTGACTTATGTTAAGAAAGGTAGAGGTAGACCTAAAAAGACTTGGTTAGAAAATATTAGAAATGATCTTTCTTTATTAGATTTAAACGAGAATTTGACTTTTAATAGGACACAATGGAGAAAAAGGATTCATGTAGCCGACCCCACGTAGTGGGATAAAGGCTTGATGTTGTTGTTGTTGTTGTATGATACATATCATATAATATGAGTAGTCCATTTTATTCATATTAATTTTTTCACTAATATCATCCAATTAATTGAATGTAATTGAGAAAATTGATAGTACTATATAATATAATCACTAAACTAATAAAGCTTATTTGATTTATTCGAATTGAAATCAAACCTAATCATATAATATCATCTTGCATTGGATATAGTGCGATTAGTTCTAAAATTTTTAATTTTGCCTAAGATCTAATTTAATTAATATTTAATTTTAACTGTGTGTTTGTCATCTTGCCTTTTTCAATACCTAAAAATATAATATTATATGACTAAAAAAATGAGTAAAGTAGAGGTACTTTGAAGCTTGACTTTAATGGCAATCTCGCTAACTCATGCTGAATGGGTCACTAGCTTGAGTTGAGTATTGATGTTTTTTTAATCTTGATTTATCAAATTTATCTTAGTCTACATTGGCTCACATGTGGATTAATCTTAGGTAATAATATTAGCTATTATTAAATTATATTTATAATCATCAAAACATTTAATATAAGCTTAAACTCATGAGATTAACAGATATGCATTAACATTTTGAATTTATTTCATGAATTTTGACATGAGTTTTATGATTGACTATCCATTTAAAATTTGTATTAACCTTTTTTATTTGAGTTTGAAGCCGACAATGATAATTTTATTTTGTGGTTATGATTATGTTGATAGATAGTTTAAATGATTGTGGATGCTGGGCTTCAAGTTTGTTTTATGCTATTCCAATGTATATTTCTTTAAGAATATTGCAAAAGATGTGCTTGGAGTTTCAAAGGGAAAAGCTCCTAATAGTAAAAATAGTTGGTGGTGGAATCCAAATGTGCAAGAAAAGATTAAAAATAAGAAGATTTGTTATAAAAATTGGTTTAATTGTAAAAATTCTGATAATTGGAAATTTTATAAAGAGGCACGTAAGGAATCTAAGAAAACAATATGTGATGCAAAGAGTTTAGCTTTTAGTGATTTATATAATAGATTAGATACTAAGGAGGGAGAAAGATATATGTATAAGCTAGCCAAACAAAGAGATAGGAGTAGTAAGGATTTAGTTCAAGTAAAGTGTATTAAGGATGAAGATCAAAAAGTACTTTTTTTAGAAGATGATATTCAACAAAGGTGGATGAGATATTTTGCTAAACTTTTTAATGAAGAATGTGAAAATAAAATTGACTGTAATGACCTTAGCACCTTAAATGAAAATAAAGATTTCTGTTTTTATCGGCGTATTAGTAAAACCGAAGTTAGAGAGGCTTTAAAGAAAATGAAGGGTGGAAAAGCTGTTGGACCTGATGATATTCCAATAGAGGTGTGGAAATGCTTAGGAGATGAAGGAATTTCTTGGCTTACTAAACTTTTTAATACTGTTTTGAAGACTAAAAAGATGCCAGATGAGTGGAGAATGAGTGTGTTAATCCCTATTTTTAAGAATAAAGATGATGCACAAGATTGTGCGAATTATAGAGGAATTAAGTTAATGTGTCATACTTTAAAACTATGGGAACGAGTTATGGAGCATAGGTTGCGGCGTGATACTAATGTTTCTCAAAATCAATTTGGATTTATGCCGGGTAGGTCTACTATGGAAGCCATACATTTATTAAGAGGTTTGATGGAGAAATATAGAGAGAATAAGGAGGATTTACATATGATATTTATTGATTTAGAAAAAGCATATGATAAAGTTCCAAGAGAAGTGCTATGGAGAGTTCTTGAAAAGAAAGAAGTTAATAACGCTTATATTCAAATAATTAAAGATATGTATGCAGGAGCTATTACTTGTGTTCAAACACAAGGTGGTTTGACCAAGTATTTTCCTATTTCGGTTGGATTACACCAAGGATCAGCCTTAAGCCCATATCTTTTTGCTTTAGTCATCGATGTTCTCACTAGACATTTGCAAGAGGATGTACCTTGGTGTATGCTTTTTGCTGATGATATTCTTCTTGTTGATAAGACTAGAGAGGGAGTTGAAGGTAAACTAGAATTGTGGAGGTCAACCTTAGAGTCTAAAGGTTTTCGCTTGAGTAGATCTAAAACGGAATATATGGAGTGTAATTTTAGTAATAATAGACCTAGTGAGGGCATTGTGACTTTGGCCGATCAAGTCATTAATAAGAGTACACGTTTTAGATATCTTGGATCTATTGTTCAGAGTGATGGTGATATAGATGGGGATATTATCAGCAGAATCCAAGTTGGATGGTTGAAGTGGAGGAATGCATCGGGCTTATTGTGTGATAGAAAAGTACCCCTCAAACTTAAGGGAAAATTCTATAAGATGGTGGTGAGACCTGCAATGCTTTATGGTGCTGAATGTTGGCCATTAAAAGAGAAGCATAATTCTAAGTTAAGTGTTGCAGAGATGAGGATGCTCAGGTGGATGAGTGGCTTTACCCTTAGAGATAGGATACGAAATGAGCATATTCGTGAAAAGGTTGGAGTAGCTCCAGTGGAAGATAAGATTAGAGAGAGTCGCCTTAGATGGTTTGGTCACGTAAAACGGCGGCCTCCCGATGACCCGGTTAGGAAAGTAGAGGTCTTAGATTTGACTTATGTTAAGAAAGGTAGAGGTAGACCTAAAAAGACTTGGTTAGAAAATATTAGAAATGATCTTTCTTTATTAGATTTAAACGAGAATTTGACTTTTAATAGGACACAATGGAGAAAAAGGATTCATGTAGCCGACCCCACGTAGTGGGATAAAGGCTTGATGTTGTTGTTGTTGTTGTTGTATGATACATATCATATAATATGAGTAGTCCATTTTATTCATATTAATTTTTTCACTAATATCATCCAATTAATTGAATGTAATTGAGAAAATTGATAGTACTATATAATATAATCACTAAACTAATAAAGCTTATTTGATTTATTCGAATTGAAATCAAACCTAATCATATAATATCATCTTGCATTGGATATAGTGCGATTAGTTCTAAAAATTTTAATTTTGCCTAAGATCTAATTTAATTAATATTTAATTTTAACTGTGTGTTTGTCATCTTGCCTTTTTCAATACCTAAAAATATAATATTATATGACTAAAAAAATGAGTAAAGTAGAGGTACTTTGAAGCTTGACTTTAATGGCAATCTCGCTAACTCATGCTGAATGGGTCACTAGCTTGAGTTGAGTATTGATGTTTTTTTAATCTTGATTTACCAAATTTATCTTAGTCTACATTGGCTCACATGTGGATTAATCTTAGGTAATAATATTAGCTATTATTAAATTATATTTATAATCATCAAAACATTTAATATAAGCTTAAACTCATGAGATTAACAGATATGCATTAACATTTTGAATTTATTTCATGAATTTTGACATGAGTTTTATGATTGACTATCCATTTAAAATTTGTATTAACCTTTTTTATTTGAGTTTGAAGCCGACAATGATAATTTTATTTTGTGGTTATGATTATGTTGATAGATAGTTTAAATGATTGTGGATGCTGGGCTTCAAGTTTGTTTTATGCTATTCCAATGTATATTTCTTTTGTTCTTTTGATTTTGTTGTTGGTTCACAATATCATGCAGGGTTATAGAAATGCAAAATTCCCGTCACCTTTTATATGCCAGATTTTTGTTGAATTCTGAATTATAATATATGATTTAGGGATTAGAAGCACTTCATGTCTTTGATCCTAGCATTATGACTCAAATTAGTTGAAAATCACTTGTCAACTGTTGGGAAATTTTTTTAGGATATTTTTATTTGAAAAAAGGAAACATTTGTTGCAAAAAAGAAAGATGTTTGTATTGTGAAGGCAAGGAATCATCTGATCTGTAAGACCCATGGTGGATTTCAGGGTTTTCAGCAACTGTATTACCAAAGGCTTGATGCCTTACATGTTGATACAAATATCCTAATTTTTTCTATGAATGTTTCACCCGTTCCTAATCAAGATATGCCGAACCAATTACTTTCATCTTTGTTAGCGTGTTATTTCTTCAATATTATTGTTTGCTACATGACTTGCATTCTCTTTTTGTTGTCAAATAAGCTATGGGTTAAGTTTTGCAAGGTTTTAGGGTTATTTTAGGGTTTGGAATTGGGGTTTTGGTTAAATATGAGCCATGAAGGGTCTTGAAAAGAGGGCTCATCATAAAACGAGAAACCAGAAGCACATACCATTGAGAACATGGATTCGTTTACAGTGATCTTCATCACAGAGCAAATCATGAATGTTGTTGTATTACTGGTAATGATTCCCCAAATGAAATCGGGCTTTTTTTTTTGGGACATTTAGGCCAATTAAGGCAAACTCATACACACAACGCATACACAAAGACTCGAATCTAAGTCCTCTTAGTTGAAAGCCTAAGCTCTCAACCAACAAAACCAAGGTGAGCTGTGTAATCGGGCTTAGATATATGATGAGGGTGAATTAGGTTTCTTGTTTTTGGGGTAATTGGACGAGGAAGAAGTTTGAGCTAAATGGCTTTTTTTGTAGTTTGAACATTAAGTTTCTTGTAGCACTATTTTCATCTGTCGAGAGTTGGATCATTTGGGTTTTTTTTTCTTCATTTAGGTTTCGTTTGGAATAGCTTTTTTACTGCTTTCTAAAACGATTTTTTAGTATAAAATTTTCTAATTCAAAAAATTATTGTACTAAAAAATAATTTTAGAAAGCAACAAAAAAATTGTCTCAAACGAAGCCTTAATTGTATTTCTGTCTTCTGTTTTGCAATCTTTAGGCAATTCATCTTTATTTAAGAGACCGCTAACTACTGGCCCTTAGATTGAAAGTCATTTCATGTATTTAAAAGTCATACAAATTTTATTTATCTTTTCATATTAGCTTCAGGATTTCATGCACTGTAAATGGAATGGCTATGCTGCTTTATGATGGAAGAATATCATGTTTGTTTATAGAAAATAATTTAATATGTAGCTGCAGGTCACTTGACCATATTAATATTAAAGGAGATTTATAGAAATATTCCAAAATTTTTATGCATTTATATAGATAACATTTAAATTTTGTATTTTCTAAGCCTTTATTTGGGATAACTTTCTTACTGCTTTCAAAATAACTTTTTAATAACTTTTTAGTATAAAAATTTTTAGCTCAAAAACTTTTTATGCAACAGTAAAGAAAGCTATCCCAAACAAAGCTTAAATCACATGCATGAAAATGTGCATTTTACTTTAAATTAGTTAATATTATTGATATTTTTTATGTGATTTAGTAATTTTAGCGTTAAATAAATAAATATAAAAAACTTTAATATTAGATATATAAATACATAAAATAGTTTGAGCTAGATGGTTTTAATTAGATTGGAAAAGATTTAACTTACATTGTTTAATTGCCTTGAATAGATTATTCATAAAGTTTAATTGCTAGACCATAAATCTGTTTAAATAGTTATAAAAATAATAATATTTTTAATGTTTGTTTAGGGGACCAACAATCCTAATACTGATTTTAAAAATACAAGTATCAAGGAATAGTGTCAATTAATGATATTTTTATTTTTTTTTATCAGATTATCTGTTATTTTCAGGTGGAAAATCAAAGTTAGTTCATATTATCATATAAATAATTTTAAAGTTATCATGAAGAAAAATGGGCCATGATATGTACTGATCAAAATTTTAAATTTATCTTCCATGCATCCTTTGCTAAGGCATGAAAAGCATTTGAAAATTTTTTTAAATACATTAATCAAAATTTTATAATCCTTTTTTCTTATATTATTTATTTATTATTAAAATAGAAGCATAGCTAATTACTTTTATCCTTCTATTCATTTCTTTATAGCTCTCTAGCTTTATATGAAAATAAATGATATTAGAATATTATAATTACAATTGTTTTTATGATAATTAATGAAAGTATAGTTAATGAAAAAATCAATTTGTGACTCCATTAAATTCTTAGCTCTTGGAGCGATTATTCTGTGCGGACACCGGACGGGAGAACCGTCCGGTTCCACTTGGTATCGAGCGTGGTACCGCGCTCGGTACAGGTCGGTATTCTGTTCCGCTCGGTACCGAGTGCAGTACTGAGCGATATCGTACTCGGTATAAGTCGGTACCCCGCTCGATACCGAGCTCGGTACATTTTTTGGGTGACGTGACATTTTTATTTGCCTCTGGACATCGTCCGGACTCCGCACCTAATAATTTCACTTGTCCATTGACACTCTCAAGAGAAAATTGTTTTCGTGCGTACTAAAAAGACAAATATTTTACATATGTCCGAGTGGGAGTAAAATGAAAATTAAAAAAAAAAAACATGTCATTTATCTTCTTCTAGATCATTATTGATTAAATTCAAGTATTTTTTTAATTTGAATTGGGATTTAAATGAAGTGAGATGTTCTAACTCCTAAGACTTTGTATAAATGTTTCTTCATGTCCCAAAAAATAGGAGTAAGATTGAATTCTTACTCTAAAATAATGACAAATGATCTATTTCTATTGATTATTAGCATTTAGCTTTTCACTACTATTGTCATCTACATGATTGTCATGGGAGGACACTTTCTTATGCTACCACAAGCCATATTAATTTTCATATTTACTAAGGAATTAAGTGATATTTTGAAGTTCTGAAGGATAGGGTTTTCAAATCCTTAATAAGATGCTCTTATATGACTTGTAAATATGATAATGTATTGTTATTGCTTGTTTAGACAACACATAATTTTATAAAATCACAATCTAAAAGAAGCTATAGACAAATGAATGAGGGCACTATCTAGAAAGAAGAACTTGTCTTTCTCCTTACGAATGTGCGAAAGCTAGCTAGGTTTTATTGGGGGAAATCATCCCCCTAACATTTATGCTAATCGATGGAGTAGTACACAATGGTTGAGCTCATTACGATACTTACTACCACACATTAAGGATGAATTAACGATAGCCATGCACCACCTGTGTTCACATTCCCGAAGGCACCCCTCTCTTTTAAGAGAATTCATGATATATCAAGATTCAATAGATAAAAAAATTACCAGATCATCTTGGATTAGGCATTCTTAATCCTTATTACCAGGTTTCCATTAGGCAAAATCTATATTTGTCAAGTACTTGTATCTTTTGCAGCAAAAATGCTGCTTAGTACAATGATAAAATGCTAAATATCCCTCTGTATTTCATCAATGAAAAGGTAACAGGAATTTAGGGCAATTAGCTCATTGATTAAAAACCTTATAAAAAAACTAAAGGACAGAGCAAAATCTGTATAAACCTTCATGAACTATTTATTTTTTTTCTTATTTTAATTAGAATGTTATAATTAGGATGAATAATTTACCTTATTTTATAAATAACAATCACATTTTTTGGAAATCTCATAATACCCTCACACATATGATTAAAATGCATAAAATTCAATCAGCCTGAAATCTGATTTGTGATCAATTTCAACACAGAAATTTGGATCAGATCATAACATAAATCCAAATAATTCTTCAATTTTATTCCAATAATAAAGCAATAATCAGCGAGCTTTAACTTGTAAACATTATTGTTAAGAACAGGAGAAGAACCATACTTAAGAATTCTTGGGTTTGATTATTTTTTTGTTGCAGGCTAAGATACACCTTTAAAAAGCAAAAATGGCAGTAAAAAACTCGTCCAATGAACATTTTTCAAGTTTACCTTGCAGCGAAATGTTGGACCACGGTGTTCCATTCTCACAGTAAAGAAGGCTTTTCAATCTCCACCAGGCAGATCATTTAGGAATATGGGAAAAGATAGAGCACTGCTGAAGAAGAAAAGATATGAAATCTCAACGGCATAAGGTTCCTTGTGAATCTACATATAATCATTGATTTAATAATTTCAGCCTTTTTTTTGGGAAGATTTACATGCATGCGATTGAATTTTTATGTATTTACATACATAACCTCTAAATATTTATATATAACACCTTAATATGTCATAAAGGCTACAATGATGCACCCGACTACTTACATCATATATGAGGGGCGCAACCAAAGAGGAAAGTGTAGGAATTGACTTTGGCATCATTTAGGTTTTATTTAGGACGATTTTCTTACTGCTTCTTAAAGCATCTTTTAGTGCAGAAATTAAAAAGCTGTTTTAAAAAGCAATCAGAAAGCTACCCCAAACGAAATCTTAGAGTTCTGAAGTGTCGATTGCTATTTCCCAATGCAACTACAAAATCTCCTAGAATAGCCTAATGATGTCGAAGCAAATCTCTCGAGTAGCAGCAAGTTTTAAACGATATACCAGGAGATTTGATTGGATCTTTCTCTTTCTATTTAGATTTATTTGATTATTTGACTTATTGCTCTTAGCTTATAAATAGCAGCCCTTGAAATTGGATTTAGAGCAAAGAAAATCCATTGAAATTTCTCCTAAATTCTCTCTTCCTCTCTTCTCTGTAACCTACTTTAGAACTAAAAGGAATGTAACGTGCTAGCAACATCACTTTGAACACTCTTAGGCATGGCAAGCAAAAAAAGCTATAGAAAAACGAAGGAGGAGGGCACTATCAAGAAGGAAGATGGAAAGAAGGCTACCAAGCCTAAATGCTCCTATTATAAGAAACCATTAACCAGCGCACATGAAAGAACATTGCTTGAAGCTTCACCCAGGACTCTAAACGAATGAAAGGCCCATTAATACTACTAAAGACATTGTTTTTCTTGAGGTATAGCAAATCAATCTCTATGTTTAACAATTGATTGCCCTAAGGGAAAAAAAACTATGTGGAGAAGGACAAAGAAAAACTCTTCTGAGTCAACAACTTAGTTAAGATGTCTGCATTATCAACCATTGTTAACTTAGGGAGTGGGAATAACCACTACTCAAAAAAGATGGTTCAGGAGTTGGTCCCCTCAATAACGCCACACCCTTAGCATTCTACTCTATGTATGATCTAAAAAGAAGTGGAGATATCATAACCAATCAATGTGATGTAGTGCATCATAGGTCTATCATATGATCTATGGCAAAGAATTAATGGATAAAGTTAAGTACTTGTATGTATACAAACAATTGTAGACATGTATCATGATTTTTTAAGGCAACTATTGTTATATAATTGCTTATGATAATTGTGTTGTATGTTAGATCAATCTCTTAGTGATATAAGTCATAATGATTATAATAATTTCATGAATCTTAATATAATTAGAGTGCATGAAGTTCTCGTATGGTGAGAGAAGACCAGTCATACTTGGATGTGGATAACCAAAGTTTCTATAACTTAGCTCTAGAATCAAGAGATGTCCAAAAGAGGCTTCATATCATATTTAGCCACCAAAGATGCCATATCATCCCATTTCCTCCAACATACCAGCAACCCCTTCTCCACAAAAGTAATAACCATCTCCTATTTTCATGGAACCACAACTCCAACCACATGAAAAAATTCAAATTTTTGCTTTGGAACCTGAAGAAGGGTTGTATTAAAAGAAAGAAATGCTGTAATAAACAATTAATGTGATTGAAAAAAAATAGAAGTATGATGAAGACATCCGATCTTGAAGAGTCTACCAGAGACGGGGCCGACGAACTACGACCACGATCGCACAGATCTACTTTTGATTATCATTGTATTACATTTATTATTTTATTATGTTTTATGAGTTTTATTGTATTTTCCGTTTATGCCCTCACTTAAGGACCTAGTCATATGTATGCTCTAGGGGCAATTGAGTCTTTTGTATTATCTTTATTGTATTGGCTATTTAAAGCCTCATCCTCCTTTGAGGAGCTAATGAACGATATTATAAAAATGTTTGCATTCATGTGTTTGGAGAGAGCTTGAGAGTTCTTGGAGAGATTGAAGTCCCTAGGTGAGGGCATCGCAATACCCACCAACCGCAGGAAGTGTCCGGGTTCGTGGTCGTCATCGTCGTCGCTCCCCTTCCCCCTTCCCACCGCCAGCCATTCCCTTTCCTTTTTCCTTCTCTCGGCCACCCCTCCACCACCCCTCTCAAATCCGGCCGACCACCCCTCCCTATTACCCAAGCCGCCGGCCACAAAGGCCTAACCCTCCCTCTTAGCCGCCGGCCCCACATCAAACCCAAACCCTAACCCTATTCCTCACATAGCCGCCGGCCACTTCCCTCTTCCATTGGCTCCTCAAACTCCATCTTGCATTCAAAGCCCTTCCTATTTTAGCCTTCTTAATTTGGTAACCAATTTGAATTCAAAATTCAAACAAATTTGAATTTGAATGTTTCCTAAATAAGAATCCCTATTTTAGGAAAGTTACTTAAATTAGATCTAATTAAATTTCTAATTAGATTTGATTTAAATTAATTCTTCCTAATTTAAGATCCCAATTAAAGCAAGCTTTAATTCCTTTTCCCTAAACCCTTGATGCATTTTGATTTTTTGCATTATTTTGTTTTGATGTAATTTGGACAATATTAGTTGTGTTTTATATTTTGTTCTATGTTTTTTTTAGCTATCCAATGATGGAAGGCATCCTATGATCATGGTAGGAAAATGCTTGGGCTTTGCATGACTTGGGTTTGCTGGCTTTGGGGTCCTTCTTGTCCTTTGGGCTGTTAGCTGATCTCGGCTAGGCTTTGGGCTGCTTGGTTTTGAGCTATAAAGTGGGTGCTATTTGGTGCTAGCTCATTAATGCTTGAGCTAAAGTTTAGCTCATTAATTTAAGGATTATTGCACTATCAAGCTCATATATGAAAAAAAAGGTATGTGGTGTAGAACTTGCCTCTTCCCATTCTTGCCTCTTTGGTTTCTTCTTTGGGATTTATTGGGAGGGTTGTTTTTCTTTTCGGTTTCCTCCCTGATTGCTTCCCCGTGGTTCCCTGGCTGGATTTCCCATAATGGCTCTTCGGGTTCCTTCACTGGCTGCTTTCCCGTGGCTTTGGCTGGGCTTCCCGTGACTTTTTCTCCTTGTTTCTCGAACCATTTTGGGGGCTACTGTATTATGGTTGTTGGCCTTTCATTTCCCTAAATCTAATTGGTTTAGATGGAGGTGTTATGGCTGTTTGGTTCCCCTATCTTGCCTATAAAATGAAGATGTTTTGGGAGGAAATGTTGTTGAAAATTGCGAGCAAAAGTTGCTTAAAACCTGAGGGTTTCTTCTTTGGAAAAGCTTGAGAGCTTGTTCCATTCTCCTTCTCCTCTAGGAAAGCTTGCGAGCTGCTCCTCTTTCTTCTCGGGCTTCTAACCTCTTTCTTCTCTACGCAAGTTCCACTCCACCTGTATCTTTCTTCTGGCTCCGTTGGTAAGATTTGTTGGTTGTTTTGGAGGCATTTGCTGGAGGAGTTTGGTAGGACGTTGGACCCTTTTGCAGTGGTGGACCCTCGGTTTGCATGCCTAAGCATTATTTTTAAATATATTCCTACTTTCGTTACATGTGAGGAGTCCGCTTGTCGGATGTTCTGAGGATAGCGTTGTTTGGTTTTATTTTGTTTCTTTTGCTAACTTTATTTTGTTTAGGTTTGTTGGATATTGGTTTTCCTAAATTGAATTGAGTCATTTTAACTAGTCTATTTTGTTCTCCAAAGTGGTGTCTTAAATTTCTAAAGTGAGTCTTATTTCTCTTTTCATATTTGTCTTCCTCTCTTGGTATTTTACTTCAAGTTGCATACATCAACCCTACCCCACCTGCTCATGCCGCCACCCCCTCCTTCTCCCCTCTCTCTCCCCACATTAACTCCCTTTCCCCTTGAAGCTCCAATCAATTCCCCAGCTTCTTTCCTTTCATTTCTGAATTTGAAATTCAAAATTTCAAAACCCTCAAGCCCCTCCCAAACAAATCTGAAATTAAATTTCAGATTCTAGCCCTCCCCTTATTCCTTAGCATCCGCCCCCTTTCCCCTCCCTTTTCCCACTCTTCTTCTTTGCCCTCTCTCAAGTAATTTCTCCCCAACCATTTACTCTCCAAAGTATCAGAACTTCAATTTTCTGAAATTAAGTTCCGAATTGTTTCACAATATCCCCTCTACCACAATTTCCCAAATCCGAAGTCTCATGGTGCATGGCGGATCCAGAACTTGATCACAGATTTGTCTACAATGATCAAGAGCAAGTGGACATACTCAAGTCTCTGTTCTTCGACATCAATTTGGAGGTTGATCAAACCGTAGAGGGATACATAGAGAGAATCATCTTCACCCTCGCCGCCACCATCGACGAACAAATTTCTTCCGTCCAATGGCAAATTGTTTCTAAGTCTTGACGAAGGTGTACTCTTCCTTCAAAACTTATATCTTCCTAATTGCTCTTAATTGTGGCCTTACTTGAATCTTAAAGATTGTGTTAGTTCTCTCCGCTAAGTCTAGTGATTTAGAGAGTTGAGTGAGGCATCTAATTTTCATAGTGATTAGTCTCATTGTTAACTTAGGGATTTTTTTTGTTGAAAACAAGGTTGTGAAAATCGGACCGGACAACGAACCGGAAGGAGAGGTTCATGGTTCGACTGGTCGAACCGGGGTCGAACCGGATGACGTAATAAATAATAATAATATTATAAAAAAATTAATAAAATTTATATAATAATGAAATATAATAACCATATAATTTAAAATAATTTATTATTAATTTATATTATATATTTAGATATAATTTATAATAAATTATTTAAAAAACTCATAATAAAAAATTAATTATTTATAATATATAATTAAATAATAAATATATTAAAATTTATTAAGATAAAAATTAAATATCATTAATAAAAAAAATTTTATTAAAAATTTTATTGAAATTTTCCCTCTCCTGCTATCTCTCTCTCTAAATGTTTCGAATTATTTTTTTACTTTTTTCTCTCACGTGGACCTCCCGCCCTCTCTCTCTCTAAATTTTCTTGAAATTTTCTCTCCCGCCTCTCTCCTGCGTGGCAACGCAAATTAAAAAAAAACTGTGGGGTTTAGTCCCACATTGCCTAGAGGAACAAACCTTTGCTATATAAAAACAATGGCATATGGTGATAAATTGCCAAATGGGCTGATAGAGCAGTTATTCTTGGCTGGTTGGGCTGTACTTAATAAATTTTTTTTTGTGAAATTTCGAGCGGCCTGGCTCGACTCAAACCCAATTATGAGTCAAATTTGAACGGGCCGGTTTTATAAAATCGGGGCCGGTTCACGGTTCCTGGTTGAACCGGCGGTTCATACCGGTTCTCAGCGGTTTGAAGCAGAGGCGGTTTTTATGACTGGATCGGACCGGCCTTAAGGCCGGTTCACGGTTGAACCGGTCCGACCGGCCGGTCCGGTCCGGTTTTTAAAACAATGGTTGAAAATCTTCCATGTATGCTTTGATTGAGTAATTGATTATTTTGTGACCTTAACCTTTAGTTGTGTGACTTGACTTAAGCTAGTTTCATCCCTTGTTGTTTTTATTTCATCGTTTAAATCATTACAAGCTTACTAATTCAATATTGACCTCCAAATTAAAGCGTGCAAAATTCCTATTTAACATCGCCAATCATTTAAGTCCTGCATCAAAGTATTTCAACGACTTCTTCCTCTTGGGCTTGGTAGCAAACAGCCTTCTCTTTGGTGAAAGCATTTGTTTTTAATGTTGTTGTTTTAATTTTACATTTTATTCTCCATTCTCTCGATCCCCACTTCATCCATTATCAACCCTAATTCACCCAAGCCCTCTTCCCCGGATAAAAATTGAGAGACGACCAAAACAATGTCAATCCAGCCAAACTATATCAAATTTGGCCTAGTTTTGTGTTTGCCCCAAATTTCCAACTCTAAATCACTAGAAAAAATCCCGCAAACTCCAAATCATCTCTATAAACATCTCCAAAGCATTCCCTTTAAATTTTCTAAACCACTCTATTGCTCTCGAGTTCCATGACCAGATCCCACTTGGCCAATCCTCCTCTCCCCACCATCACTTCTTGACTGCATTTAATTCACTCCTAAGGCTCTTAAGATCTAAGAGAGACTAACTACAGTAAGCAAAACCCTCGTTCATTATTCAAAACAAAGGCTCCATCAATATGATATCAGAGCAAACACTGGGTAAAGAAAAATGAAACGCATTGGAAAGATCACTTACAGAAGTAGGCTTTTTATATTGCAAATGGTTAAATCTTCACTATCTATTGCTTACTTCTCTCTAATGAATCCTTTCTTCTTGTTTAAGTAGTAGATTTGCTATGTTTATTGACAATTCCATGAATATTTTGAGTTAGGTTTGATAGTAATCCCTACAAATTTAACTGGACAATACCTTAACCTACCACTGCCAACATATCACTTAAAGGACCTGATTTAAGAGAGTTTGGATTCTACCATTCAAATATTAATTACTTTAATCTCTGGAATTTATCATATAAATAACTCACTTAACTTATATCAATTGCAAACCTGGCAAATTTACATAATCTAGCCATTTTTTTATGTTAAATAGTTCAACTTGTCTCCTACTATTTTGTGTTTCAAATGTTTCGAGTGTTTTCACATCATTACAAATCAATTAGCACACAACACCTCACTTCCATTTTAATTAAAAATTAATTGTTTGCACATTTGCATTTTCTGTACACTAAACACACTTTAATAGCATGCCACCAAAATCAGCAACCAAGAAACAATTTTAGGGTTCATCCAATGTGTTAGAAGCCCTAGTGCTAAGGCAAAAGACCTTGATGTTGGGCTAGACCAAAATACAATGGATGAACGTGGGGAAAAAATGTAAACCATTTTGGATATCAACATAGTTCAATATAATCAAATACATCTTTAGGTTGAAGACTATTCCCTAATACAGCCCATCCTTCTTAAAATAATGCTTTAGGAGAAAATCATCCTATTAGAGGCCCTTTAGCAAATATGCATATGTTTAGAGGTTAAATTCACCAGAAAAATGGGGAAGGCTTATTATCCCACTAGAAAATTTTAGAAGCAAAAACTTTTGATGTGTCAATGACCCCAACAAATTCTTAAGAGTGACCTTTTTTTGAGTGATATAAGATGAATGATTATCAAAAGGTGACTTTTGCTAATAAGAAATTGATTGGTCATGCAAAAATTTTGGTCACATGCATTGGCAAAAGAAGAGTGGTTGGGAAGAATAGTTCTCACTAGGGTAAAGATGAAAGAAACGTTAAAATCAAAATATTTTTCTAAGTATCATGATAAAAATTTCATGGATAGTTGATGATCTTAGGCAATAAAGCATGTAACTCATGGAGTGCCTAAATACTTCTAAGGATCTAGCGGCAGAACTGAATAAATTGATATTGATTTGACAACATGCCAATAAATTTGTTACTGACTTTAAAATGGAAATTAAGAATGAAGCAAGTTACATGACCCACAAAACCTTGTGGATGCATTACAATATAATCTAGTAATTGAGAAATAGAGGAAGTTTAAACCTATCACTGGGATAAAAACATAGTCCACCATATTTTCCACCCAAAGGTCTATTGGTAGATCTAATCCTCCATCAATTAGTGCTCAAAGTATTAAGATTATTACATAGTCCAACTGTAGAGATAATAAGATGGTAATATATTTCAAATGTCATAACAAAGGATGTATGCAACACCAGTGTAATGCCTAATCATTATTTTAGAGGGAGCTCATCAGAAGGATGGGAACATTGAAGAGATTATTGATGACAAACCATCGTTTGATGATGAGTTATGAGATCATAGTGAGCTACACATGTGAGTGTTAAGAAATGTTTAGCTGAAAAAGAATAAAACTAAAAGTTAGAGGAGAAACATTTTTAGCATAGTTGTCTAATGTAAAAATAGAAAATGAGGGCTAGTAATTAATGAGGGTTGTGCTATGAATGTGATATCAACCTATGCATTTAGAAGGGCCAACTTAAAATTTGAACTCCAGAGCCCTTTCATGTGAGTTGAGGGAACTATACATCTCTTTCAATCATTACTAGATGTATGGTGCCTATAAAAATAGGAGTTATGAAGATCATCATAGTGTGATGTACTCCATGTGGATATAGCCTTTATATTGTTTGAGAGATCTTGGTTGTTTGATATGAATGTCATAAAATATGGAAGATTGAATATATATGTATTCAAATATCATGACAAGACTATCAAATTTTATTGGATCAAATTATCTGAAAAAGTCCCCCAACACTACACAAACCCACTTCTGATATTCAGCCTACACATCCACAAAAGAAGAGGGTCTAGATTCAATTGATTATAATTGGACTACCTATAGCTAGGGATTCCCAGCTTGGCATTACCTATCTACCCATTGATTCTACCTTAGATTCTCATCATGACCTTTGAGAGAGTTGGATTTAGTAGTTTTTGTAGAGAGTTGATCTATCATCTTTTCAACTTCATGTGAAATAGGTGACACTTTATTCCACTAAGAATCTCTGATCTATTAGTATTCTGATGTTTGTCCAAATGACTTACCAAATCTCTCTTACTAAAGGATGAACCCCTTTGAGCATGTTGAATTGAAAAAGTAAGTTAATTAGCTCTTTAGGAAAAGCTTACTCCATGAAAGCCTAAGTCTATGGGTTGTGCCGACTTTAACCCTAAAAAATATGGATTCTGGAAGATGCATACTGATAGTAGAGCTATTGATCGGGTTTCTCATACCCAGGCTTGATGATAAGCTGGGTCAGATCTAAAGTGCCACTTATTTTATAAAAATTGATTTTAAAAATGGATACCATCAAATCAAAACTAGACCTGAGGATGAGTAAAAGACAGCCTTTAAAACTTCAGATAAACTATATGAATGAATTGTAATGCTCTAAGTACATTCATGAGGATGATAAACACTATTAAAATCATTTATTGGGATTTTTAGTGATTTATTTTATTGATATCCTCACATTTAATCTAAATTAAGACCAACATCTCTATCATGTTAAGTAGTTCTGAACAGGATAAGGGGGAAAAAAAAGTAATACTTGAATTTAAAAAAATGTCTGCTAGTGGGCCAAGAAAATCACATTCCTAGGATTTATAGTAACTACTTCTAGGCTAAGTATTGATCCTATCGAAATAAAAGTCATCACTGATTGGCCAAACTCCTAAATCTTTTAAAGATGTTACAAGCTTTCATGGCTTGGTTATATTTTACAGAAGGTTCACTAGACACTTGAGCACCTAGTAGCGCAACTTATTGATATCATAAAAAAGATAAATTTATGTTGATTACTAATGCACAAAGAGCATGTGATCATATCAAAGTGCTCCTGACTTCTTCCCTTATATTGAGATTATATAATTTCATTAAATTATATGAGATTATATATGATGACTCTGGAGAAGGCCTTCAACATGCCTTAGAAAAATCATCATATAGCCTACTCTAGTAAAAATATTGAATGATGCTAAACTAAGATCTAAATATGTCTAAGAGTTTAATGTTATCATTCAATGCCTTAGACATTGGCGACATTACTTACTGCATAGAGAGTTCATTTTACACTCTAACAATCATGCATTGAGGTTTATCAATATCTAAAAGAAGCTTTATTATAGACATACAAAATGGGTAAAATTTCTACAGAATTATTCCTTTATTCCCAAATATAAGTCCCATGTTAAGAATACACTAGCAAATACTCTATTTAGGGTTGCACTAGCCATCACATCTTTAAAGTTTCAAATTCTAGGGTTTGATGAACTTACGGAGGCTTATTCTGCATGCCTAGATTTTTATCTTATATACCATGAGCACAAGGATAAGCCCATAGCTTTTATAAGTGGGTAGTTTTAGATGAATATTTGTATAAAGACAAACACTTATGCATTCCTAAGATCTCCCTTGGAAATTTTCTAATCATAGAGTTATATTGAAGAGTGACTGCATAATATGTAGGGAGAGGCAATACCTACTCTTTTTGAGAGTGGATTTTATTGGCCTCTCAGAATAGGAATATTGATAGGATAGCTATCTCCTAATTATTTCAAGAAGACAAAAACAATTAAAGAAAGATCAAAAAAATATATTGCTTTGTTAGTTCCTTATGTAAAAGAAACTTTTCATGGATTTTATTTGAGGCATGCCTGTGACACTTGGAGGGGTAGATGGTGTATTTTTGGTGGTAGAGAGATCTTTCAAAATAGCCATTTTTTGTCTTGTAAAAAGACAAACAATGCATCACATATTACAAGAAATTTTTTTGTAAGGAGATTGTGATACTATATGGATTGCCCAAAATAATAGCTTAAGATAGAAATGTTAGGTTTCCTATTTTTGGAAAATCTTGTGAAAACTAGTAGGTACTACATTTTAATTCTCTTTAATTTTCCACCAACAAACTGATAGGAAAATAGAGATATTCTCTAGGTGTTTAGAGAATTTGTTGAGATGTTTAGTGGAGAAGAGCCCAAGTAAGAAATGCACTTAATTACTTCAAAATTTGTTTATAACGATACTTTCCAAAATAACCAACCAATCATTTGTTGAAATAGTATATGGTCACAACCCCAAAAGACCAATTGACATTGCTCATGTTATATCTCATATGTTTTTAGATTATGCATTCACATTTATTAAGAATTTTATAGGCCTAAACAAAAAGGTAAGAAAACAATTTGAATAAAGCAACACTAAAAATGCAAAATCTGTTAATAAAGCAAGATCTGCAAAAGAATATAAGAAAGATGATTATGAAATGATAAGGGTCAAACTTGAGAAAAAAACCTCTAAATACCAAAAGCTCCATACAAGGGCTTGTGGCCCATTTAAAATCCTTGGAAAAATGAATCTAGATGCAATTTTTTTAGAATTACCACATAACATGCATATAAGTCCTATGTTTAATATTTAAGATATATTATTATTCCAAGGAAATATATAACATAGAAGTTTGAAAATTAATCCTTTTGTAGGTGATTTAAGCAACCAAGTATGGATGAACATTTAGCCCACTCTATTTGAATTGGAGAGCATTATACTAGAGGAAGCACCACATTAAGGAAATGGAGAACAAAAGACATAATTTGAAAAGATACGCCACCATCTGAAGACACTTGGCTTACAAAGATAGAAGTTGCTAAATCTGAACTTGCAGAGAAGTGCTATGTAGAGTTCTTGAAAAGAAAGGAGTTAATAACGCTTATATTCAAATCATTAAAGATATGTATGCAGGAGCTATTACTTGTGTTCAAACACAAGGTGGTTTGACCAAGTATTTCCCTATTTCGGTTGGATTACATCAAGGATCAGCCTTAAGCCCATATCTTTTTGCTTTAGTCATGGATGTTCTCACTAGACATTTGCAAGAGGATGTACCTTGGTGTATGCTTTTTGCTGATGATATTCTTCTTGTTGATAAGACTAGAGAGGGAGTTGAAGGTAAACTAGAATTGTGGAGGTCAACCTTAGAGTCTAAAGGTTTTCGCTTGAGTAGATCTAAAACGGAATATATGGAGTGTAATTTTAGTAATAATAGACCTAGTGAGGGGATTGTGACTTTGGGCGATCAAGTCATTAATAAGAGTACACGTTTTAGATATCTTGGATCTATTGTTCAGAGTGATGGTGAAATAGATGGGGATATTATCAGCAGAATCCAAGTTGGATGGTTGAAGTGGAGGAATGCATCGGGCTAATTGTGTGATAGAAAAGTACCCCTCAAACTTAAGGGAAAATTCTATAAGATGGTGGTGAGACCTGCAATGCTTTATGGTGCCGAATGTTGGCCATTAAAATAGAAGCATAATTCTAAGTTAAGTGTTGCAGAGATGAGGATGCTCAGGTGGATGAGTGGCTTTACCCTTAGAGATAGGATACGAAATGAGCATATTTGTGAAAAGGTTGGAGTAGCTCCAGTGGAAGATAAGATTAGAGAGAGTCGCCTTAGATGGTTTGGTCACATAAAACGACGGCCTCCCGATAACCCGGTTAGGAAAATAAAGGTCTTAGATTTGACTTATGTTAAAAAAGGTAGAGGTAGACCTAAAAAGACTTGGTTAGAAAATATTAGAAATGATCTTTCTTTATTAGATTTAAACGAGAATTTGATTTTTAACAGGACACAATGGAGAAAAAGGATTCATGTAGCCGACCCCACGTAGTGGGATAAAGGCTTGATATTGTTATTGCAGATAAATACACATATTTCAACTCTTCAAAGAATAGTCTATTGGGTCTGGGGGAGTTGATGAAGTAATCAAAGGCCTATCACAAGATCTATGGCAAGGAATTAATGGATATAATCAAGTACTTATATATGTATACTTATTTATGGACAAGTATTGTGTTTTGGAGATACATATTATTGTATGGTTTCTCATGGTGATTGTGTTGTATGTTGGACATATGACTTTGTGATTTAAGTCATATAATAATTGTAGGAACATGTCATGAGTATTCTTACTATCAAAATGCATGAAGGCATTAAATGATGAAAGGCAAGTTGAAAATTCCAAGACTAATAATCCTTGTGTAGCTCACCAAGTTTCTTTATTTAACTTTAATCAAAAGAAATAATTAAATGGACACTTTTGTAACTTATCCTCAGTATCAAGGGATGTCTAAGGGAGGCCCACATCATCCTCAACCACTAAAGATGCCACATCAGCCCACTTTCCACTAATAATGGGATCGACCACTTTTCCTCTACACAAGCACCAAACGTCTTCTAATTTCATGACTGCATTGCAACTGAACGGAGGGTTGTATTAAAAGGAAAGAATATTACAATGAACAATTAATGTTATTGAAAAAAAAAATTGGGTGCTAAAAACTTCTTCTTCCTGTTGTGCATGGTGGTTGAGATCCTTGCTCTTTGTTGAGAGTATTTCCTTTACAACTTCTTCCTATTGGGCTTGGTGGTCGAGATCCTAGCCCTTTGGTGCGAGTATTTACTTTTATCGTTTCTATTGTAACTTTATATGTTAATCTCCATTCTCTCCATCCCCACTTCATCCACTATCAACTCTAATTCACTTTAGCACCACTTCCATGAAAAAAAAGGGAGAAAATCAAGCCAACGTCAATTTGGCCAAACTAGGTCAAGCTTGACCTAGTTTTTAGTTAGCCCTAATTTCCTAACTCTAAATATCTAAGAAAACTCCCACAAACTTCAGATTATCTCTACAAATATCTCCAAAGCATTCCCAAGTGTTTCCAAAGTTGAATCCCTCATCAAAAGCAAATCCCAAATTTTCAAAACCCACTCTAGTACGTTCGGGTTCCATGACTAAATCCCACTTGGCCAACCCTCCTCTCTCCACTATCACTTCTCCATTTCATTTAATTCACTCCTAAGGTTCTTAAGACCTAAGATACACCTACTATAGCAAGCATAACCCTAGTTCATCATTCAAAATAAAGGCTCCATCACGATGCATCTTCCAGTTCACCACATACTAGGAAATGGAATAAGGTACTCAAGATGGTGCCTTTGGATGTTTTTCACATGACACTTGGAAGCTTGTATTGAAAAGACTATGATGTTATCTACAACATAACATAGGAAAGATACAGAATTTTTAATGTTGATAAACCATCATGATAAGTTAATATAATTGATACTATGAGAGTTATAGCGCAATATTAGTCAAATGGACTTCCACATTTTCATCTAAACATTGTAAAGGGGATAGCTAAATTGTTATAATAATATCCCAAAATAGGAAAATGCATGTTCACAGGAATAATACACCAATAAAGGAGAATGATGACACCAAGAAGCAATATAAGTTTTAAAAACAAGAAGCCATAAAATTAAGCTACTTGATGCAAATCTATCTTGGTTTTAAAGCCTAATGAGAATTGCATCCTAGAAAAAAGAAAAGCACTACTAAAAGAGGAAAACGTTAAGCAATATGTATAGTCAAAGAAGGGCTAATTAGCAAGCAAAGTTAAGTGGTACTCCAAATTCATAGGGGAGGACTTTACACATATCAAAACCCAAGTGAATGAACACTTAATCTCATTGTCTAATTACCTGGCCAATATGTTATCCCATTTTCTTGCTCATTTCAACTTTTGAATGCACTTAATAAGGGATGCAAGATCTAGGAGGCTTTTGACGATTCCAATATCCTAAAAGTTATGCATAATCCACTTTTTAGAGGGTTGCAAGATCAACCACATTCATTTCCATGAAGCAAGCAACATAAAGGATACATCAGGGAAACATGAGGGCAACACAAATGCACTCAACCACACTGCAAGATGCTTATGAGGGTCAACAAAATAAGGAAAGTATGTCAGTAGATTTAGGTAATATTTGGAGTACCTTAAAAAAAAAAGATTTTTGTACCCTAATATAATGAGAGATCTCATTGAAAAATCTGAATATATTTAATCAACATGTAATAGTTAATTTTTAAAAATAGATTAAGAGAGAGAATTGGATATTTCTCTTTGTTTTCTTATATTTACTTGAACATTTTTGTTGGTAATTAAACTTAGAAATAATAAATAATACCCTTCGTACATGGATTTAAAGAAATAAAAACTAATTAGAGTTCCTTCTAAATTCTCTAATCAATTTTTGCTCTCCATAGCCTATTTAAAGCTCCATGGAGACCCCTCAAGCCCTCCTTGCAACAAAATTAACCATCCAATGCTTGGAACGCTCCTTGGACATGGAAATCAGCAAAGAGAAATCTTCCTCTGGCAAGAATGAGATGAAAGCATGAAGATAAATGTGCATTAGCTCTACTAAGTTCCTTTCAAAATCCTAATTTGCTATTTTTACCACTCTTACTCTATCTGAAATTACCCTTTCCTACTATCAAAACAACAACGCACCAACCATCATACCACCCTTCCCCATCCACAAAATTGGCTTGGATGAACTTTTAGATCTCCTCGCTGAATTTAAATAACAAATAGACTAAATTGTTGGGGTTCTCCATGATCAACAACTAGAAGGTTTATTTCATTAATCAAACATTAAAGTCCTAATAGAAGCACAAGAACCTGTCATAAAAATGAGGATTCAAAGCCTTGCTACAACATCAATAAGAAATTGCATAACATTTGACAATATACAATTATATGAAGTAAGAAACGACATTTAAAAAAACACAAAAACTAAAATCAACTTTCTTGGTCTCCAATGTATCATAATAGGGAAGAATGACCACAATCTTGCCTTATCAAGTTAACTTAGAAGGATCAAACAAATAAAAGCAAATATTGCAAATAATATACCCTAAGGTTCAATCTACTCATGTTAAGTGCAATTTTTCATAAGAAAACAATCCTAGCATTATTAAAAGTCATTTTTAAGGGGAAGGTTTGGTGGCATCTGCAGATGAGGTGGTGATAGGAAAAAGAAAAAAATAAAGAAGAGGAAGAAGGCCTTGAAAGTGCATTTTTGAGATAAAGCATATAAAAATCTTAGGACTACATCAATAGAAACTAATATAATGGCAAATATATCATATTGCATGATGTAAAGCATGATATAAAAGCATCATGAAACCAAAATAAACTGCATCACCTATCTACTTTAGAAGTATTAGATGAATACAAAGATAACATGGCCAATAATATAACCAATATCATTTCATGCTAAGTAGACATGTGCCAATGAAAGCAAAAAAATGCAATATAAAATAGTCATAATTCTAGCTGCTTACTACCTATTAGATTGTACGATAATTACGAAAACAAAATTCAGAAACTTCCAAGTAAGATCAACAAATCCAAAATTCATCAAAACAGGAAATCATAATAACAGAGTTAAACCTTGTTAGCTAGGTATAGTCATTTCATTATTAAAACAAAAGAAATAATAATTGAAAAAACCCACCCTCTGATAAAACAAGTTAAGAGATTCAAATTTAGCCTTTCACAGTTCGCCACCAAAAAAAGTTTAAAAAAATCTTACCCCAGGACAACCTTGCAGTAAAACCTTCTCAAGCGAACATGATAGATTGGAGACGAACAAGCCAACTCTCTAGACAGAGCATAACACAAAACAGAAATTGGAAAGAGAGGAATATCCTAAACGAACGAAACAATCCACATGAATACGTCAACATCTTATTGCTTTACATATCTGCACCGAAAAGTTTTCAACAGAACAAGTCCCCCTAAAAATCAAACAAGAATACATCATAAAGTTCTTACAATGATTTTGGAGCAAATCAACAAACATGATGAACGCGATCCATCCCACAACAGAACAAACTAGTACTTGATCTTCCAAGGAAGGATATCAAGGATCTCTGCCGACTTAGACTCCTTCCTCACGTTCTTCCTCAGCTCCGCCATGCTCATGTTCTTCCCCATCACATACACGATCTCGTTCTCCATATCCGTCCTCACTTGCATCACACCTAAAGTACCATTCCCTTCACAGATCAAAGACTGATGTACTGATGGAGGTAGGAGAAGGTAGGTTGGAGAATACAAACCATCAGTTCGGCCGATGGCGAGGCGGACCTTTTTAGGGCAACCCTCGCAGTCAAGATGAACGCCGCCAATCATGACCTTGCGATAGCCTTTGACGTCGGTGGAGTAGGTCCATTTCATGAAGAAGCCTCCCATGGCTTCCGAGAAGATAGTCGTCGGCTTTACGACTGCGCTCCCTAATTTGTTCTCTTCCTGCACCCGAGCACAGGGCATTCTGACGATCTTTCCCATTTCTGCTTTTTGATTAACTGAAGCTACTTCTGCTTCCTCACTAGATCATCGCGCCATCCATGGATGGATGATGCTTCGTAGAGAGAGAAAAAGAAAGCGAGAGCGAGAGATAGAGATGGAGAGAGGAGAGATAGAGATGGAGAGAGGCTTCTTAGTTGACAATCAAAGCTCCCAACTAATAATTTAAAATGAGTCATTAGTCATATTATTTTAAAAGTTTACGACTAAATACACATTAATTGATAATATGGTATATATCTATACTACTACATAAGGGGGTGTTTGGTATCGGATTATATTTAACTTTAGTAGGATTTAGTAAATCCTGTAAATTTGAATTTAGTAAATTCAAGACTAATAAATCCTGAAAAGTGTTTGATATGATAAATGTTAAATCCTGTTAAATTCTAAGAAGATGTTTGGCAATACATTTCAGGATTTATGACAGTTAGATATTTAAATCATATGATTATTGAGATTATTAAGTTTAAAGTAATTATTAATTATTATTTACACTATTAATTATATATTTAGTGATATATATTTTTTAAGTTATATTAATTAAGTTAATTATACTATTTTTAATTACTAACATATCATTAATTATTCAATTAAGTTAAATTAGACAATTTTTATGCATTAATTATACTATTAATTAACTTAATTATTATTATTTTAAATTATATTAATTAAGTTAGTAGTGATAAGGCCCGTAGGTTTCCTTTCCTCTTCTCTTTTCGTCGTTGCTGTTTGGCTTCGTTGCTTCGCAAGAGGTGTATAGATTGCACGTGTCGAATCTTCGGCTCCTTCGTGGCTGTTCGACTTCGCTCCTTCCACAATTTTCCCTTCCTGTCGGATCGGAAGTTAGGACATTTTTGATTGGATGCAACAATGGGAGGTCGCTGGCTTTGAAGGTAACTTTCTCCCTTTCGCGCTCTTCTCCGGCCAAATCCCGTAAATCCGAATAGAAAAGGGATTAGGATTTAGCGGGATTTACCGGATTTACGACCATAAATCCTTGAAATCCATGATTTACGGATTTGCCGGATATACAACAGGCCGAATTACATTTGGCTAGATTTACGCTAAATCCTACTAAAAACGACGGACAAATCCGATACCAAACACCTCCTAAAAGTGGCTTGGGATTCTACTCTTAACAAATCCTGATTGTTCATTTATAAATATAAAATTAAATCTACATCGTTCATTTATGACTCTTCATATTCTTTATTTTTAAGTTTCATCAAAATATTTCTTCAATCATTAATAGCTTTAATTTGAAATCCGAGCGTTTCAAACTTTCAGTTACTTCATCAGAGCGTCGATTTACAGCCAAACGTTTTAGCGGCCATCACACCCGCCCGTTTAACTTCCCATTGACGTTTCGTCTCCGACAATTTCCAATTTTCGGGAACGTTATCGAACGATTATCTGATAACAAAAATAAAAACGACCTAAATCCCACCGTCACTTACGTTCGCTATTCTGCCTCTCGCCTACCATTTCCCTCGCTAATCTCCCTCTTCGCCGTTCGCTATTCTACCACGTCCAGCCCTTCTCAGCAGAAGTCCTCCCGCTCGCGTGAAAAACCCACCTTCGCGTGAGGCCGCTGCTGCCCATATCTGCCGAAAAAAGGTTTGAGAATCAACCCATTTGTCTTCCTTTTCTTGTTTATGTTTGGGGATAAATCTGCCCTTGTCTTATTCTCTACTTTCTTAAGCTCTTCATATAAAAATATTTAAGCTCTGTAGTTTCACGATAAATGCTGCAAGGTCATATTAGTTCCTCCAATCCTCCCGCTCGCGTGAAACCCCATCTTCGTGTGAGGCTGCCGCTACCCATAGTTGTTGAAAAACATGTTTGAGAATCAACCCCATTTGTCTTCCTTTTTATGTTTATGTTTGGAGATTTTATGTTTGCTATTGCCAAGATTTTCAAGCTCTGATATTTGGCCTACTCATCGCTTACACCTAAATCAAAAACAATATCTGAGCAATGCTCATCCATGGAAACTTCACATGAGTTCATTAAGTTCATGATATTCTCATCACTAGGTTTGTCAAAATTATTATCACAATAAAATCTAAAACAAATAAGCAAACAAGTTAGATAAGCGATGGGAAATGGTAACATAATTTGCTAGCAAATATCAAAAAGCTGTTAAAATAAAAACGAGCATTAACCCAGTTCCATCTAATCCAATTCAATTTTATCAACTTGGTTAGTTCGATTTTCATTGCAAACTTCAAGCCACTGAAATTGGTGCCTCAAGTGGCACTACTGTAATGCTACAGTCGACATCACTGCTTGGCACATGAAACATTCTAGACGTAAGCATGCTTTCTATGGAGAACAGATTAAGATACATGTATAATGCGTGCATGGTTAATAGCCCATTACTATAATTGATAATGTTCATGATTTTATTTTGTGTCATCTGAAATTGATTTTTGATTATTGATAATTTTCTTCCATCTACGGTTTAAACTGGCTTTGGAATTCCATTATTGTTCTCCCACATTCTTTACAGCATGTGATAAGCTTCTTTATCTGGCCAGAGTATTTCACTATTTTCCTAATTGATTATGTTTTGATTCCACACTCAATTTGGCATAATTTTCATTAGTGAAACCTCTTGTGTCATAAGGCTGTTGCGGATTATAATTTTTCATATACTGCAGTTTTACTTCTAAGCTGTTTATGTATCTTCTGAAAGCGAGAAAGATTAATGTAGGATGTCTTGGTCAATAGTAAGTTGATCCAGCAACATAAATAAATTAATCTCCAATTTGAAGGATGCCTAGATGGGTAGTCTTGTAAGCAAACTGGAAAGAGTGGAATATTTTTGGCTCAGTCCTTAAGTTTAGGTAAGTCATGAGGTGTTGAAATTGTTCTTTTTGTATGGAATGGTGGATCAAACATTCTTCCAGGAAGTATTTCTCTCTTACTTCAAATATTTATGCAACCATTAACTAAATTTCTCTTACAGGATCTGGGTACAATTCCATCATACCAGATGCTCCGGATGCAGAATCCCATTATTTAACAAAAGCTTTGGCAAAGAAAGTCTTATAACTTGTAGAGCAATATCTTGATGCCATGGAGATAAATTTTATTAATTTTGAATTCTTATCATATTATGATGAAATTATAAAATCTTAAGGATATACACTTAATAAAATTAATCACACTTTGGCCTATCATGTGCATTTGTATTTTACTAGAAATATAGTTTTTGTAGTTATTCTATAGCGTGACTGTAATGATATCATTTTCCTTATGATCCACATCTATCCTTCCATTCAACTTCTTAAATGTTTGAAGCCTTTTTTATCATATAATTCTTCCTCCAACTCAATGGCATCCAAAGGTTTAGCTCGCCGAACCATTATGAATTTTTGAAAATGCAACCTCTTACATAGTTGATTGATTTGTTTGTGGTTAAAGATCACTAAGGAGTTATATGATTGTATATTCTTTTTGGTGAAAATTGTGTTTGTTTATATGGTGTGGAGAGCAGGGCTTGCATTTAAGATTATTGAATAAGGATTAGTGTTCCTTCAACACTTTTTGGAAAAACCTGCTCTTGTAGCCTATCTTGATATGGCTTTAAACTATAAGTTGAAAGGTTATACTTTATTTGCTTCAATATATCATTGATTTATCTTCATTTGTGTTGAAATATAATTAGTAGTGTTTTGTTATAAATGTAAAAAGGACATATGTAAAGTTGCTTGCAAATTAAGAATTTACCTGAAATTATAATTTATATAATCTATTGCATTACTTTGATGATTACATACTACTTGTCAACGATTTTATTCTTCTCTTATTGTATTTTCTTTAATTCTAAGCAAGAGTTTCATTTAATAAGTATAACTCTTCGTCTATGTTTCAATTGCCATTAAATGTGTAAGAATTTAAGTGACTGAAGAAGTTGCATTATTCCTCAAAGATTAAGTTTTGAAGTAATTTTAATGTTTATTTTTCGTTATTTTTTTCAAATATGTCACGCTTTCAAGGTTTATTTTTTACTCCAGAAGCTGCTTCTTTGGTGCATCACAATCAAAGAGTAGATGTTCATGGTGGTGATTTTTTTTTTTTTTTTAACTTAATGTGGGAATGGACTCTCATTTCGATACTTGGGATAAATATTTATTAAATAATTTTTGTTATTTTCTTTTATTTCCAGGAAACGAGTATCTAATTAACTTTCTATTTAATATTTTGTCACCTTTGTTGGTTTATCCTGAACTTCAAATGTATAGGAACTCCACTTATTTGATTTGTAAATTGACCATGAACCACACCAAACTCATGTAATGTACCATGCAAGTGGCTGATTTTTTAAAAAAAATGAAGCAACGGACAACCATAATAAATTAGATTGGTCTTCGAAAACGATTGGACTTGTTAAAATGGCATTGATGAAGGAACATTTGAGGCATTTATTTATTTGTGAATTTGTCAGTCTTTGGAGAAGTTTCTAAAAATTTCTTTGCTATTTATGGGGCGCATGAAAGTCAAGATCAAATCACTCATTGGATGATAAGAACCAAAGCCTGCTAGCGAAGAATGATAAGGATGTACCAAAGAGCGTTCAAGAATATATTGCTGCTCAGACTATTAATTCTCGTGAATTAGCTGCAGCAACACAAAATTTTAGAGTTGATTGTCTCCTCGGAGAGGGCGGCTTTGGTCGAGTATATAAATGAAGCCTAGAAAGTATTAACCAGTTATTTTTCTTCTTTTGGATCTTGATGGTTTAGTCTCTTAGTTATAATAGTGTTTAGTAATTTATTATATCAATTAAATCTAATCATCAATAAATCAACATAACATCAAATAGTTAGGACAAAGTTATTAATTGTGAAGATGATCAAATAAAAATGCTATGGTTTTTGTTTAAAATGTATGCTTCTTGCATAACCTGATTAATTTTATAAAATGAGCAAAAATAAATAATTATAGAATTTACACAATTATTATATAAAAGTAATGTCTATAACTTTCCACTAAGATAATTAATAATTAGAATTATTTATAAAAATAAAATTATTAATTTTATCTTTTTATCAAAGAATAGTATACATGCAAATTTAGCTATCTGATATTTTTTTCATTTTTTAAAATTTTATTCACGTGCATCATATGCATGTGTATTTTATTAGATATCATTGATATAACATGTTATAAATTATTTTTAAATTTTAATTATATATTTCTTATATTTTAAAATTTTATTCACGTGCACCATTTATATAATTATAGACTTTATATATTTAATATTTAAATTGTACTATTTATATAAAAAAATATTCTGTTAATTTTTGTTAATCACCTTTGACAAAATCTTTGATGACAAAGAGGACGGCACAACTACAAACTGTTGAATTGTATTTCTTATGCAAGCTTTGCATCCTCATACTAGGAATGTAAGCCGACCAAGAATGTGCTTATTCATATTTGAGATCGTTTGTTATAAGCTTGTTCGAGCTTAGTTTGAGCTCAATTCGTGCTTCTTTATTTGTGTTCAAGTTTGATTCATTTAAAATGATAGATGTTCTAATTTGATTTGTGTTTGACTCATATTAGGTTTGTATCGTGCTTATTGAGATTTGAATGAGCAGTTTATACAAAATAATAAACAAGACGTCTCAAGCCTGTTAATGAGCTTTCTCAAGATCATAAACGAGCTAGTGTATCAAGCATTTTTTAGCTTTAAAATGAGTAACTTGTCAAACTCAAAAAAATGGTACTTTTAATGAATGAGCTTCTTAATTAACATTGAAGACAAACAATTTAGCAAACATGAATAAGTATCTCTAATTAAAGGATGTTATAATATTTAATCAGTTTAAAATTTATTAATAAATGATTATCTTATTACTAAATTATAATTGATATATCATCAAAAAATTATGTTGATCGGACACGAATCTCGAGGCAAAATCAAGTTGGAAACTTTAAAAATTAAATCCGGGATTATCTGAACTTTGATTTTAGTAAACTTACAGTCAAACTGAACGTCTCAAAAATACAAACCCAACAACACCAAATTCAACCCAATCAGAGCTCAAATAGATCCAAATCAAAGACCTGAAGCACATTTGGAAGGTTCAAGCCATAATGTGGATTACCAAATGATTTTCAAACTTGACATGCTTATAGTCGAATCAAGCGGCTCAATAAGACGAATCCAACGAGCCCAAGATCATCAAAATTCTAATATTATTAAGACATTCAAAATGCCCAATAAACGGTCCATGATCAAGGGATTCAACATCAGTCGTCCATTCAAACCACTCCTAATTTACCCTTGATCTTCCTCCTATTTACTGGTCATGCCACTCTCAGAAAACTATAAATAGACCCCCCATTTCTCATAGAAGGGGACCCAAGTAAGGAAGAGAAGGAAGAAGAGAAATTCGAGTTCTCTTGCCACCAGACTCCTCCTCGACCACCGTTGGACTTCCACCCGGCAGCCGACCGATGTGGGACTTCTGCCTGATTGCCGATCGATGCCAGACTTTTGCTCGATCACCTACTAACAACGGACTTCTGCCCGACTGCCAACTGACACCATACTAATAATTAAAGCTGAATTTCGTCCCGACCACCAGATGTCGCTGGATTTGTGATCTCCACTCGTAACTGGATTTCAACTCAATGGTTGATTATTATAATCTGATCATCCTCAATTTTAGGGACGATTCAACCACTTGTAATCTAATCAAACACTAGTGGAATCATTTTAACTGGGCGTGGCCGCGTAATTTTTTTCTTTTCTAGGATTTTTCACATAAAAAAGTTCTGGTGTTTTATTTTTCTTTTGTTTGTTCTGGATATCCGTACAATACTGAGATGAAAATATCTAACTCTATCGCCATGTATATTCTAGCCTGCAATAATAATAAATATAAAATATTAATATTGGGTTGTTCATCATTTTCATAACGAGACTTAATCGAGTTCCATATCAAATATTAATCAAATTTCTTTCTTAACATGTTTATTTACGTTAGATTGAGCTCTTTATCGAACATGTTCACGAGCTTTAAGCTCTAATATTTACGTTATATTGAGCTCTTTATCGCCATGTATATTCTAGCCTGCAATAATAATAAATATAAAATATTAATATTGGGTTGTTCATCATTTTCATAACGAGACTTAATCGAGTTCCATATCAAATATTAATCAAATTTCTTTCTTAACATGTTTAGTTACGTTATATTGAGCTCTTTATAGAACATGTTCACGAGCTTTAAACTCTAATATTTATAAATATAGATGAGTCAAACAAATAGTTGTCCAAGCTTATTTATTTAACCACCGAGTATTTGAAAAAAAATATTCAAACTTATATGATTACTTAATCAAACGATCATGAACAAGCTATGATCGAGTTGAGCCACAAGTAACTTGTTGAACCCTCGGTTCATTTGCAGCCCCACCTCACACCAAGTCTGCCTGTATCCATCTTTCCCTCGCCTTTGATCCATGCCCATTTCTCCATATTTTTCATTTCCAAAAAAATTTTGCAGCTGCTGATGGCTTGTCTCCTCTAAATAAATCATCGTCTCATTAAGGAAAGGGATTTATAAGATTAGTAGCAGTAAAGAGCAACAAGATCAATTTATTTATATAATACTCTAGTAGTTAAATCACGTTAAAAATAATACCAACATTAACTTATCTAAAGTGAAATATTGTGCACCAATATGCTTTGTTGTGATTTAGAAACTAGGATGTTATATATATATATATATATATATATATATATATATATATATATATATATATATATATATATATATATATATATATATATATAGGTGTTGGAAATCTAAATACATATAAATTCTTAGGTATGTATATAAATTCCTATAAAAAGGAATTATTTTAAATAAATAAATTATTCAAGATAATTAGAGATGGTTGGAGTGGTTTTAACCATCTCCTCTCTTGTAGCCATTGAATTTTTTTGAGAGAAATTAATTCTCTTTTCTTAGGCTGAGGTTAACCCTCGGTTCTACCATAATTGTAGGAGCTAGTTACTATGATCTTATTTTTGTATGAGGTCACTATGACTCACTTGAGTTTCTTTCTGGTGATCTAATGACCCGAAGATGTTCACTTCTCAGCCATATAGGTCCTAGTCAAAAATAAATCCAAGTCTAATCAAATCCAGTTCCACCCCTTCATTCGCTCCCAGGCATTATAAAACCTTCCCCAAAACTCCCCAAGTCTTCCTCTACCATTCCCTAGCTTCCTAGCCTCCTCCGCTTATAAGTTCAAGTTTACTCCGACGAAACTCATCCACATCCCGCTCGAAGTCTTACCTCTGGCGATCCTTCGGCCTCATCATCTGAAGGAAAAGTCTTCGCTATCGTCCACTCAAGCTTCTTGATAGAAAAATCCATTCGTTGGAAATTTCTATACGATAAAAATCTTCTCCCGAGCTCCTTAGATAGGTAGTCTGGTCAAGTGTGAAAGGAACTTTCAATACAACGAAATCCCACCATTGGATTGAAGTTCGCCGGCGGGATTGCCTAGATTATCCTGTAGAAGCTTCACGACTACGGAGTCCAGTGGGAGGTTGAAGAAGAAATTTGAGCCGTTGATCTTAATCAATGGTTCAGATTAAATCCCACAGTTTTGGAGCCGCTTAAATCACATCCATCCCATCGACGATCTGACAGTTGTGGTTAATCCCGCTTTTATCCAGTCAGCACTAATGATTAATCGCCCAATCACAGTGCGCCGCGCGTAAAGCACACTGCTGATTGTATAATCTTGAGATTAAAAATTCTAAAAATTCCATGGAGCTTTGAAAATTCATATCTCCCTCCACACTTGACCAAATTAGGTGTTCTTAGGCTCATTGGAAAGATCTCAGTGCGGTCTTTAAAAGCTCTATGGTCCCAAGCCTTGATTATGTATGTGTTAGTGTCAATTTCCATTTAAATTTTTATGGTTTTTATGCATTTGTGTGTCTAATTGACGTTACCATGGCTTGGGACTTTGGGAGAGTGAATTTGGGCATGTCTCTGGCATGTCCAAATTTTTTCTCCACTGTTTGATATGTTTAAGGGCATGCTTGACCTAATTTAAGCTTAGGGGTCATGGTTTGACCCCTAAGTTCAAATTGGTCTTATGATCTATCCAATGGAAATTAGGATTTGAGTTTTAGTGTGTTGATTATGCTTAGTCTAAGGAGTTTATAGCCACTAATTGCACCCTCATCCAAGCCTAGGGTAGCAACTTAAGGATTTTTTAAGGTGACCTAGAGATTGCCTTGGTGGCTTGGTTAACCACCTTAGAGAGCTCCACTTGGGCCTAACTTCAAGGAGATTAGATCTTGAGGTCAAGTGATCTCATGGTCCAAATTTCACTGGATTTGGTGCTCATTTGGTTCACCAACTAGGAACCCCAAATTTCCCCCCTAGATTTTGCCTAGAACCTTAATTAATTCATTAAAAATTCATATAAAGACTTTAATTGACCCTAATTGAACCCTTAATTCATGAAAAATAAAAGTCCTATCAGATGACCCCTAATTTAATCTTAATTTGATTTTTAAGGAAAATTAATAATTTAATTTAATTTAATTAATTAAAAATATTTTAAAATAAAAAAAATCTCTAAATGCTTAGAAACATCCCCTTAGGTATTCCTGACCTTTAGGGATGATTCCAAGAGGTTTGGAATTGATTTGGGTCAAAATCTAAAAATCTCTTAATTAAGGTAATTTTGAAAAATCCAAAAAAATACTCAAACTTTGAAAAATCATAAATAATTCTAGAAAAATCCAAGTCAATCAAACTATCCATTCAACTCAAATTAAAATCTAGTATTTTCTAAAAATATCAAACCTCCAAAGTTTGGTCAAAATCAAAAGTCAACCTTTCAGTCAATTATAGTTCAAAACACATTATGTTAAGATAAATAATCCCAAAATTTGATAGTCTACTTGAAAACTCTAGAAATTTAAACTTTAACCATTCAAATAAGCAATCAATGCACTTAATTAAAATTCATCAAATATTAATCTCCCACCAATTAAATTAACTTAATCAACCCCAATTACTACTAGTTAACCTTGGCCTACAAGGCTATTAACTTAGCGCAAGAAATGTGAAATAAACTTTACGATCTCGATGAGCAACAAAGGTAGTAATCATATAACCATTAAAATACACCTAAATCAAGCTTTAATCCATTAATATTTAAACTCAAACATGAACTTTCCCTTCAACTTTCAATAAACCTGAACACTAGATAACTTCAACAGACTACCCAGCTTAAGGTCTACCTAGCCACATGGCCTTCAACAAACACTTTAAATGATTTGCTAGGACAACCAACTCTAGTCTATGCTATGCCAGTGTTTACTTTTATCACAGTGTGCTGTATTTTCTGAGTTTTTATTTCATGCTGTGATTGAAAATTGATTGATGTGAATTTTTATTTACTTTAACTATAATATGTGAATGATGTGATGGGTGATAATTTACCCTTAGGTTAGGATCGATCTGGTTGCTTACTGAGTTTTTTACAGGTGGTCACGCTTGTGTAGGGCAACAAAAAGGGGGCTAAAATAATAATAAATATAACTGCTACAGGTGCTTCAGCTGCTTAGCCCCTAAATAAATAAGAGCGTGGTCAAGTGTGATTTAATTTTTCTTGTATATATATATAAACTGCTTGAGATATATTTTATTTTTAAATGCTTAGGATAACCTTGCAGGAGAGTCTAGATTTTTCTTTCTAATATTGATGTAATTTATTCAAAGTATCGAGTTGTGAAAGTTAGACGTTTGAGTCGGGATACATAGATCCAAATTTGGATTCCAAAGAGAAAAGGGCATTCCTTAGGGGAGGATCCTTTTCCATTTGAAAGCCCAAAATTGGATCACTCTACTACCCAAAGTGGAAAAGAATAATCTCCCCTTCGAGGAAAAGATTTTCTTTTCCATTTGGGTATCTAGATATGACGAATCCAGGGAGCCCGAAGAGGAGGATGAAGAGCTAAAGATAGAGAGTATCCCACTCAAAGTCACTTGCATCTGTCCTAAGACTAGAATCCGAGTTTGTAGTTAGTGGTGCTTGACTACTTTTAATTTCTGCAATTCTGGGTTGTAATAAAGAAGGCATTTACATATGGATATTATTTTAAGGAATTGATTTAATTGATTGATATGTTTGATTTATTTTGATTACGATTATGATTGCCTATTTTTTTAGTTTTTTGACGAGTGCATGTCATTTTTGTTTTAGCCTGGATACATGAAGGCTCGTGAGGGCACGTTAAAATTTTTTATACTTAAATTTAAATAAAAATTTTAAGATAACATAAAAACCCTAATAATCTAAGAAGTAAGCCCGGGACTGTCGGGAGTCAACATAAGTATATCTTACATTCTCTTCCTTATTAGGCACCTCCCCGCCTGCACGTTCTGGCAGGCAACCTGATCTATTAGGGTGCAGTCCTGTCAAGGAGATATTCTGCAATCTCTAGGATAAAAACTATTTTTAAGTCTTTTTAAAATTACTACATTTTATTTTATATATTTAATCGAGTCGATCAACATGCATTGCATTAAAAACTAATTAAAAGAGTTCAAAACTTTAATCATATTTTTATTTAGGCATTTTCATCCTACATAAGTTAAGGGACCAATTAGGATCCACTCTAGATGTCGGTCTCAATTCTCAAAAACTTTAATGATAATGTCCCTACCACTCTTTCATAAATGATCAGATTCATGAATTTTAAATCGACTAGGTGGTTAGCTGACTCCCTAATTCAGGCTAGGGTAAGCTTAGATTTTGCACTGCATTAGTTAAGTTCAGGTTATTGTGGTCCAGTGCCCAATTTAGATTTATGATATGAGGCAGATTTTGAATCATAAGACTCCAACCTCCCAAAGTATAATCTCAAATTTCTAATAAATCACTCAACTCAAATTAAAAATTCTCTCAATCCAAAATTTAAAGCCCAACACTCAGATTAGGTTGAGGCACTTCTGAACGATTTCAGAATCTCTAAGTGCCTCCTACCTCTCCTCCGTTGATTCCGTAAATAAGTGTTCAAAATTTGATTCAATCTCTGTTGAAACTCTGGATCCACTTTCTTTGATATCATTCTTAGAAAATTTTTAAATAAAATTTCTATCATTATTTTAATCGAGAGTATTCATAGGACTCCGGTTTCCTACGATGTAATTAATTACGAGGGCTTGCACTCATAAGAGATTTAAAATCCACGTCAATTTTTTAAAACTCAATTAATATTTCTTTTGGGAAATCAAATTTATAATGATCGTCATCATCATAATTGAATGATTGCTAACATATGATATGTTCTTCTTCGGGAGACATCATGTGTTAACATAAATTCGAATAATGACTATTTCTCTTGATTATCATAATTAGATATTGGACTGAACTTCATTTTGACCCTTTGGGGTCGTATGTAATTCTCCCCTAAATCAGGTTACGACATTCAAGAGAAAATCTACAATTTCGGGCCTGAACCAGTTAGGAAATTTTATCATCGCCTTTCGAGGCGGTATATTATCCCTAATGGTCTGTTCGACTCCAGAATTAAAAGTTAAATTTAATTTTTAATTTTCTCAAAGAAATTTAATTTAGATTTGTTGTGCACCTTACAAGGCAAATCATCCTTTCAAACACCCCAAACAGTTACCTCTTACACACAATTGCCCTTCATTTTTATCATCTTCTCCACTTTTCAAGACATCCATAGACAACTTCTCCAAGTTACAAAAGCCCATCTATAGTTTTGGGGCCCTCTTGGAATCAATAGGCCACCCAACCCTAGATTACACCTACTTTAGGCTGGTCGACCTCTACAAAACTCTAAATATTTCCTTATGATTGATTATACTCCAAATGTTGCCTTAACCCTCCATGAAAATTTTCTCTTCCTCACAAAAGCCTAAACTTAAAGGGAGTTCTCTCACGTGTTCTATCTCTTCAAGACACCACCATTTACTTCTCTACATGCTCCCTAAATGTTTATCTCATCTTTGGACATTCTCCTACGGTAATTGGAGACTTGGTTAGCCACAATCCTTTGGCTCTATCACATTTATTTATTTATTTATTAACTAGAAAGTTCAAACAAATTTATATGATTTTAATTGATGCATTATAGAATAAATTAATTCATTAAGAATTTAGCTTTAATTCATTTAATTTGATTTGAGTCTATCATTATAAAAGTATTTAAAGATGTAGATTTTAGAGTTTATAGGTTAATTACTTTGGTCATAACATTGGCTACTAAGTCCTAAGAACTTAACCTAAGATTGCATGCAAATTGAAAAATCTAACACAAATTTATTTTAAATATTCTCCATCCCTCAAAAATGAAAATCAAATACATAACATAGAGTTAGGGCTTATCCCATCTCAAGCTTGATAGGAGGAAGAAGAAAACCGCTATAATTATAGTTCCTCATTCTCGAATCGAACTCAAGTCACGCAGTTTGATAGCCATAGTGCTTGGCATTGCATGTTTGCTTCCTCAAGCATGATCGCCCACATTCACTCTGGTTTGGCCCTTAGGCAAGGCCGCAAGCCCTCGGCTTGTACTCGTTGCTTGCTTGATCTCCCTAGCTTTCTCCCACTCGCTCTCATATTTTGGTTCGCTCTCCCTTTCAATCCCCTTTATACACCTGCCCCCATCTCTTTTTAAAAGGCATATAACTGACCTATTAGGTTGGTTCAACCTGAACTGACCCAATGTTCAATTCCCCTTGTTTTAGCATATTATCTCATTCTAATAAAATATTTAGAACAAATAAATTTTTTATAAAAATTACTTTATTCACACAAATAAAAATCATAATTTATTAGTTTTGAGCAATTAATCTATTCTAAATAAATTTGATCTCAACAATACAACTAAGACTTAAATTATCCATAATATCTTAATAACTAAAAATCCTAATATTAATAAATTTTAATTAAGTGAAAACTATTTTGGGTATTCACAAATGAAACCATTCTTGGGTCAATAAAATAATTTGTCTTTCTGGAGTTTTCATGATCCCAACACTATGATGTAAACTAGACTGAATATTGAGAAAAAATATTGAATCTTTTTATCTAGATTTTATAAGAAGGCTGAACCCTATGACAGAGAAGACTTTTATCATAACATGTGATGTGATTATCTTTTGTTTCTCTCTTGATTTTGTCTTGATCTTAAATCTTGATTAATTCAATTACTTGATTAATTCTAGCTGATACTTTGTTTAATTTTATGGTTATTAATTTTATCTCCCTCTCAAAATTATTAAAGGATCTCAACTATAAAATTACCTTCCAGACATAGGAGATGCTCTCCACAATAAGGAAGAGTAATTCACAAAACAAAAGCCAGACGTCATATAATAAATGCAATAACTTGATTTAGAAAATCAAAATAATGATTCAAGACTTTGTTTAATTAATCCAAATCACATAATAAAGACTAATGTTTCATTTGGGACAACTTTCTTGCTGCTTCTTAAAACAATTTTTTAATATAGAAATTTTAAATTTTGTACTAAATAGCTGTTTTAAGAAGTATTAAGAAAGCCGTCTGCTTCGTTTGGGATAACTTTCTTAATGCTTTCTAAAGCAGTTTTCCAGTACAAAAATTTCGAGTTCAAAAAAATTTTATACTAGAAAACTACTTTAGAAAGCTGTTAAAAAATTATCACAAATGAAACCTAAACAACTATCATCTAGATTTTTAACCATCTTTTTAAGGAGGATTTCATACATTTCACAAATTTCAATATATTTATATATATATAATACATAAATTTTTATATTTCCTTACATAACATCTTAATGTCTAGATCACATCAAAATATATAAGAAAATATTTTAATTAAATAAATTAATATTAATAATATATATTTAATGATTTAAAAAATAAAGCAATAATATAAATATAAAAATTTTAAATTAGATATATAAATAAAAAAGTGCTACCATGTCATCACAGTCCATAAATAGTCTTTAATCCACTGTCGTAAAACATGTAATGATACAGTTAGGATAAACTTTTCTGCACTGTAAGTCTGTAATCAACAATGAAAAAAATATATATTAATAACAAAAGAAATAAAAGTAAATTTATCAAAGCTGTGCTGACAATATTTAGTCTGATTAAGGGAAACAATGGATAACTTGGTCCATTAAATATAACGTATAAATGGGAGCCTCCAATGAGATGAATTTTGTCAACTTTTGTTGAAAGAAATTTTGTATAGTTTAGGACTTAACCTCCGAAAAGATATGCAGCTGCTTGTTCTTCATTGCCATTGAAGAGCCTGAGAGCCTGCTTAGCTGCCTCAAGGTCAAATCCAAGCTCCACAAGCTTTGCAATTTTCGCCTCAAAATCAACACCCTGCACCAAAGTATTAAACAGTTATTCTTATTTCATTGGATCTTGTGGGATCAAGCATTAGGCTTTGTTTGGGATAATTTTATTATTATTTTTTAAAGCGGTTTTTAATACAAAAATTTTTAGTTCAAAATATTTTTTAACTAAAAACCTGTTTTAAAAAATAGTAAAAAAATTATCCCAAATACAATCTTAGTTTAACGATCAGTATTAGAACACTATATATATATATATATATATATATATATATATATATATATATATATATATATATATATATATATATATATATATATATATATGCATGCTTCGCATTTCAAGGTTTCATTTGGGATAGCTTTCGTGCTGCTTTATAAAGCAGTTTTTTAATACAAAAAGTTCTTTAAAAAAGAAAATTTTGTATTAAAAAATTATTTTAGAAAGCAGTAAGAAAGCTGTCCCAAACGAAGCTTAAATCTCACTAACTTCTGCAGCCATTAAACACAGGAGGCAGCCTGATCATAACAAGATTGATATACCTCTTCAACAAATTATTGCTCATTGCAAATTAAAATTCAATCTGCTCACTGAAAGGCTAGGCTAACAAATTAACCTTTTCACAGACTTATCGCCTGACCTTGTGCAGAGACTTGTACTGAGGCCTTGAAACTAAGATCATGCATAGTAGTGTTGTGAATGAATGATCAGATCCCGACTCAATTTAACATCAACTCAAATTGGCTCAGAGTTATTCAATCTAATCTTGAAATGAGCCCAAACATGACTATAAATTGGCTTTATCTGATCTCAATTAGAGTCAAGATTAGCTCATTAATTTATATATATGTGTGTGTGTAGATTGAGATATGCATTGATACGTATATCAGTGTGTACATGAATATATGTATACATGTCATATATTTTGATCCGATTTTGAGTAAAGCTTGATTTGATCCAATCTCAATTCAATCAAAAGTTTCATGGCCTAGCTTGTTAGCCAGCGCATTGATTTTGAAGTGGACTAAATCTGATCTAATTTCTTAGCATTTTTTAATCTTTGAATCAAATTCATAGTCCTATGCTTTGATAAAGAAAAAAGGGATTACACATGCAAATTTTAATGGTGGGAAGGATTTTGTTAAGCAGAATAGTATTTATGTTCACATCTTTCCCTTGTTTATGGAAAACAATAATACCTGGTATGTGTTCATCTGAAGGTGGTGGGCATATGGTTCAACCCTTTCTCGTTAAGACGTTAACCATAGTAAACCCAATGGTGGTGATGCGATTGACCTCAAGGATTCTGGCAATCTCAGGTGATATGATGGCGAGGAAAAATTATTAAAGGGTTACTAAAAGGAAATCATCAAATTTGGATGGGAATAATTTGAAAGATGAAGCCGAGTAAACTGGCATTAAATGCCACTTCATAATTGCATACGAAACAATTATCCTAGCAAAAATCATAATCCTAGAAACACAAATATCATTTGACATCTAACTATAAAAGTAACGTGGATTCAAATGGAGCCTGAAATAGATCAAAGGATGTAATTGCGATCTAAATTACCTAAAAAAACATCAATACTTGCAGTACTAAATTAAGACCACATCTAGAATTCTTAACGATACCAGCTCATAAAGCAGCATGACTGCAGAGTTGATATTTAACATTACAGGGTATTTTTAGCTCCTGTGAATTGATTTCATTTTATATTCCCCTTCCCCATTTCCTTATTTTTCAAAGATTTTACATATCAAGTAGCACTTTTTTTCCTACAAATATCCTCTCTTGTTGTCATTACATTTTTTTCCTGGTCTTCTCCTCAAAGCACTGCTAGGTACATCATAAGATCTCACTGTACGCGATCTTCAAGTAAATCTAGCCTCTTCATTTGTACTCACAAACTCTTTTATCTTAATTCTATATTTTAGTTTATCAGCTTTGTAAACTGTGTAATTTTTGTTAGCATCTTAGTTTCAATTTCTACGAGTCCTACTCCAAAACGTCAGAGCATCATGATGGTTGATTTGTTTTATAAAATAATAACACATCTCAATTTTTCAACCTCAACCATATCAACGCCATATGGAATTTGTTAAACTTCTAACAATGGTGGATTGGGATTGAATGACAAGTTAGATATATTTGCATTTATATTTATCATTTGTATTTTAGGATGGATGGATGGACCTAGAGCAATGATGACTTTCCTCCATTATGATCTGGAATTTACAAATTTGAAGCACAAAAACAACCTCACAGGCTCCACATGAAAGAGACTCGATGACAAGTGCTGTTATAGACAGATCAAGTGCTTTTGTTGGTGCTCGGGAAAGCTGAGGGAATGCCATAGCATGTCGCTAACCTCTCAGATAGCCACCATCAATAAATAGTTTAAAAATCAAGCATATGCACTAGAAAACAAGTTGAATCAACATTAGATGCAGCAATTTAAAGTCATAAATTAATAAATATTGGGAATATAAAATGAGTAAGACGAGATAAAAGAAGAGATCCAACTATTGATCTCATGATAGAGAAGAGAGCTTGGATAATGATAGTATTACTTTACAACGAGGCTGTACATACTACCAACTTAAGCAATTTGATTGTAATTATTTTAGATAACCCATTTATCAAAACTTAAGAACTCGGAATTCAAAGCAATTTGAAAAATCATTATTTTAGCCAGCATAGTTTAATCTAATGTCTATCATTTCACACTCATCAAAATGAATACTTATAGTTAAAGTAAGTTTATTAGGTGATATAACTATTTTTTTATGTTCACCACCCGGCTTGAGCAAATGATTAGGATGACGCTTGGCACTTGTGTGTTAGGCAACCAAATTTCTCGAGGGCATCAAGAGTATTTGACAACACTGAGTATGAGCTATTATTTAGGAAATGTTTTCAGCTTGCTAGTAGTATCATATCACATATGCATGTGTTTGTTTGTGTTCGTGAGAGTGCGCTAGTGTGCAGCATTTAACTACACAGCCTTTTCATGATGTGCCCTATCCCAGTGTAAGTACAGAAGATCATGAAGAGCATAACAGGGTTGTTGTAAAGAAGATGGACTGGATATATGGCTTCAATGAGAATTTCAGATGACAGTTAAGAACCGTCCTTCTTCAACTGATTCACATGTATTAGTGGCCCTCTTGCATGCTTGTGAAGCTTACTATATCTAAAATAAGAGCAATCACAAAGCCAACTGGTTGATTAGCATGTAAAATGAGAGAAACCACAGTCATATCAACACCACTAGGTTAGAGGGTTCTAGTAATAATTATTTACCTACTGTGCTATTTGACAACAAAACCACTAGTTAGACTACCTGTCACATCCTTACTAGCGATAATTATTTGAGAAAGAATCATAATGATAGACTCGACAAGATAGTCATTTTTTATGAGCTAAAGTTATTCTAAATTTATTACCCTCAACAAACTGCTGTTGAGGATGAATATATATTTACTTAATTGTTATGAACGTATCATAATTGTACAGTCGAAAAGACGATCGTTTTTTATGAGCTAAAGTTGTTCTCAAATTTATTATCCTCAACAAACTATTACGAATGATGAATGTATATTTACTTTAAGTCTAGGGTGGTAGATTTCGCTAAAATAACTTTAGATCTTGATAAACATTATTTTTAAACTTAATCGGAATTTAAGTTCAAGTAATTAATTTCAAATTTTGGAGGCATTTTGGAAATCGCCTAGTCTCTGGTTGATTTTTTCAGTCAACACTGTCATCATCAGGGTATTTAAATATTTTATTTTGTTATTTGACCCTTATCAACTCTGCTCACTTGCTAAAAGAGGATTGAGTTCGAATACTAATATTCCGAGCTGTCATACAAGCATCGAACTTGAGAGTTTATATTTATAATGAATTCTTTTTGTAAAAGGCATTTATTACCCTCAACAAACTGCTGTTGAGGATGAATATATATTTACTTAATTGTTATGAACGTATCATAATTGTACAGTCGAAAAGACGATCGTTTTTTATGAGCTAAAGTTGTTCTCAAATTTATTATCCTCAACAAACTATTACGAATGATGAATGTATATTTACTTTAAGTCTAGGGTGGTAGATTTCGCTAAAATAACTTTAGATCTTGATAAACATTATTTTTAAACTTAATCGGAATTTAAGTTCAAGTACTTAATTTCAAATTTTGGAGGCATTTTGGAAATCGCCTAGTCTCTGGTTGATTTTTTCAGTCAACACTGTCATCATCAGGGTATTTAAATATTTTATTTTGTTATTTGACCCTTATCAACTCTGCTCACTTGCTAAAAGAGGATTGAGTTCGAATACTAATATTCCGAGCTGTCATACAAGCATCGAACTTGAGAGTTTATATTTATAATGAATTCTTTTTGTAAAAGGCATTGAACGCCTGATGTGCATGTAAAACCAAATTATCTTCATGGATTTTAAAACTATATATTCATTCATTAGAATAAGACTAAAGGTGATTCTTCCATAGTGAGCTATTTAAAATTTACAACATATAGATTCAAATCTTGTCAACTATAGTCCTTACAAGAAGGATCAGACTTGAAATATAGGATTTACAACTCACCCTATAGATAGAGCAACCATCTCAAGAGCATTGTGCAATGACAAATTTGATTTTTAAAAGAGAGTTCATTAAATTTTCAATGTAATGGCATAATCATTTTTATGGCAGTTGCATGCTTTTGATGTTAGGTCAAATTTTAAGTTCACTTTCATTTTAGTCCACACAACATTCTTAGATTTTAGATTCAAGAATTTGATACATTTGGTCAGAGCATATGCGTGTAGATTGATTTCAATGGTCTAAGGTGTTGTGCACGATTTTTTATACATTTGCTTGATATTTACACATTTCATGATACATTTGTGTAGTGCACTTGTATACTTCTTATTGCACTTACAAGATGCACTTGCACCTTTCTTGATGCACTTATGCAATGCACTTGCATACTTGCATGAACATATGGATAAATTTGCATATGGTAATTCGGCACGCCCTTGTACACTTTGTCAAAATAGTCGTGTGTCCTATGGTACACAACAATGAACTGATTTATCCCATTTGAAAAATCTTCATTCATAGGGTGTACTGGTCATTCATGGGGTGTATAGTCAGCCCATGAGACTGACTAACTTGTTTTCAACATGTGTGCAAATTTCCTTTTTAGTAATTAATATGCAAGTCATTTAGGGCATTCGCACTCCTGTGATGTGCACCAGATTTGATCGTTTCGTCTTGATTGAAGATCATTCACATGTATGCGACTACTTGAGATCTGTAAAGGGGGCTAACGTAGCAATTGTTCATGTGAATACATTGTCATTGGAGTGTGCTCATAGCTTTGCATTTTAAGTTCATTAGTGCTCATATTTTGTCCACTTATATGCATGTTGTAGCTCAGCTTACGAGTGTTACAAGTTGGACTTTTTTACAAGTATGCATCTTGCATTTTACTTGGGTGCGCCCCATACAAGATCATTTTTATCTATAAATATCATGTTTATTCTCAATTCGTATCGCTGAGTAAATTCTTAAGATTTTTTAATATTCAGAAGAGTTCTATGAATGAAGGAGAAGTTCTGTTTGCGCTCATTGATGAGCCGTTGAGTTTATAACAATTCTTTATTTATTGTAAATTTTAGTGTTTGAGTTCAATTATAGTTCTTACATTTCATTCAAAGTGATGTGTACTATTTTTTTAGTATTTAGTATTTATTTTTGTAATTTTATAATTGTATTTTATTTTTTGCCGCATTAATAAGTCTAAAAAATTCATTTTAATTTTGTTCATCGCAAGCTCGTTCATCAAACAATTCGACAACCTCTTGGCAACTTCCCCACGCGAGGAGCTTCTTTAAGAGTATTAGGCCTTCCCACCATGCTTAAAGAACACACATGATCGGGGTTGTGAGACACCACAATTAGAGATGGAGGGGGTATTCTATCAGAGAGAGGAAGTGATAGGGAGAGAGTGCGAGAGATAGAGAAAGATACAGTTTGCGGAAGAGAGGATAGAAAGTAAGTGTGCTAAAAAGAGAGAGTGAAATAGAGTTAGAGAGTGAAAGAGCGAAGGAGGGATAAAGAGAGATAAATGGAGAGAGAGAAATAGGGAGAGGGAGAGAAAGATAGAGGGGAGACAGAGAGAAATAGGGAAAGGGGTTGGTGGCCAGGTTGACAATGAGGTCGGGTAGCAATGGCAGATTTGGGTTTGTGAGTGAAGCAGGTGGCAGCGAGCTAATCGAACGACACTGGGAGGAGGCAGTAGCAAGAACGTCAGCAGTGCTTGAGGATGTGGGAGACGAGAGAGACGAGAAATATAGTGAGAGAGGGAGAGCGTGAGATAGTGCAAGAGAGAATTCGTGAAGGTCATGGGTCCCTGAGGTCGCATGAGTGTAGAGAAGGAGAGGGAGTGGATAGAGCTTGAGGTAGAGATGGGAGAGGTGAGGTTATGTGCGACATGCGCACGTACGGGACAAAGAAGGGGGAGTAGTTCAAGCGCATGCACGACACAAAATTTTAATTTTTTTCTTTTTGGGTAAACAACACTATGCCCTAGCCATCTCCATGTCCAAAGTTCGACGCATGCTCGTATGTTGTTGTGCCCATCTATATCCCATTCAGCTACATCATCTTGATCCCATTTGGCTCTCATGTGCTCTCACAAGCACTCACGCATATTATCGCTCGCTTTCATGCATTCTTGATGCCTAATAACTCTAGGTAGACCACCTAGGGTTTCAACCATGATCTCTTTCTGCCTAGTCGATGGCTGCTCTTCTCTTGAAAGTCTTTCCTCCCTCATTCTCAATCCTAACTGCTCTTATCCTCACCCCTATTGGGCTTCTCTCACCAACTCTCTCTCTCATCAATCCAAACTCCTTCACAGTCGCCTCGCTCTTTGGAGATCCCAAAGAGCATGGAGGTTCCTCCATATCGACCTTCATCTCCAATGTCAATGATTCTGTCTATTTTAAAGGCTCCTTCTACCATCTCATTTCTTTGGGTACCACGCCTCCTATTGATCACATTCATTGTTCTTTTGTTAAAGTGGTAGGTGCATGATCAAGTTCAAGATTGCAACCCTCCGCTTCAACATAGTTTCCTTCATATATTAATCAAGACTCCATTCCATCACAATATAAACAACCATCTTCTTTTTAAAGAAAACATGTGTTTATATTCTCTGAAGGAAATCTATGAGTTTGCTATGGTGCTCTCTTTACCTATCATGGGAAAATTCTCATTTGGTTGACCTCATATAGATGTCCACAAACTCTTGTAAGACATTCACTTGGTGGGTATCAATTTGGTTGGATTAATTGATTGATTCTTGTCACGTCATTATAAGATTACCCTTAGATACAAATTATATATGATTCTTCTCAAGATGTGCTTACTATGTCAATAGTTTTTCAATGCATATGTTTAAATGATCTATCCATTTTGATGCATCTATGGAACCATCAACACTCCTGTCTGGATTGATTTTCCTCAGCTTCAATAACATTTCTTCAACCAATACGCTTTATATTCTTTATGTTCTATCTTTGGAAACCTTTGCAAGTGGATGATTCTATTACTCATCTTACGAGGCGTTCTGTGGTCAGCGTTTAAGTTAAAATGGACGTTATATTATAGCTACAAAATAAGGTGTAAATTGGTTGGTCTTGTGCTTATTGGCAGAAACTAGGTTTTGAACATGTCCCACTTTATTGTTCTTTTTGCAAAAAAAATCGAGCACAATTTCTCGAAGTGTTTCAAACCTGAAATTGACCCGTGTCTAAACAGGTTGACCTGAACCCGACCCAGTTTTATAAACTGGTCAAAAATTAAGACCTAGACCCAACCCGCCGGGTTACCAGGTTGGCCTAACCCAACCCGCAAACCCGGACGCAAGCATGGTAGACTCGCTGCGGTGCGGACTGCGGAGCGGTGTGGGGTCTAGGTGCTGGATCACGGTATACAGGACCAAGGCGAGCCCGAGATTGCAAATTGTGGAGTCCGGACGCGAGGCGAGTGGCCAAGCGGTGCGGGTCTGGCAACTCTGGCCGTCTAGGTGCGGACTACAGAGTCCGGAAGCTAGGTGAGCGGCCGAGCACAGTGCGGGTCTGGCTGTTTGGGTGCGCAGACTGCAGAGTCCAAATGCGAGGCAAGGCGAGTGCGGTGCGGGCTGGGTGCGGACTGCGAAGTCCAGAGTTCGAACGCAAGGTGATTAGGCGAGCGGGGCTGGTGAAGTTTTCGGGTCAACCCGGGTTGATTTTGGATTTCCGGGTCAACCAAACCCGACCCGATTTTATAAACGGGCCAGAAAGCGAAACCCGAACCCGACTCGTCTAGCAAATGGGTTGACCCGAACTAGGAATTTTCCGGGTCAGGTTTCGGGTTAAGTCAAATATTAAAATACCTAATTCAAATAATCAGATTTTATTTACTCCCACAATGGTTACAGCTCCTACATCATCACTTCAAGTTTGCTCTCAGAATTTCGAAACATTTGATTTCCTGAATTTAGAAACATTTGATTTCCTGAAGATCTTGAGCATAGTGTACCTACCCCAACTAACCCTGTAGACATGGGTTTACATCTTCTACAAACAAGAATACAGATTTTGACTATTTGGTTGTGAGCATTCCCCCTCTCCCACCTATTAGTGAATACAAAGATGATTGCGATGATCAATAATCAGAAGATTCTGATGAGTGGTATGAGTAATGACATTTTGGACGATAGTTATTGTCAAATACTATTTACCATATGGGGATAAAATTAGAATAAAATAAATCATTCTTCTCCATGTTTCGCCAAGCTTCAAGCAAGGCAATCTAATTGAGCACTTAATTGCCTTTGTTGTTTTCTCATACTATTGAATATTTCATCCTTTCGCTTTGCACTTTATGTATTTTCTTTTTGATATTCTTCTTTGTACTCTAGCTATTCTAGTTAATTCCCTTGTTGTACTCACTCCATTTAACTGTTATAATTATGCATTAAAAAAAGGGGATTGGACTCTAAACGATTATTGTGCTATAAGCCTTGTCTACTCTACCCCATATATGTAGATTGAAATAAGACATATAACTTCAATGATAGAGAGACCCAAATATTAGATATTTTGAAGACCATATGCAAATACATTATCAAGTATTTTTGGCAAAATCTATCATTGAATTGTTGATCCCAAGCCTTAGATAGGAAAAAACAGTTCAACTTAAGACAAAAAATCTATAATTATAATCATCATTTGGACAGCTTTTGAAATTATGATGTGGATTTCATGAAATTCTATGCATCTATTTTGTTGCATGCTTTATAATGTATCATTTCATATGTTTTTTGAAGTGCCATAATGCACAATTTTCAATGCAACATGTTGCTTGCTTTGTAGATGCACCACTCTGCACGATCTCACCACACTATATTTGCATAATTTCATCCGCAAGTTTGCTCATATGCTGCCCTAGTTGGTGATGGTGAATTTTTCACGAAATTCATTTAAAATAAATTATATAATATTATTTTTTTTTTCCTTGCACGCTTTCAATGCATCATCTTGTTCTTTGTTTTTTCCACGAACTTTCGTTTATATCATTTTTTTGCTATCTTTCTCATTACAATGTTCTTTTTTTAATCCAAAATTTTGGGGTCAATTTCAATAGCACTTGTATCCCAAAAAGGGTTATAAAAAATAGGTCATCTTTTCAAGCTTATAAAAAATATTTTGGGTGTGACACATCAGGCATCATATTTTAAAATTCCCTCCACTATAACAATAAAGGTGTTTAGGGCATTTATATGGGGCCTTTTGTGTGCGAATGTGGCCTAATATGAGCCTCAAAATGAGCCCTACACTATGTCAAAATAACATGAATGGGTTCTTGTGTGATGCTTAAATTCTCCCTCCTAATTTTTGCTCATCATTGCAAGGTATTGAAGAGCAAAAAAGCAAAATAATAAGAGAGGGGTTAACAAATAGCAAGGAAAGATAGAGGGTGGTCTTCGGCAAGAGAGATTAGGAGTCAAGAGTGTTGAGGGAAGAAAATAAAGGAGGGAGTACTGGGTTTGACTTACAGCATTTCTATGGGTTAAGAAGACTTTCATCCTCATGATTCATGGACCTTGGATCTGTCCCCAATTTGCATTGAGCCCATCTCAAGCAGAATCGAATCAAGAGTCTCATCATATTTTATTTTCATTGAAATCTAACTTTCCATCGGCGTCAAGTCAGTTCGAACCTAATTTTCGGCTCAAATAGAGCATTTGAGATGAGTGGTGTTTGTATGTATATATGAGAAAATGCATACAAGTTCCCCACTAATTCTCAACCACATACTCACAGGCCACATGACAAAAAGGAATTCACAGATAGTTTCAACATTTCAAGCACATCGAGAAGGTCAATTTGGTGAAAAAGGCAGATATACAAGCATTTTTTTAACGCAAACAGGGTATTATGAGTCAATTTTTTGTGAAGTTACATCCATTTAACCCCATTTTTGTTGCATTTGATTTCTTGTTTATGCATGACTGAAGTCTTCATTGGCATCACCAGCCATGGTCTCAACAATATTGATAGTGTGATGAATTAATTGCATATAAATTAAACATGTTGAGTTGATTTCTCATGAAATTATGTCGTTCACTATCATCTTCACATCCCATCAGATGGCTTGTGGATTGCATAAAGGTGTCGATATTCTAGACAATGCAAGTTGGATTTGGGATTCCTGTAAATAGTAGTTGATTGTATTTTTTTTTTTTTTTAAACTGTGCAACATGGAGTGTAATTTTAGTAGCAATAGTTCCAGTGGGAGGATTGTGACTTTGGGCAACCAAGTCATTAATAAGAGTACATGTTTTAGATATCTTGAATCTATTCTTTAAAATGATGGTAAAATAGATGGGGATATTATTAGTAGAATTCAAGTTAGATGGTTGAAGTGGAGGAATGTTTCAGCCTATTGTGTGATAAAAAAGTACCCATCAAACTTAAAGAAAAATTCTATAAGATAGTGGTAAGATTTGCAATGCTTTATGGAGCAGAATGTTGGCCATTAAAAGAGAAGCATGGAGTTAAGTGCTATAGAGATGTGAATGCTCAGGTGGATGAGTGGCTTCACTCTTAGAGACAAAATGTGAAATGAGTATATACGTGAAAGGGTTGGAGTAGCTCCAGTGGTAGATAAGATTAGAGAGAGTCGCCTTTGATGGTTTCGACACATAAAACGTCAGTCTTCCAATGACCCAGTTAGGAGAGTAGATGTATTAGATTCGGCCTATGTTAAGAAAGGCAAGGTTAGACCTAAAAAGACTTGGTTAGAAAATATTAGAAAGAGAAAATGACCAAAATGATCCCCCAACTCTTTAGGAAGGATTAAAATGGTCCTCAACTATCTTGAGGGGTCATTTTGGTCTCTCAACTCTTTAAAATATGATCATTTTGGTCCCAACATCCAAAATAATAAATGTTGGACTTCATGGTGTTAAAGTTAAAGGTATTTTAGTAGTTTTTTAATTAAAATATTTATTAGATATAATTTTCATATAATTATAATTTTTCAAAAAAATTATTAATCGTTTGTTTAATAAGAAAAATTAATAGTATTTTTAGTTATAATTTTAAAATTTTAAGTCAAATTTTATAAATTAAAATTGGTAAAAACATTTGTGACTAAAATGAATATTTAACTATATTTTTATAAAAACTATAATTTAAAGATATGGTTATACAATAAATTGTTACTTGAAAATTATAAAATATAACTAAAAATACTATTAATTTTTTTTAATAAATAGTTTAATTAAAAAATTACTAAAAAAACCCCTAATTTTAATACCATTAAATCCAACATCCATTATTTTAGATGTTGGGACCAAAATGATCCCATTTTAAAGATTAAGGGACCAAAATGGTCCCTCAAGATAGCTGGAGAGTATTTTGGTCCTATCTAAAGAGTTGAGGGACTATTTTGGTTCTTTTCTCATATTAGAAAGAACCTTTTTTATTAAATTTAAATAAGAATTTATTTTTTAACATGACACAATGGAGAAAAAGGATTCATGCATAAAGGCTTGATGTTGTTGCGGTTTTTGTTGTATGCAACATTTGAGTGTTGAAGATAAAAGTATGAATGAAAAGATGCTCCATGTTTGTTCACACATTTCAATTGAGAGTTTCTATATATATACTAAACACATACTGATTGATATAGCAATGCAAAGTAAATGTATAAACCTTGAAGCTCCCTGTAATGATAAAGTGCATCAATTTCAATGGAACAAGAAAATGACAGAAGATGAATGATCCAAAAGAAAAAAACACAAGCAGGAGAAGATATAATATGCAGCAAAACTTTCTGTAAGTCGGACTGATTTAATACAAAGTTCGGGTAGGATCCCCTGAAAAAATAAAGCTAAGCAAGGATATGAGAAGGATGATCGATGCATGAATTTGCATGGAAATAGTTAAACAGATGTTCCATCCACATGATGAACAGTCAAGAAAATAATCATAACTAGATGCAAAGAAAATCATGATGCAAAATTGATTAAAATTTAAGCTAAACCAGAATATAATAGGTGGAGAATTTACCAGAGCACGACTAGTTTGTGGTGTGCCTGAGAATAAAGTGAAAAACAAAGAATACGTTAAACTAACATTTTTCTGCAATCCTAGAATTAAAGAAACTTAATAAGTGTTCAATAAATATCATACAGCCAGACGCGTAATTCTTATTGGTCAGTGAACAGCAAGAAATGAATTTAAATGCAACTTCGAACACTAACCAGAACTTCCATTTCTTGTAGATGCACCAGCAGCGTTTTCTCGAACCTCAGATGTTCCCTTTCAATTTAGGATATGCAGGACATAAGAATTATGATTTGGACAGGTTGGACAAGGAGAATTTAAAAAGAACAAATATATTGTGCAGTATATTAAATTTTAAAAGAGAAAAAAATGCCAAACTGATCCCTGAATTATTTATGGAGGGTTGTTTTAAACCCAAACTACATAATATGTCCAATTTTGTTCATTGCCTCTCAAATCTCATCCAAAATAGTCTCTTGATTCCTCAAATCTTATTAAAAAATAATTTAATAGAGAGATTATTTTGAATCATATATGAGAATGCAAGAGATTCAATTGAACACACTAGATAGTTGTGACTAAAATAATCTTATTCAAAGTATGCAAGGACCATGTTAACATTTTTCTCAATTTCAAAAATATCTCAATTAAAAAAAAAACACCTACTATGAAAATTGTTGTTTAATCATGACTAATTATGATAGTCCAATAAAACTATCAAATGCTCATAACAAAAAGGGAGATAGATACACAAGAAATATATACAATTGTTACAATATAGAAAACCAACAAAAATCTATTCACTCTTGGAGATTAGTCTTCGAACAAGTGAAAAAATTCCAGCAGGGAGTTATGAAAAGTTAAAAGGATTATCACAAAAACTAAAATGGCACATACATAACAATCAATTCAAGATTCAAGTGCTACCGCATGCTATGATTTTTATGAAGCGATCAATACATTTTTTCAAGATGTTTTCTCAAATCATCTATCACACGCAATCAATCATTTAAAGTATGGCAAGTTGTTCTAATAAGAGATTTCAGTAAGTAAAAAATTTGAAAAGCAGAAATATAGAAAAAAGAGTGCAAATTGATTTATCATGTTTCGGTGGGCAATGAACCTGCATCCGCTCGCAGAGTCCTCGCGATCTATTCAACTATCCTCTCCTTCATCACCACAAGGTAAGGAAGCCTCTTCCCTTCATGGGAATGGAGAAATCTTACATCACTTCAATTTAAAAGCAAGAAGCCGGTACTCCTAGCATAATCTGCTAGGTAATCAAGTTCTTACAAGATTGCTTTTGAGATCTAAGATCTCTCTCTCAAAAACAATTAAAAAGGGTTCTCAAAACCAATTGTACAAATGTGAGGGGTCATAAGGTGTTAAGGAGGATGACCTTTGGTGTGGGACTCACTTTGTTCTCTCTAGATACTCTCTCTCAAGGGTTTCTCAAGTGTTAGGAAGTCTCTATCTTTCGTGTTTTTCATTTAGGGTTTCATCATATATTATATCTGAATAGCCTTTATTTGTTATATATTTCAACTCCAAGAAATGTTTACATAACACAAATTATTACTGGTCGATCATAATATAACATCCAAATCAAAGGAAACGATCAGTCCAATCCAGATCATACTAGCTGTTGATATAATCATGTGGTTAATTAGTTTTAAAATAGAAAATAGATCATACAAAAAGATATGCATTGTACTGCATGACTAATTAAAAAATTGATCTCAATTAATATAAATTAAATATGTAGATTTAATGAAATAATAAAAGTATCATATAGTATGATGACCACCATAAAATACAATTAGTTTCAAATTTAAATAATCTCAATTAATATAAATTGATCATGTTAATATATTTACAAATTAAGACGGATCATACAGTCATATATAATACAAAATGATCCTAGGATTAATTTTCATCAATATTTTTATCTTTTAAAATTAACAATTCTATTTAACTTATTTTACATGAAATCCAGCATAATCGTAAAGTACAATCAATCCTAATATTCTAAATTTTGCTTAATGTTTGATTTAATTAATTTTCAATTATAATTTTATGTGTGCTAGTCATCTTTTGCAGCATGAACACTTGTAAATACAATAATGCATGATTCCAAAAACAAATAAAATAAATTTGCACCTTGAACCTTGATCTTAATTTCACTTGGGTTAACTCAAGCTAATTGAACCACTGAATTCTTTTGAGTCATGAATATACTTCAAAATATCTATATACTCTTGGTGTATCATTTCAACATATACTTAAAAGATATTGGCCCATACTTGTACTAATCTTAATTAGTAATATTAGCTCATATCAAATTATACTTGTGATCATCAAAATAAAAATATAAACTTAAACATAAGGGGTTAACACACTGCATCAGGAAAGATGCATATGGATGATGTCATGGAAATACCTTTTTAGTTAAATAAAGGGTTCAAACCCCCATCTTCGTTGGCAACTACAATGTTATTGGAATGCATACGAGGCTTCTCCATTGTGTAAATATGACTACATTTGCTTACTTGCCTGCTTTTTTTATGCACACTTTTCAAAGTGCAGTTGCAGGCTTTTTTTTTTTTTTTTCATTTATGAGTTCTCTGGCGAGTTTATTTGTAAGCACTCGAAGTAAAAGTTCTAATGAGTAGTTAAAATGATGTCATTTTGCTCATATACTTTCTTCATTTCGATGCTTAGGCATGTCCTACGGGGAAGAAGCCACAAGATTAAATGGGGGCTCCTTGTATGTCTTTTTTTGTGTCTCATTTCAAGTCCAAAGTATTCAAGGAGAAGAAAAGACAATTATGCTCGCATTCATTGACATTTAGCCATAAACCATGTAACTCTTTTTTTTTTCTATTAATGTGACTTGTATAACATTTTAAAGAATTTATTATCTCAGTTTCGTCTTTTTTATCCATACTTTTCAGCTGTTATTATGCTTTATTAGTCACAAAATTGTTTTAGTTTATCTTCAATTGGATTTAAGCAATGCTTCTGCATCACCTCCATATAGAGGTATTGGGAAGTATGGCAGGCCTACCCACCACACCGAGATATGGGTGTATGATGGTCAACATGGTTGATATTTGTCTTACAGTGCATCAAAAAAAGGTGTATAAGTGGTACAAGGGCAATTGGATAAGTTATCTCCATGTCTAACACGCCAAGAAAAACATGTAGGGATGTTTTGGAGTTCCCTACATAAGAAAGCACAAAATAATACAATAGAGTTTCGCAATCGCATCAAGAAAGATGCTTGCAGGTGTTATGCAAGCGGCGAGGTCACTCTATATACCTATGCAGAAATAGGGAGGATTTTACAGACAGCAAGCTGCTGGTGGATGCTTAGTGGTGTATGCAATTTTGGAGAAGAGCAGCATCATGTAGAAGAGGGTTTACACATGTGAGAAGTCAATTTAATGAGATATTTTTTATTATATATGTTTTTCATATATATTATTTTCATATATTTATTTGTTTATTACATTCTAATTATATTTTATGTTTATATTTTTATTTTTATTATAATGTTTTTACATATATTATTTTTATATTTTTATTTATTACTATTAAAATAATTAAAAGTGCATGTGCAAACTCTTCTGAGAATTTTCGTGTCTCTTGAAAGTGAATTTTCGTCCTCTCCCCACGTGGAATCTCTACTTGATACATAGGACTTTATGAATCATTTCAACATTTTGTACTCATCAAAATTATCCATTTTGAAAATCATGTGACTATTTTAGACATTATGTGCATATTTCTCATGAATTTATAATTGTTCTCTATCATTATCATAACATTCAATCATGTTTGCTTTTGAAACACATATTGGGGTCAACATAGAAAAAAAAAGTTTTTATTTAATCATCCAATGAAACTTATTACTATTCCAAAAATATTTGGGGGGAAAATTATTATTCTGGAATAAACATGGGAAATATATTAAAAGGCTTACATTGTTTTAGTACTGTTCATCTAATCAATTTCTTGAAGTTAAAACTATAAGTGTGTAAAAATTAGTAACACTATTGATTTATATTGATTGAGGTAGAATTACTTTGATCTAATTGAGGTCATTGATAGAATAAAATAAAATGGTTATACAATGTGTTTTTCAACATTGTCGTTGCTAAGTCGTAAGTCCTGTATGAGAAAAGTAGAGGGTTACGTTAGGTAGTCGACAGTCAGCGTAAAATTTGTCAAATAATCACGACATAAATCATTTAATACATTTTGTTAATGCTAGGGTATTCCTTGGAAGCGGCGCACTGTATAGCCTGAATATAGTGGCAAGTGTGCAAAGGTCACTGCACGCCTGCACCGGCACCCAAGTGCAGTGCTAAATAGGCAAGGGTTCTCACATCATAGACGGATGTGGGCAAAGGAGCTAGTCCATGAAACTAAAATTAGGATAGAAACTTGGAATATAAGTTCCCTTTCAGGCAAATTAATAGAATTAATAGATATTATGATTCATAGGAAGATAAATATTCTATGCATTTAGGAAACTAAATGGGTTGGAGAGAAGGCTAAGGAGATTGATAGTTTAGGATTTAAACTATAATGGTCTAGTAAGAGTGATGCCGGACTAAATGTCTAACATGGATGAAGTAAGAGTATTGCACGATTCTTTGATTAAAGCATTAAAGCACAATTACTAGCACATGAAACAATAAGATAAAACAAGAGAAGGGTGCCGGCGTTTAGGCCAAATCACTAGCTAAGCATTTGAACCCACAAGATAAATTAGAAACTCAATAATAACATAAGGGTAGGAGTTCACTCAACATCCCTAATCTAACAATGAGATTAGCAAGCATAGAAAATCAATAACTCAAATCCTACGTTTACTAAGCTTAGGCAAAATTAAGAGGAGCGATTCCTTGCGCTTATGTCACCACCTACAAGGTTAGAAAACAAAGAGATAATTGAAAAAAGAAGAAACATCAACCCTTATGCGGAGGGAAGTTGTCGCCGAGAGAAACCCTTTGATTTGTCAAGGATGCCTTTGATGATTTGTAGGAGACGGTTGATGTAGCCTTGGAAGGGAAACAGTGAAACAGCCGGAAGGATGGCGGGTGTGAATCGGCCGACGATAGTCCACCGGCCTTTGACCCTTTGATCGTCGAGAGTATCAACCAATGTAATGTGGATCCTCTCCAAGTACTCCTCGACGGTAGTTTCGTAGCCGAATCCCACGTCGAAGAAGGGAGAACGTAGTACATCGATATTGTCTTGATCGTCAAGCGCCAAGCCCGAATCCCATGGACGAACTTCCATTCATGCCTCTTAAGAAGTAGAGGAGGTGACGTTGATGTAGCTTTGCTGTCCTTGAAGGTTGCTTCCAAAGAATGAGGGATTATCCTTTGAAAGTCAAGTGAGAAAGGCTAGGGGAAGGTGGCGGCTAGAGTGGGGGTTGGAAGGGATGCTTGTTTGTGGAGCTAGGGTTAGGGTTAGGATGGTTTAGAATTTCCAAACCTGAATTTTAATTTCAGATTTTGAAATTTGGGTGGGAATTAGAAAAGAAAATAGGGGTGTTGATTGGAGGAAAATTGGGAGAGAGAGGGAAAGAGGGGGGGCGGCGGCAAGGGTAGGGGGGCCGGCGGCTAATAAGGGAGAGAGGGAATTGGGGAATTGATTAGGGGTTGCCTAAATTAGGATTTAGGGAATAGGAAAGAAATAATTAAATCCCTTTCAATTAAAATTTTATTTGAATGAGATTTCAAAACTTTCCTAAAATAGATTTCATATTTTATGAAAGATTTTGAAATTTAAATTCTAGATTTTGAATTCAAAATCCAATCCCAAATATGGTCATTCCATATTAGGAAACAAGAGAAAGAGGGAGGGAAGGGGTAGGCAAGGGCGGCGGCTTGGGTGGAGGTGGAGGCCGTCGGTGGGAGGTGGGAGGGGAAGTGGGCCGTGGGGTTGTGGGGAGGAATAGGGGCTGTTTTGAGAAGGGGAGGGGGGAGGAGAAGAGGGAAAGAGGAACATGAGTTAGAACCACGAATCCGACGCGTCGAAATTGGTGGGTGATGCGATTCCTTCTCCAAAGGATCTCTCCAAGCTCTCAAGCTCACACAAGAACGCAATATGCAGGAATTTTAATAATAATCATTCATCGAATTAAAACAATACAATAGGGGCTTATAAATAGCCTCAAACAAAAGGCAAAAACAAAAGACAAACATGCCCTCTTGGGCTTACAAGCAAACCACCCTAAAATAAGGGTACAACAGGAAACGAACTAAAGGAAAGCAATAACATAATAAAACTAAAAAATATAAAGACTCGATCGTGGCCGTAGATCGGCGACCACGTCTCCGGTAGACTTTCCATGTGGAGATGTTCTCATCATTCTCCCGGGGTGGAAGAAAGCTCGACTCCGTCGAGTAAGTATCTCTGGTGCTATCATAAATTTCCAATGCATCAGGGTCCACTCGCTGTAGCTCCTCGCGATCCAACCAAGTATCCTCAGACTCGGGTTTGCCTCTCCACCTGATCAAATACCTACGTCGTCCACCTTCCCTTGTAGAGATGACTTCATCTCTTAGAATCGCGTCCACTTTTTCTGCCATAGGTGATTTAGGGATATCTGGGAGTGGGGGTAGGTTAGGGGTCTCACAAGGTGGGTTCACACAAGGCTGCTGTAATAGTGGGTTTGGCAGATTGAAATTCGGACCTTCGTATACCACTAAATCTTCTATGTTAAAGGAGGGATTGATGTTGAACTCAGCGGGGAGATCTACCACATAAGCATTATCGTTGATTTTCTTGATTATCTTGAATGGTCCAGCGCTCTTAGCATGTAATTTCTTAACTGTTCCCTGCGGGAACCGTTCCGGACGAATCCGCACCATCACGAAGTCACCAACATCAAAAGTTTTAAATTTTCGTTTCAGATCAGCCTGTAATTTGTATTCATTATTGCTCTTTTCAATTTGTCGTGCAATTTCTTTATGAAGTTCATGCATATGTGATGCAAATGATGATGCAGACTCAGAGATCCTATACATAGGACACATGGGTATGAGATCTAACGGCTGCCTAGGTTTGAACCCATCAATAATTTCAGAAGGACTCAGGCCCGTGGTTCGGTTCACCGAATTATTATATGCAAACTCAGCAGTGGGTAAAACAGAATCCCAATCCTTAATATGCTCACCTACCAGAGACCGTAATAGATTCCCTAAGCTCCTATTAACTACCTCGGTCTGACCATCAGTCTGTGGATGAAAGGCAGTAGAGAATTGCAATTTAGTGCCTAATTTCATCCAAAGGGTTTTCCAAAAATAGCTAGTGAATTTCACATCCCTTTCGGATACGATGGTTTTGGGGAGACCATGTAGACGGACGACCTCTTTGAAATAAAGCTTGGCAATATGAGAGGCGTCGATGTCTTGGAGCAAGGTATGAAATGAGCCATTTTAGAAAATCTATCAACTATGACACAAATGGCATCATTTTTTCGAAGAGTCTTAGGCAGGCCTAAAATGAAATCCATGCTGACATCCTGCCAAGGGCAACTAGGGACAGGCAGTGGAGTGTAAAGACCAGTGTTCTGCTTGCGCTGTTTGGCTAACTGACAGGTGTGGCATCGACTGACCATCCGACCGACATCTCTCTTCAAACTGGGCCAAAAGAAACGGTACTCCACGGCTTCTATCGTTTTGTCTCGTCCGAAGTGCCCTGCGAGGCCTCCGGCGTGGAGTTCCCAGACAAGGAATTCCCTAAGGGAGGTGCTAGGAATGCAAAGCTTTTGAGCTTTGAAGAGGTAACCATCCTCCAGAAGGAAGTCGTCCACAAGGCGCGTGCTGCCTGTGGATAAGAGAGAGTAGGTCTCTTTGAAATCGGGGCAGTCCAAATAATCCCTCTTTATTTGCTCGAAACCCACAACTTCAGTTTTCATTTCAGTGGCAGTCATCATACGACGACTGAGGGCATCAGCAGCTTTATTCTCAACTCCCGCCTTATGCCTAAGGGTATACGTATACTCCTGAAGGAACTCTACCCAACGACCGTGGCGCGCATTCAGTTTCTTTTGGGAGTTGATATAACGCAGAGCCTCGTGATCCGAGAAGATGACAAACTCTTGCGGGAGCAAGTAGTGTCGCCAATAGCGGAGGGATTGGATCACCGCATAGAATTCTTTGTCGTAGGTAGAATATCGCTGCCTAATGTCATTCAGCTTCTCGCTGAAGTAGGCTACAGGGTGACCCTCCTGGGATAGGACTCCTCCAATTCCAACTCCCGAAGCATCGCATGTCACTTCGAAGACTTTGGAGAAATCAGGAAGTCTCATCACTGGGGCTTCCACCATTTTTTTCTTAATCTCTTCGAAAGCTCGGGTGGCGGCCGGGGTCCAATGAAAATCACCATTCTTAAGACAGTCAGTAATGGGAGAAACGATAGTGCTGAAATTTCGGATGAATCTCCTATAAAAGGTGGCCAACCCGTGGAAGCTGCGGACTTCCCGGATGTTCTGAGGAAGAGGCCATTCAATGATGGCCTTCACTTTCTCGGGGTCAGCAGAAACCCCCTGAGCTGACACGATAAATCCTAAAAAGATGACTCGATCGACGAGGAACGTACACTTCTTAGGATTCGCGTACAATTGTTCTTTCCTTAAGACCGAACAGACTTGCCTTAGGTGGTCCAGGTGTTGTTCAATAGAATGGCTATAGATAAGAATATCATCGAAGTAGACAACGACAAACTTACCCATAAAAGGGCGGAACACCTGGGTCATGATTCTCATAAAGGTGCTCGGGGCATTACTCAACCCGAAAGGCATGACCAACCACTCGTATAGACCATCATTGATTTTGAAAGCAGTCTTCCACTCATCACCGGGTCGGATCCGGATCTGGTGGTATCCACTCTTGAGGTCGATCTTGGAGAAGAGAGTGGCACCCGTCATCATATCTAGCATATCATCTAATCTGGGAATAGGGAAACGATATTTGACGGTGATTTTGTTGATAGCACGGCTATCAACACACATTCTCCAAGTTCCGTCCTTCTTAGGAGTGAGAAGGGCGGGCACCGCGCAGGGGCTAAGACTCTCCTTAATGAAACCTCGCTGTAGTAATTCATCGACCTGCTTCTTAAGCTCGGCATGCTCCGTGGGGTTCATGCGATAATGTGGCAGGTTAGGGAGGGAGGCTCCAAGGACTAAGTCTATTACGTGCTGAATGTCTCTAAGGGGAGGTAATTGATCCGGGAGATCTTCAGGAAAGACATCAGCAAACTGCCCTAAAATAGGTTGGACTTCCTGAGGTATAGGGTCATCAGATTCGGTGGGAATCTCACGACCTACTAATGCGTACAGAGGTGCGCCTCGGGTAATCTCAGAGTCTAGAACTTTAACGGTGACTAAGTTTAATCCTTTCTTGGACTTGAGAGGGTGGGATTTGGGTTCTTCCTTGACCCTGGGCTGTGAAGGTAACAACTTAATCTTTTTACCCGCATGTTCAAACACGCAGGTGTTTGAACGCCCATAGATGTGGACATCATTATCAAAAATCCAAGGTCGCCCCAACAGAATCTGTCCCACATCCATAATTAGAACATCGCACCACACATTCTCCTTGTAAGTGGCAAAGGAGATAGGTACGAGACTTCGTTCTCTCACCTCCAAAGCAGTGGAGTTGACCCAAGCTACCTTATACGGATTGGGGTGAGGAACAGCAGACAGATTTAATTTGGACACCATGCTGGAGGAGACAGCATTGATGCAACTGCCACTATCTACGATGACTTTACAGTTTTTATCTTTGATTTTGGTGTAGGTATGAAAAATAGAAGTCCTACGCCAGTCATCGGAGGTAACGGGGTGTGACAGTGCACATCTCACCACGCAGATGGGGGATGTGTCCAACTTCTGAAGGCAGTGAAGAGCGGCGGTGTCATTGTCCTCTTCAAAGAAGTCACCTTCTTCCTCTACTTGATGGACCTGATCAACCTCGGGCTCAAAATCCTCTTCAGTAATTTCCTCAATGATAGAGACTTTGTAGGGACTGGAGCACTGAGACGCGATATGCCCATACCCCTGGCATCGAAAGCACTTGGTCCCGGGGCTGGACCGAGGGGTATCCGGAGTGGGAGGTTTGTTTCTAAAATCAGGTCGAGGGTTTGGGTGACCCGCAGGTGGTCGGGTCACATTCCCAGGAGTGGGTCGTGCAGTGGTAGAGTGAGGAGTGGCACTACCGGAAGGCCTGTAGGAGGGTCTAGAGTCATGTGAACGGCTCGGGTTCTGGGAACGGGTCTCCTTTAAATCTAACACTAAACTGTAGGCGTTCTCCAGGGTAGTGACGTTCCGGGCGAATAACTCGTTGCGAAGATCCTCTCGCAACCCAGTGCGAAACATAGACAAAATCTGCACGGGGGTGGTAGAGGTTTCCCCTTTGCATCGAATTAAGTAATCGTCGAAGGAGGCGATGTACTCTTTGACTGATTTATTTCCCTGAGTTAGCCTATTCCATCTATCCAATAACCTAGGGAAGTACGAGGGAGGCAAGTACTTCTGCTTAAGTTCACGTTTCATAGATGGCCAATCATTGATGGGGTAATCGTTCCTAGCCTCTCTGAGACTCTCTAAGTTTGACCAGAATTCGCTTGCCCTACCCGTGAGTTTCATTTCCGCAAAACTAACCTTCCTCGCCTCGGAAATATTATACCACTTGAAGAAACTGTCCATACCTTTGACCCAGTCCAGGAAGAGCTGGGGATCGAGGGTGCCATCAAAGGTAGGAGCATCAACTTTAATATTTTTCATAAGTGGTATATCAGGATCATGACGGGGGTCATGTCCATAGTGTGGAGTGCGATGATTGGCACGATGTTGCCGCTCATCAGGGTAGGTGTCATCCCCATACATGGACGGTGGTCTGGAAGGGGTGTAGGGAATAGGGTGCTCTCGTGTACGCTCAAGTGTATCAAATCGTTCAGTAGTGTTCCTCCGAAGTTCAGCTAGGTCAGCTTGATTTTCTTTGAGCTGCTGGCTAATGTTATTCATTTGCCCTACCAACAAGTCTAAAGTCCTTCCAAGTTGTTCAGGATCCATACCTAGACACTAGGTGACACTTAGGGTGAGTTGGGATAGAGGGCAGCACCTATATGTGAAGAAAAACTTCCTACAATGTCACCAGATGGTGCAGAATTTACTTGGACAGCCAACTACTAGGAGGATTTAAGCAACCTAGACAACTAGTGAGGTGGCTAGGTTAAGGGCAGCACTTGAACACTTGATACACAAGCTTAACAACCACTAAATGCATGCAGGAATGCAGTGGACAGCAAACAAAAAATGTAAACAAATTATTTTAAATGACTATATGCATGCAACAATACGTAAAACTAGTTAAAACAACTCCTAGGAAGATGTCTAGCATGCAAAACTAGAGCAAACCATGCTCTGATACCAGATGATGCCGGACTAAATGTCTAACATGGATGAAGTAAGAGTATTGCACGATTCTTTGATTAAAGCATTAAAGCACAATTACTAGCACATGAAACAATAAGATAAAACAAGAGAAGGGTGCCGGCGTTTAGGCCAAATCACTAGCTAAGCATTTGAACCCACAAGATAAATTAGAAACTCAATAATAACATAAGGGTAGGAGTTCACTCAACATCCCTAATCTAACAATGAGATTAGCAAGCATAGAAAATCAATAACTCAAATCCTACGTTTACTAAGCTTAGGCAAAATTAAGAGGAGCGATTCCTTGCGCTTATGTCACCACCTACAAGGTTAGAAAACAAAGAGATAATTGAAAAAGGAAGAAACATCAACCCTTATGCGGAGGGAAGTTGTCGCCGAGAGAAACCCTTTGATTTGTCAAGGATGCCTTTGATGATTTGTAGGAGACGGTTGATGTAGCCTTGGAAGGGAAACAGTGAAACAGCCGGAAGGATGGCGGGTGTGAATCGGCCGACGATAGTCCACCGGCCTTTGACCCTTTGATCGTCGAGAGTATCAACCAATGTAATGTGGATCCTCTCCAAGTACTCCTCGACGGTAGTTTCGTAGCCGAATCCCACGTCGAAGAAGGGAGAACGTAGCACGTCGATATTGTCTTGATCGTCAAGCGCCAAGCCCGAATCCCATGGACGAACTTTCATTCATGCCTCTTAAGAAGTAGAGGAGGTGACGTTGATGTAGCTTTGCTGTCCTTGAAGGTTGCTTCCAAAGAATGAGGGATTATCCTTTGAAAGTCAAGTGGGAAAGGCTAGGGGAAGGTGGCGGCTAGAGTGGGGGTTGGAAGGGATGCTTGTTTGTGGAGCTAGGGTTAGGGTTAGGATGGTTTAGAATTTCCAAACCTGAATTTTAATTTCAGATTTTGAAATTTGGGTGGGAATTAGAAAAGGAAATAGGGGTGTTGATTGGAGGAAAATTGGGAGAGAGAGGGAAAGAGGGGGGGCGGCGGCAAGGGTAGGGGGGCCGGCGGCTAATAAGGGAGAGAGGGAATTGGGGAATTGATTAGGGGTTGCCTAAATTAGGATTTAGGGAATAGGAAAGAAATAATTAAATCCCTTTCAATTAAAATTTTATTTGAATGAGATTTCAAAACTTTCCTAAAATAGATTTCATATTTTATGAAAGATTTTGAAATTTAAATTCTAGATTTTGAATTCAAAATCCAATCCCAAATATGGTCATTCCATATTAGGAAACAAGAGAAAGAGGGAGGGAAGGGGTAGGCAAGGGCGGCGGCTTGGGTGGAGGTGGAGGCCGTCGGTGGGAGGTGGGAGGGGAAGTGGGCCGTGGGGTTGTGGGGAGGAATAGGGGCTGTTTTGAGAAGGGGAGGGGGGAGGAGAAGAGGGAAAGAGGAACACGAGTTAGAACCACGAATCCGACGCGTCGAAATTGGTGGGTGATGCGATTCCTTCTCCAAAGGATCTCTCTAAGCTCTCAAGCTCACACAAGAACGCAATATGCAGGAATTTTAATAATAATCATTCATCGAATTAAAACAATACAATAGGGGCTTATAAATAGCCTCAAACAAAAGGCAAAAACAAAAGACAAACATGCCCTCTTGGGCTTACAAGCAAACCACCCTAAAATAAGGGTACAACAGGAAACGAACTAAAGGAAAGCAATAACATAATAAAACTCAAAAATATAAAGACTCGATCGTGGCCGTAGATCGGCGACCACGTCTCCGGTAGACTTTCCATGTGGAGATGTCCTCATCAAAGAGTCATACTAGAAATGACGTAGGAGTGATTATAGATAAGAGTTTAAAGGATAATGTTATAAAAATTAATACAAGTTGAGATAAAGTTATAGCTTTAAAAATTATTGTTGATGCCAAGATTATATTTTTTTATTATTTTTTTTTACATAACGCTTGACGCCCAGGCAGACGTGTATTAATACTATAAGTGCTTATGCTCCTCAAGTAGGTTTGGATATGTGTTCAAAATTAAAATTTTGGAATGACTTAGAAGAATTAATACAAAAGATACTTCTTGAAGAAAAAAAATTATTGGAGGAGATTTAAATGGACATGTTGGTAGAGAGGTAGATGATTTTAAAAGCATTCATGGTGGCTATGGATTTGGAGCGACTAATGAAGGTGATAAGATCATATTATATTTTTCTTTAACTTATGATTTTATAATTGCTAATATCTTATTTAAGAAAAGAGATGAGCATCTCATCACTTATAAGAATGGATATAGTAAAATTCAAATTGATTATTTTCTTATAAGAAAACTAGATCTTCTAGATTGCAAAGATTATAAAGTTATCTCTAGTGAAAGTTTTTGTACCCAACATCGCTTATTAATTTTGGACTTTAAGATGAAGAGGCAAAACATAAAAATAAAGTAAAACGTTGTTTTAGGATTAGATGGGGGATTTTAAAAAATATTAATTAAAATATTTTTTAGAGTAAGATACTAGATCTTAAGATTTTGTCTGTGCATGAGAAAGCTAATGTTATATGGAAAAAAGTAGCTAATAATATTAAGAATATTGTAAAAAATATGCTTAAAGTATCAAAGAAAAAAGCTTCTAATACTAAAAATAGTTAGTCGTGGAATCAAATGTACAAGAAAAGATAAAAAAATAAGAAGGTTTATTATAAAAATTGATTTAGATGTAAAAATTCTGATAATTGAAAAAGATATGAAGAGGCTCGTTAGGAATCTAAGAAAGTAATATGCAATGAAAAAATATTAGCTTATAATGATTTATATAATAGATTAGATACTAAGGAGGGCGAAAGATATATGTATAAGTTAGCCAAACAAAGAGATAAGAGTACTACCGATTTAGGTCAAGTGAAGTGTATTAAGGATGAAGATCAAAAAGTGCTTTTATTAGAAAAGAAAATTCAACAAACGTGGATGTGATATTTTTCTAAACTTTTCTATGAAGATTATGAGAATGCGACTGACTTTAATAACCTTAACATCCTAAATGGAAATAAAGATTTTTGTTTTAATTGGCATATTAGTAAAACTGAAGTTAGAGAAGCTTTAAAAAAATGAAGTGTGGAAAAGCTACTGGACCTAATGATACTCCAATAGAGGTGTGGAAATACTTAGGAGATGAAGGAATTTCTTGGCTTACTAAACTTTTCAATATTATTTTGAAGACAAAAAATGTCAGATGAGTGGAGAATGAGTGTTGATTCCTATTTTTAAGAATAGAGATGATGCACAAGATTATGCGAATTAGATAGAAATTAAGTTAATGTGTCAAAAAAAAAGTTAATGTGTCATACTTTAAAGCTATGGGAGAGAGTTATGGAGTATAGGTTGCGACGTGATACTAATGTTTCTCAAAATCAATTGAATCTAAAAAGATGTAATCAATTTGGATCCCAATAGGTCTACTATGCAGGAGTTGTTACTTGTGTTCAAACACAAGGTGGTTTGACCAAGTATTTTCCTATTTCAGTTGGATTACATCAAGGATCAGCCTTAAGGCCATATCTTTTTAATGTTCTCACTAGACATTTGCAAGAGGTTGTACCCCGGTGTATGCTATTTGCTGATGATATTGTTCTTGTTGATAAGACTAGAGAGGGAGTTGAAGGTAAACTTGAATTATGGGGGTCAACCTTAGAGTCTGAAGGCATTCATTTGAGTAGATCTAAAATTAAATATATGGAATATAATTTTAGTGATAATAGATCTAGTGATGGGATTGTGGCTTTGGGTGATCAAGTCTTTAATAAGAGTACATGTTTATCTTGGATCTATTGTTCAGAGTGATGGTAAAATAGATGGGGATATTATTAGTAGAATTCAAGTTGGATGGGTGAAATGGAGGAATGCATCAGGCTTGTTGTGTGATAAAAAAGTCCCTCTCAAACTTAAGGGAAAATTCTATAAGATGGTGGTTAGACTTGCAATGCTCTATAGTGCAAAATGTTGGCCATTAAAAGAGAAGCATAAGATTAAATTAAGTGTTACAAAGATGAGGATGCTTAGGTGCATGAGTGGCTTTACTCCTAGAGACGGAATACGGAATGCGCATATACGTGAAAAGGTGGGAATAGCTCCAGTGGAAGATAATATTAGAGAGAGTCGCCTTAGATGGTTTGGTCACATAAAATGGCGGCCTTCTGATGACACAGTTAGGAAAGTAGATGTATTAGATTTGACTTATGTTAAGAAAGGTAGAGGTAGACCTAAAAAGACTTGGTTAGAAAATATTAGAAATGACCTTTCTTTATTAGATTTAAATGAGAATTTAACTCTTAACAGGACACAATGGAGAAAAATGATTCATGTAGCCGACCCCCACATAGTGGGATAAAGGCTTGATGTTGTTGTTGTTTGTTGTTGAATGTGTTTTTCATCCAATGGACCACTCAACAGAAAAACCAATATTTAATAACATATTTTAAATTTAAATTTAATTTACTGATCTCCATGCAACGCACCTGACTCTTAGCTTGCATCTCAAAATTATGTTTTAAAAGGATGGTCACAGTCAGACAAAAGTAAAGATCTCTATGAGTATCATTAAAAATCAAGGATAAAATGTGTAATACATACCAGTGTATTGTCTTTCCATACACTAATCTAATTAATGAAGAGAAACCAAAACCTTACCTGAACCAGTTTCCGTTCTTGATTTGACTTTTCGGCAAGGAACTTGCTCAAAATGCTGAACTTACCTGATGAGGACATCTCTACATGGAAAGTTTATCGAAGACGTGGCCGTCGATCTACGGCCACGATCGAGTCTTTATATTTTTGAGTCTTGTTGGGTCTTTGTTTCTTTCATTAGTTCTATGTTTTATTACCTATGTTTTATTTCCCTATTTTACCCTTATACAAGGGTGGATTGTTTGTAAGCCCGGAGGGCATCGTCGTCTTTATGTTGTGTCTTTATGTGAGGCTATTTAAAGCCCTTCTATGTATCTTTTAAAAAAAGGAATGATGATTAAAAAAAATTCCTGCACTTTATGTTCTTGTGTGAGCTTGAGAGCATTGGAGAGAAATCCCTAGGAGAGGGAGAGCGGATCACCCACCAACCTAGGAAGAAGTCCGGGTTCGTGGTCTCTTACCTTCTCTTTCCCTTTCCCCTTCTTCTCCCCTCTCTTCCCTCCCCTACCCGACAACCTCCCTCCCCTCACCCTCCCAAACCGACCCCTCCCTCCTCTCCACTCCCTCTCGACCACAACCCAACCCCACGGCCAAGCCCACCGCCGGCCCCTCCCCTTGATCCTCCCCTCTTGTGTGCAATTAACCATTTCCTAAATTAGTTTTATATTTTAGGAAACCCAATTAATGAGGGAATTCAAATTAATTTGAATTCAAATCATTGCCTAAGATATAATTCCTATTTTGGGAAAGTTTCTTATTTTGAATTCTATTTAAATTTAATTAAATAGGATTGATGCAAATCTTTCCTATTTCTTAATTATCAAATAGGAAACATCATTAATTGCTCCTAACCCTCCCTCCCTCTCCTTAAAGCTGCCGGCCCCATGCCCTTGCCGCCGCCCCTCTCTCCCCCCTTCTCTCTTTCCAATCCCCCTCCAATCAATAAATCCTATTGCCTTTTCTAATTCCCACCTAATTTCAAAATATGAAATAATTTCAGGTTTGAAAATTTTAAACTCTCCTAACCCTAACCCTAACTCTACAAACAACTTTCCCTCCCTAACCCTACCTTGGCCGCCCACTTCCCCTAGCCCTTTCTACTTGATTTTCAAAGGGAAATCTCTAATCCCTTGGAAGGAACCTTCAAGGACAGCAAAGCTACATCAACTTCACCTCCTCTACGTCTTAAGAAGCATGAATGGAAGTCCACCCATGGGATTCGGGCTTGGTGCTTGACGATCAAGACAATATCGACGTACTCCGCTCCCCCTTCTTCGACGTGGGATTTGGCTACGAAACTACCGTCGAAGAGTACTTAGAGCGGATCCACGTTTCCTTGGTTGATACTCTCGACGATCAAAGGTTCAAAGGACAGTGGATTACCGTCGGTCGATTCACACCCGTCATCCCTCCGGCTACTTCACCGTTTTCCTTCAAGAGCTACTTTAGTCGTCTCCTACAAATCATCACCGGTACCATTGACAATTCAAAGGAGTTCCTTCAGCGACGATTCCTCTCTAAGGGTTGACTTTTCTTCCCTTTTCAATTCCCTCTTCGTTCTTCTAACCTTGTAGGTAGTGGCAAAAGCGCAAGGGATCGCTCCACTTAAATCTTGCCAAAGCGTAGTAAACGTAGGGGATGAGTTATTGATTTTCTATGTTTCTAATCTCATTGTTAGAGTAGGGATTTTGAATGAACTCTTATCATTACGCATGTTGTTGAATTTCTAGTTTATTTTGTTTGTCCAAGTGCTTGGCTAGTGATTTGGCCTAAACGTAGGCATCCGTCTCTAGTTTTATTTTATCGTTCTAACAGCTAATGATTGTATCCTTAATGCTCTAAACAAGAAATCGTGCAATAATCTATTTCATTCATTTTAATCGCATAGTACTACATCATCTGGTATCAGAGCATGGTTTGCTCTAGTTTTGCATGCTAGACATCATCCTAGGTTTTGTTCTAACTAGTTTTATGTGTTGTTGCATGCTTGTTATCATTTAGGATAGTTTAATTACATTATATGCTTGCTGTCCACTGCATTCCCGCATGCATTTAGAGGTTGTTAAGCTTGTTTATCAAGTGTTCAGTGCTGTCCTTAACCTAGCCGCCTCACTAGTTGTCTAGGTTGCTTAACCCCTCTTAGTAGTTTGCTGTCCAAGTAAATTCTGCACCCTCTAGTGACATTTTAGGAAGTTTTTCTTCACAAATAGGTGCTGCCCTCTATCCCAACTCAACCCTAAGTGTCACCTAGTGTCTAGGTATGGATCCGGAACAACTTGGAAGGACTTTAGACTTGTTGGTAGGACAAATGAACAACATTAGCCAGCAGCTCAAAGAAAATCAAGCCGACCTAGCCGAACTTCGTAGGGACACCACTGAACGATTTGATACACTTAAGCGTGCCAGAGATCATCCTATTCCCTTCACCCCGTCTAGACCACCGTCTATGTATGGGGATGACACCTACCCTGATGAGCGGCAACATCGTGCCAATCATCGCACTCCACACTATAGACATGACCCCCGTCATGATCCTGATATACCACTCATGAAAAATATTAAAGTTGATGCTCCTACCTTTGATGGCACCCTCGATCCCCAGCTCTTCCTGGACTGGGTTAAAGGTATAGACAGTTTCTTTAAGTGGTATAACATCTCCGAGGCAAGGAAGGTTAGTTTTGCGGAGATGAAACTCACGGGTAGGGCAAGTCAATTTTGGTCAAACTTAGAGAGCCTTAGAGAAGCTAGGAACGATTACCCCATCACTGATTGGCCATCTATGAAACGTGAACTTAAGCAGAAGTACTTGCCTCCCTCGTACTTCCCTAGGTTATTGGATAGATGGAATAGGCTAACCCAGGGAAATAAACCAGTCAAAGAGTACATCGCCTCCTTCGATGATTACTTGATTCGATGCAAAGGGGAGACCTCTACCACTACCGCGCAAATTTTGTCTATGTTTCGTACTGGGTTGCGAGAGGATCTTCGCAACGAGTTGTTTTCCCGGAACGTTACTACCCTGGAAAACGCCTACAATTTAGTATTGGATTTAGAGGAAACTCGTTCCCAGCACCCGAGCCGTTCACATGACTCTAGACCTTCCTACAAACCTTTTAGTAGTGCCACTCCTCACTCTACCACTGCACAACCCTCTCCTGGAAGTGTGGCCCGACCACCTACGGGCCACCCAAACCCCCAACCTGATTTTAGAAACAAACCTCCCACTCCGGATACCCCTCGGTCCAGCCCCGGGACCAAGTGCTTTCGATGCCAGGGGTATGGGCATATCGCTTCTCAGTGCTCCAGTCCCTACAAAGTCTCCATCATTGAGGAGATTACTGAGGAGGATTTTGAACCTGAGGTTGATCAGGTCCATCAAGTAGAGGAAGGAGGTGATTTCTTCGAGGAGGATGATGACACCGCCATCCTCCACTGCCTTCAGAAATTGGACACAACTTCCATCTGTGTGGTGAGATGTGCACTGTCACACCCCGTTACTTCCGATGACTGGCGTAGGACTTCTATGTTTCACACCTACACCAAAATCCAAGATAAAAACTGTAAAGTCATCGTAGATAGTGGCAGTTGCATCAATGTTGTGTCCTCCAGCATGGTGTCCAAATTAGGTCTCTCTGCTGTTCCTCACCCCAATCCGTATAAGGTAGCTTGGGTCAACTCCACTGCCTTGGAGGTGAAAGAACGAAGTCTCGTACCTATCTCCTTTGCCACTTATAAGGAGAATGTGTGGTGCGATGTTCTGATTATGGATGTTGGACAAATTCAATTAGGGCGACCTTGGATTTTTGATAATGATGTCCACATCTATGGGCGTTCAAACACCTGCATGTTTGAACATGCGGGCAAAAAGATTAAGTTGTTACCCTCGCAGCCCCGGGTCAAGGAAGAACCCAAACCCCACCCCCTCAAGTCCAAGAAAGGACTGAACTTAGTCACCGCTAAAGTTCTGGACTCTGAGATTACCCGAGGCACACCTCTGTACGCATTAGTAGGTCGTGAGATTCCCACCGAATCTGATGACCCTATTCCTCAGGAAGTTCAACCTATCTTGGGGCAGTTTGCTGATGTCTTCCCTGAAGATCTCCCAGATCAATTACCTCCCCTTAGAGACATTCAACACGTAATAGACTTAGTCCCTGGAGCCTCCCTCCCTAACCTGCCACACTATCGCATGAACCCCACGGAACATGCCGAACTTAAGAAGCAGGTCGATGAGTTACTACAGCGAGGTTTCATTAAGGAGAGTCTTAGCCCCTGCGTGGTGCCCGCCCTTCTTACTCCTAAGAAGGACAGATCTTGGAGAATGTGTGTTGATAGCCGTGCTATCAACAAAATCACCGTCAAATATCGTTTCCCTATTCCAAGATTAGATGATATGCTAGATATGATGACGGGTGCCACTCTCTTCTCCAAGATCGATCTCAAGAGTGGATACCACCAGATCCGGATCCGACCCGGTGATGAGTGGAAGACTGCTTTCAAGACCAAGGACGGTCTATACGAGTGGTTGGTCATGCCTTTCGGGTTGAGTAACGCCCCGAGCACTTTTATGAGAGTCATGACCCAGGTGTTACGCCCTTTTATGGGTAAGTTTGTCGTTGTCTACTTCGACGATATTCTTATCTATAGCCATTCTGTTGAGCAACACCTGGACCACTTAAAGCAAGTCTATTCGGTCTTGAGGAAGGAACAATTGTACGCGAATCCTAAGAAGTGTACGTTCCTTGTCGATCAAATCATCTTTCTAGGATTTGTTGTGTCAGCTCAAGGGGTTTCTGCTGACCTTGAGAAAGTGAAAGCCATCATTGAATGGCCTCTTCCTCAGAACATCCGGGAAGTCCGCAGCTTCCACGAATTGGCCACCTTCTATAGGAGATTTATCCGGAATTTCAGCACTATCGTATCTCCAATCACTGACTGTCTTAAGAAGGGTGATTTTCACTGGACCCCGGCCGCCACCCGAGCTTTTGATGAGATTAAGAAAAAAATGGTGGAAGCCCCAGTGATGAGACTTCCTGACTTCTCCAAAGTCTTCGAAGTGACTTGCGATGCTTCGGGAGTAGGAATTGGAGGAGTCCTATCCCAGGAAGGTCACCCAGTAGCTTACTTCAGCGAGAAGTTGAATGATATTAGGCAGCGATATTCTACTTACGACAAAGAATTCTACGCTGTGATCCAATCCCTCCGCTATTGGCGACATTACTTGCTCCCGCAAGAGTTCGTCATCTTTTCGGATCACGAGGCTCTGCGTTATATCAACTCTCAAAAGAAACTGAATGCGCGCCACGGTCGTTGGGTAGAGTTCCTTCAGGAGTATACGTATACCCTTAGACATAAGGCGGGAGTTGAGAATAAAGCTGCTGATGCTCTCAGTCGTCGTATGATGACTGCCACTGAGATGAAAGCTAAAGTTGTGGGCTTCGATCAAATAAAGAGGGACTATTTGGACTGCCCCGACTTCAAAGAGACCTACTCTCTCTTGTCCACATGCAGCACGCGCCTTGTGGACGACTTCCTTCTGGAGGATGGTTACCTTTTCAAAGCTCAAAAGCTTTGCATTCCTAGCACCTCCCTTAGGGAATTTCTTGTCAGGGAACTCCACGCCGGAGGCCTCGCTGGGCACTTCGGACGGGACAAAACTATAGAAGCTGTGGAGTACCGCTTCTTTTGGCCCAGCCTGAAGAGAGACGTTGGTAGGATGGTTAGCCGGTGTCACACATGTCAGTTAGCCAAACAGCGGAAGCAGAACACTGGCATTTACACTCCTTTGCCTGTCCCTAGTTATCCTTGGCAGGATGTTAGTATGGATTTCATTTTAGGCCTGCCCAAGATAATTCGTAGAAATGATGTCATATGTGTCGTAGTTGATAGATTTTCCAAAATGGCTCATTTCATACTTTGCTCCAAAACATCTGACGCCTCCCACATCGCCAAGCTTTATTTCAATGAGGTTGTCCGTCTACATGGTCTCCCCAAGACCATCGTATCAGATAGGGATGTTAAATTCACTAGTTATTTTTGGAAAACCTTCTGGATGAAATTAGGCACTAAATTACAATTCTCCACAGCCTTTTATCCACAGACTGATGGTCAGACGGAGGTAGTTAACAGGAGCTTAGGAAATCTGTTACGGTTTCTGGTCGGCGAACATATTAAGGATTGGGATTCTATTTTACCTACTGCTGAGTTTGCTTATAATAATTCTGTGAACCGAACCACTGGCCTGAGTCTTTCTGAGATTGTTTATGGGTTCAAACCTAGGCATCCGTTAGATCTCATACCCATGTGCCCTAGGTATAGGATTTCTGAGTCGGCATCATTATTTGCATCACATATGCATTAACTTCATAAAGAAATTGCACGACAAATTGAAAAGAGCTATAATGATTACAAATTACATGCTGATCTGAAACGAAAATTTAAAACTTTTGATGTTGGTGACTCTATGATGGTGCGGATTCGTCCGGAATTGTTCCCGCAGGGAACGGTTAAGAAATTGCATGCTAAGAGTGCTGGACCATTCAAGATAATTAAGAAAATCAACGATAATGCTCATGTGGTAGACCTTCATGCTGAGTTCAACATCAATCCCTCCTTTAACATAGAAGATTTAGTTGCATATGAAGGTTCGGATTTCAATCCGCCAAACCCACTCATACAACAGCCTTGTGTGAACCCACCTTGTGAGATCCCTAACCTACCTCCACTCCCAGATATCCCTAAATCACCTATGGCAGAAAAAGTGGACGCGATTCTGAGTGATGAAGTCATTTCTACAAGGGAGGGTGGACGACGTAGGTACTTGATCAGGTGGAGAGGTAAGCCCGAGTCTGAGGATACTTGGTTGGATCGTGAGGAGCTGCAGCAGGTGGACCCTGATGCATTGGAGATTTATGATAGCACCAGAGATACTTACTCGATGGAGTCGAGCTTTCTTCCACTCCGGGAGAATGATGAGGACATCTCTACATAGAAAGTTTATCGAAGACGTGGCCGTCGATCTACGGCCACAATCGAGTCTTTATATTTTTGAGTCTTGTTGGGTCTTTGTTTCTTTCATTAGTTCTATGTTTTATTTCCCTATTTTACCCTTATACAAGGGTGGATTGTTTGTAAGCCCGGAGGGCATCGTCGTCTTTATGTTGTGTCTTTGTGTGAGGCTATTTAAAGTCCTTCTATGTATCTTTTAAAAAAAAGAATGATGATTAAAAAAAATTCTTGCACTTTATGTTCTTGTGTTAGCTTGAGAGCATTGGAGAGAAATCCCTAGGAGAGGGAGAGCGGATCACCCACCAACCTAGGAAGAAGTCCGGGTTCGTGGTCTCTTACCTTCTCTTTCCCTTTCCCCTTCTTCTCCCCTCTCTTCCCTCCCCTACCCGACAACCTCCCTCCCCTCACCCTCCCAAACCGACCCCTCCCTCCTCTCCACTCTCTCTCGGCCACCACCCAACCCCACGGCCAAGCCCACCGCCGGCCCCTCCCCTTGATCCTCCCCTCTTGTGTGCAATTAACCCTTTCCTAAATTAGTTTTATATTTTAGGAAACCCAATTAATGAGGGAATTCAAATTAATTTGAATTCAAATCATTGCCTAAGATATAATTCCTATTTTAGGAAAATTTCTTATTTTGAATTCTATTTAAATTTAATTAAATAGGATTGATGCAAATCTTTCCTATTTCTTAATTATCAAATAGGAAACATCATTAATTGCTCCTAACCCTCCCTCCCTCTCCTTAAAGTCGCCGGCCCCATGCCCTTGCCGCCGCCCCTCTCTCCCCCCTTCTCTCTTTCCAATCCCCCTCCAATCAATAAATCCTATTGCCTTTTCTAATTCCCACCTAATTTCAAAATCTGAAATAATTTCAGGTTTGGAAATTTTAAACTCTCCTAACCCTAACCCTAACTCTACAAACAACTTTCCCTCCCTAACCCTACCTTGGCCGCCCACTTCCCCTAGCCCTTTCTACTTGATTTTCAAAGGGAAATCTCTAATCCCTTGGAAGGAACCTTCAAGGACAGCAAAGCTACATCAACTTCACCTCCTCTACGTCTTAAGAAGCATGAATGGAAGTCCACCCATGGGATTCGGGCTTGGTGCTTGACGATCAAGATAATATCGACGTACTCCGCTCCCCCTTCTTCGACGTGGGATTTGGCTACGAAATTACCGTCGAAGAGTACTTAGAGCGGATCCACGTTTCCTTGGTTGATACTCTCGACGATCAAAAGTTCAAAGGACAGTGGATTACCGTCGGTCGATTCACACCCGTCATCCCTCCGGCTACTTCACCGTTTTCCTTCAAGAGCTACTTTAGTCGTCTCCTACAAATCATCACCGGTACCATTGACAATTCAAAGGAGTTCCTTCGACGACGATTCCTCTCTAAGGGTTGACTTTTCTTCCCTTTTCAATTCCCTCTTCGTTCTTCTAACCTTGTAGGTAGTGGCAGAAGCGCAAGGGATCGCTCCACTTAAATCTTGCCAAAGCGTAGTAAACGTAGGGGATGAGTTATTGATTTTCTATATTTCTAATCTCATTGTTAGAGTAGGGATTTTGAATGAACTCTTATCATTACGCATGTTGTTGAATTTCTAGTTTATTTTGTTTGTCCAAGTGCTTGGCTAGTGATTTGGCCTAAACGTAGGCATCCGTCTCTAGTCTTATTTTATCGTTCTAACAGCTAATGATTGTATCCTTAATGCTCTAAACAAGAAATCGTGCAATAATCTATTTCATTCATTTTAATCGCGTAGTCCTACATCATTACCATTGAACAATTTTGCGGTTTCATAAACTATTATGAATTGCATAAAAACACAAGAAATAGGAAAGGAATAACATTAAAAAAAATCGAATGCCCCCGATGGGGAAGAACAAAGCTCAACTGGATTAATTCCCATCCCCAGAGAAGCCTGCTTCAGTCTTTCTTCATCAAGAATATGTGAAGGGATATCTTTCTCTGCAAAAATATTAAAAAAATAGAATTTAATGTAACATTAATCATGATGTCAGAAAAATAATTAGGTTTCAGCAATTAATACATATATGAGAGAAAATATGATACAAAAAGAAATCTATTCCACTGAAAATTAATCCTAAGAAAATAGATTATCAACCTTGCAGGAATGGCACAGAAACGTCTCCACCACCCAGTCTTAAGACATTCTCCTTCAGATCAATTATACACTGCAGAGTCATGAAATTATTATCAATTTACAAGAAGGGAAAAAGTATCAGAAATCATGCATGTCAAATAGTTACCTGATGCTTTCTTAGCATGTCAAGACCAAAGAGAAACTCCATGTTGGGAGCATCCAACACAGTGAATGAACACGGGAAAAACAAATGACCAATCTGCCAAAACATTACCAGCAACATAGGATAAAGTTGTCTTGAAAAAAAGTTCAAAAATTGCCCTGCTCATATGAATGATGTAATATCTAATGCAACGAAGAGTAAATTAATACATCTATATACCAGAAACGTAAATAAAATCTCCAGCATTTGTCAAATCGAATTAGGAAGCTGATATTGCTAATATCATTGAGTAGCTTTCAATATAACAATTTTGACAAAAAGGTATACTGTTCAAATGTAGCAGTGAAATGAGTTCCAATACAAAAGAAGCTAGAGTAGGTTAACCTATTAGACATGCTTAATTATGTTGGAGAAACTTTATCATTCATCCTCAACAGATTGAGTTATTTTATGATCGAGCACGACATAAAAAATATTATATTATCCCAAATGATAAAAATATTATTTCGCTATGGACTCAATAATAAAACTCACAATTTTATATTTTAACAGAGATTTCCCCCTATTCAGTATTTGACTGAATAGAGTTTATTTTATTCCAAGGTACGGATGCCCCATAGGGGCCCTATGATTAATTATATCTCAAGCATTTGTTACTTGAGAACACTTTTGATTAAACTAGTGATTTATTTATAGTTATTAAAACATTGGCTAATACTTTTGCTTTTGAGTTTAAGAAATTCTTGTTCAAAGATTTGGTCTTCGGAAATTTCAGGGGAGATGTGATCAACTTTAAATCAGATTTTAGGAATGAAAGCCAAAGGGAGGAAAATGTAGGAGCATTTGATTCTGAGAAACTCATGGGTGCACAAAATATCCTATGTTGAGCTTTATATTTTAAAATTAGATTTTTGTTTGAATTGACCAATTTGATTTAGAAAGTTGGGGTATATATTCCAACAACTCAAGTTGAAGGAAATACTTACAATCTTGCGGCCGCCAGTTGATCCACCTAAAATGCTTTTAAAAGCATGAGGTTTGGTCTGAATACATATGCAAGATAGGTGATGTTATTTTGATTTAGAAGATAGAGCTTACAACTTAGTTTTTTTGGCCAAGATGTCTTACTATGTAGGTATGTAGATGCTAATTCATTGAATGCAAATTTTTTTTTATCTAGTACTTATGTGAGAGCATTCCGCATGAGATACACTGGGTTATTTATGATTATTTTAATTTTTTAATTGAAAATGTGGCTTATTTGAGTAAGCCATGCAATTTTAATAAAAAGTATACAAGTTATCTTATGGTTAATTTTTTCTATTTAGATCTTTTAATTGGTAGAAATCTTAATTTTATCCTAAGAGCATACCATACAACACATGTCCAGGCTACCTCCAAGCAAAAATAAATAAACAAACTTAGGAAAAAGCATACATTTCTAATGCGCATTCAGCAAAAAAAACAAGCATGTGTGTATATATATATAATCAGCCAACATGAAAGTAAAGTATTGTCCAAATTATTATAATTATGCATGGTAGCTGAGTTGTCTGTCTTATACAATCGAGTTACATTTTTTTTTTACAGACTCTACCTGTAGGTCTTCAAGATTTGACTTTTAGATGCATCCAGGGCTTCACCTAGGGATTCATCCTTTTAGTTCATCTCTCATGTAATTGTATTCCACAGGCTTCCAATACTTTCTACGTCTATCAAATACATTTTAAAAAATAAAAATACTCAAACCTATAAAATAGGAGGGTTTAGGAAGCATTTAATATGAAAGAAAGAAAAAATCTTAGAGTTGTCGGGTATACTTAAAGTGCCAAGCCCTGTTTCTATCTTAATGGTCATACCTCCTTAGGGGTTTTAAGCAACACCTATAAATAAATATTTCTTAAATTATGATTTATTTAACCTCTTTTTGGACATGATCACCTACAAAAAAAATCTCTATCCTAGTCATTTAAGGGCAAGTGCTCACAACATAGACAATCTAATGAACATCACACCAAAATATCAACCACATGCGCAGAAAATAAAAATCATAATCCTAGCATGCCTAAGAAATGTGCACCTAAGTGTGTCCTCGCTGTGTGGTATGTCACACTACAAATGGTGTCTTATTTTATTATAGAATAGAGATGTTTAATTTTAATCCATAGGTGGTTTCACTTTAAGTTGTTTGTGACTTAATTTTTATTTGATTTTTAATGTTTCATATTTAAAAGGGTTATGAAGAACCCATAGAGCAATCACTGTTTGCTTTGATGAAAGCATATTGCTTATGGAATCTTAAGATCCAATGATACAGGCATTCCACCTTTGAGGGTGAAATGACATATCATTGTATCAAAAGGAAACTAAATGATTTTTAGATTTTTTTTTAGTGTTCTCTTAATGCTTGGATAAGAGAGAGATGTTTACCTGATAGAGTTAAGTGAACATGCCTAAGAGTTTGGCTTAGGACTTCATGAAATTCAACTAATTGGATAAAATGAATTTCAATATAATGAGACACCTAGGGAACATCAAAAGGTTTATATTTTAAATGCCATGAGAGGGAGATATCACTTACTTTGTCAAGTGTCAGGATACTTTAAATTTGGGTCTAAGTAGATGAATCATCTACTTGATTGGAGATCAAATATAAGGATTTTGGCTTTGAGGCCAAAGGAAAGAAATGTTCATTTCGAAGCTAAGGGATGAAGGAAATTCCCTATAACTTTGAGGATGAGGGAAAATGATAGGAGACCTATAGCCTTTGGGCTAAGGTGTTGGAGAGCTCTCTTTAGCTTTGAAGCTAAGGAGAATGGAATGAAGTCTATAGCTTTTGGGCTAAGGTTGGGAAAGAGAATATCCAACTTAAAACTTTTATATTAAAGGTTGGAGAGTTCTCCTCAACTTTGAAGCTAAGGAGACGAAAATTTAACTTTACAGCAAAGGACTTTTGTAGTCTATAGCTTTACGGCAAAGCAGTTGAGAAATTTTCTAGGATTTTTGGAGTTCATAGAAATAATAGAAGATTTGTAGCTTTGGGGCTACAAATCAAGAGGGTCTCTTCGAATTTTTGCATTCAAAGAGAATGATTTATTTGCTTAATTTGGGCTAAGCAAATGAAAGGAGCTAGCATTTTGGATCTTATGTTTATGTTTGATGGCACCAATTGATTTTGGCTCAATAGGTGAGTTGGTTGGGCTTAAATTTGATCCCTAAAGTTTGCTAATGTTCTCCTAAGCTCTCCAAAAGTCATCTAGGAACTTTTATATGAGTTTAGGAAGGACACTAATCAAAGAAATTGAAAGGTTTCCTATAACTTCCAGGCTAAGAAAAATGAGGAGATTATTTACAATTTTTTAACTTTATAGAAAATAGAAGAGGAATATGCAACTTAAGGGTTGCAAATTAATGATCACTCTTTGAACTTTTGGTGTTTAAAGAGAGGTAGTCATTTACTTAATTTGGTGCTAAGCAAATAAAGAAGACTAGGATTTGGGTCATGTCTAGAGGAATGATCATTTGTTTATTTTGTATCAACAAATGGAACTGACAACTTAGGATTTGGTCCTAAAGTCCAATGATTCATGTAATGATGTATTTGAAATCTTGGGAGACTTTAAATCATCATGCATGAAAGAGGCAAGGATGATTTTTTGCGGATTTGGTTTTAAGCTCCTAAGGTTCAATGATTCATGTAATAGGACATTTGGAGCCTTAGAAAGGCTCAAAATGCCACACATGAGAAAAAATGACACTTGAAAGGAGCTCCCTATTTTGATTTTGAATGTTTTGAATTTTAATAGTGATGATCATTTAGATAATCTTTAAGCAAGCTTTGGAGATCAATTTTGGCATAATCTAACAATCCTAAGAATATAATGAGTGATTTCTCATATTTAAAAATTCTACCATAGCGTGATTGTTAAAAACTTTGTAAAACACCAAAATTGTATTTGATCAATTCGATTCGTTGTAGGCTTTGCAACACAAGCCTTTGAAACTTGTAAGAAACCCTACAATAATTTAATGATCTTTTAAATCAATCAAACACATTTTTGAGCTTTCAACAAAGTTTTTGAGAATCCGCCAACCCTACCAAATGCAAACTCCTACAACTTATATCAATTTTGTCATAACACAAGCATTGGGAAGGAAAATATGTAACTTGGAATATTTGGAGAACATACAAGCCAACATTTGATTTGAAGTTAAACAACATCTAACCTAGGGTTTGTTCGTAGGCGACGATATTGGGCACAATATGAGTATGAACACACGCATTGGGAGGTTATTGAACACAGATCCAACAACCCTACATGCACCGCATCCTCCTCGGGCTCTCACATGAGAGCAAACAAGTGGAAATCGTCGGATTTCCACTGTTTTGCAGCGAGGACATCGAACATAGGATTTATTGTGGGCTTTAGAAAATAAAATGTGGGATTTCTAAGGACCTAATGGCTTGGGAGCGTCAACCACATCTACGAGGCTTGGAGACCTAGGGGTTTTGCTAAGTTTGGAATTTTACCTCACTGAAACAAGGGTCTGACTCTAGCCTACTTGCTCTCACCTTGAAAGGACGAGATAATTGAAGAATGAGGAACAAGCTCATTGTTTGAATGTTTTCGAACGTCGCTTCCGCTGCCACGAGTTCTTGAGTTGGTGGATGGAGAAGCCTCTTCATTCACTACTTGAGGACATAAGGAACTGTAGCAGCTCCTTACTCTTGATTTTGGAACAAGGAAGTGCATAGCGACAACTTTCCATGGGTTTTGTCTTCAGAGATCAAATACAGCAGCCTAGAAGTCATTGATATGGTCATCGGAGGAAAGCATGCACGAAAATCCAATAGACGAACTCCGTACTCATATCGGCCTAGGTCACACACACGAGAGGCCTCGACTTTTGAATTTCAGTTCAAGAAGCACATGAGCTGCTCAACCCCCTCGCTTCTTTGCTCGGTTCGGCTCGTTCCAGACGCACAAAGATGATCATCTCCTTCAATCGCATGCAGAGGCGCGTATGATCCCGCTAGATCAACTATCAGGCGTGCACACAGGAGCTCCTCTCTCGCTCTTCCCCTATTCGTTTGGATTGGACGCACGCATGAGTGGCTTAGGCCTCTCAATTAAGGATCCCTGCTCGACTTCCCTTCACAGGTCGCACGCATAGCGAGAGAAGCAGCTCTCTCACCCACTTGGTATGGAAGAAAACCCACACACGAAGCTCTCTCCCTCTCTCGTCTCCTTGTTCTTGGGTTGGAAGCATGCAAGACTCCCTCGCAGGCCCTTTTTCACTTTCGATTTTTTTTTTTCGTATGGAAGAAAACAAGAGACCTCTCAACACACCGCTCGATCCTCTGTTATAGCCATCTGTATCCACTCGAGGAGATTACGCGATTTGACAAAAAAAGGTAACGACACAAGCTTCGAATTCCAAGGGGATCTCATCCATTAGATGCAATTGATTGATTTGGAAAGTCTATTTGAATTCAAATTGAGATATTGGGCTGGATTTGAGTTCAAATCGAGCTCAATTTGAATCGATTTGAGTTGATTCAATTCGATCGAGTTAATTTTATGTAATTTGACTCAAATTGATTCAATTTGATTTATTTTGGTTTTAATTGAGTTTAATTGGACACAATTTGGATCCACTTTGAGTCGATTTGGGTTCAACGAGATTCAATTGAGTTAATCGAGTTCAATCAAACCCAATCAGGTGTGATTCGACTCAACCCGAGTGGAGTCGGCACAAAAAATGTGTCAACAAATTCACGTGCAAACTTTCTTTTGAAGGACAAATTGGACTATTGACATAAAAAAAATAGTTATATGTGGGTGGCAGATTTTGGAAAGGATGATGGGTTGGTTAAATATGCAATTGGAATTATCGGTACCTCCAGTATAAAGCATGATGAGTAGGTGAAATATAGATATGGAATTATGGTGAACTTAAATATAAGGTTCTTATGTTAAGAGGAATTTAGCAACTACATAGAATTAGGCATAAACTGAACTGAAGGGAAGGATAATTACACGAAATATAGAATAGAATGCATAGAAGAACGAAAAAGAAGGCAGTGAAACTGATAGATAACCATATTTTTTTATTAAAAGAAAGGGCCTCTTTCATTCGCACAACAGTATGGTGATGGGTAAGCACCTTCAGTTGAATTCATATATGCATCAAATAGAAAGCATACTGATCATGATAAAGTCATTATTTGATTAATGCAGACAACTAATTTGATTCGTAATGACAAACAAAGAGCCAAAGGTTGAAGAAGCCCATAGTGAAACGTTCTTCAAACAATGTAGGATAAAATTTCAAAGTTGAAACAAATTATAATCATGCCTTGATTGGAGCGACGTGTATGCGGCCAAGAATTTCTGATTGGCCAACCCCAACCGCAACTCCCCTGTATCGCTGATCCAAGAGTCTTAACAACCTGGGCATGCAATAGAATTCAACTTAGGAAGAGCCTATGAGTATATCCTTGTGCAGCAAAAGACTGGAAAACTTGGCAATACTACATGAGAAAGAAATTTGTTTTGAACAAAGTTCTGATGTACTTTAAGTTGTCAAAATGAACAAAGTTGCTTAAGTAAATTATGACTCATTTAAAATTCGGGGTTATTGACCTTCTGCTAGAAATTCACATTTAAAATGAGCAAACAAGAACTCTCATTAAGCATAACTTGGCCTAGATACTTGATAGTGACAAAAATACGTGGTATAGAATATAAATAGGCATTAGATAGAACAACTCCTCAAATTGAACTCAACAAAAATGGAGTAAATGTTCTTAAGTTTCAATGAGAAACAATCAGCCAGTATGTTACTAAAGTGAAACACGAGAGCAAGAGAGAAGAAAGGAGCGAAATAGAGCATAGGAGTGTAAAAATAAATAATTTGTACTAAGTTCATATTTTTTCAAAATGAAATTTTATCTGATTCATAATCATGCCCATCATGCCCTTATTTTGTTTATAATAAATCAATTGTATTTATAATTGTGTAGGTTGCCTTTGTTGCAATAAAATTAAAATTATCATTAGGGTATAGACGAAATTTCCAACAATAAATCAACTAAGCAGCGAAATATCAGTTGAAAATTACCTGCAACAAATTCGCTAGTAATTACTGTCAGATATTCTATGGAAAACCGGCAGACAGTATAGCCACAAAAAGTCTCTTACGACATAGTCACCGAAAATCACCAATGACAGCCACTGGAAAGTACTAATAGAAATCCAAGAGCAACACTATGAATAGTTACAAGCGATTTGATCCATCGGAATTCCTTTTTCTTGTAGATTTCTTGACATGGGAATCCATTTTCAGCTGGGTAATTACTGCCAAATAGATTTCTACCTAAGACTTGCCAAACATATGGTCTACCAACAAACTTTCTTTGTCAAAAATAAGTCATTTTATTGTAGTGTTAAAACTCAACCGACATAGAGGCATTGCCCATAAATATATGCATAGCCATAACAGCACTCCATTAATCCCAAAGCTATTATCCCCGCCAAGCTATTAATCTGACTTACTAATAATTGCCAAAAATGCAACATCACTCGTCAATGTCTCACTCAATCCTTGACATTAACACACATTGAGTTGCTAGATATCCTAATGACATTTCTTGTGAAGATGTTGAGAATCATGATCCTAAATCTAATGAGGATCTCATCCACTGGCAATCATGATAATCTGTTGATCATGCGATGTTTTAACAATCCTATCGCTAAAGACCAAATACCTCCATCGTTAATACCTGTGCAACCTATTATAGCTAACATATCTGTTCAATCATAGAAGGAGGTAGTGCAATAAATAATATTACCAAGGTGACCTTGCCTTGGGTTAAGCTCACACTTAAACCACATCCAATCATACTAAGGTCCCCTAGATTACTTAGACCTCTCATACTGTCATGTGCTCATTAAACTAGGTAGCTATTGTGTCAATATTTAATGTGATTTGTTAGTCATGGATATAGCACACATCTTATTGTGTCAACCCAATCTTTATGATTTTAATGTTAAACACTAATAGTATCGTAACATCTATATCTTTAAACATCAAGAAAAAAAAATTCCACCTACTGCCATCAAAACCCACGAACCTTAGCTCTTCACCTCCTTATTTGAAAAAAAAAGACATTGAGACTAGCACAATGTAGGTGCATATTCCCTCTTACTATCAGCAAATCTCATTAACCCTCTCATCCCTGCACCTCCTTCGACCAAAAACATACTGAGACTAGCAAAATGCAAGAGCAGACTTAGTGATGTAGAACTAAATGCGGGTGAATTATGCAATGTTGAAATTAGACGTCTTAGATTAGAGCAACAATAATTAGTTACATTCAGCGACTTAAACAAATATCAAAGCAATAAGAGAGGTGACATAGCTTAGGCCAAATCACACGATAATCATTTAGGAGCACCAAATAATCTCTTTAAATCAAGCTTTGCAATACATGGAAGTTTTCAAATAGAATCTCATAGTTAACATTTAGACTAGTCACTATGAAAGAAAACTCTCACTCAACTCTTAAATAATTTGGTTTACGGAGGAAGTCTTCACGATCTTTATGATGCCACGACTAAGGATAAACTTAGAAAAGTAAAGAATCAGAGGAGAGATTCACCTTTATCAGGAGTTGGAAATTATTTGTCAATGAGCGGGAGAGAGTTGTTCGTCGACAGCGATGGCAAGAGAGAAGATGATCCTTTCAACGTAATCTTCAACGGTATGGTCGATCTCTAAATTGATATCGAAGAACGGTGACTACAGGATGTTGATTAGTCCTTGATCGTTATACACAAACCCATGATCAAGCTCGGGATCGGCCATTCATGAATAAGGAGGCCAAAGGAGATTAGGTGTCTTCTTCCTTTAAAGATGTAACAAGCATGAGAGGGGAGGCCTAGGGGAGTAGGGAGAGCCTTGGAGGTGGTCGGCCGAGACTAGGACAGGCTAGGTTAATTTCATATTTCTGAAATTAACTTTGAGTGATTGATTAACGGGATCAATTGTAGAAAACACAAAAAGGGAAATAGGGGAGAGAGGAGGGGAGGGGCGGCTAATTATCTCCTAATTTGGAGCCCTTAATGTGGAAGGAAATAATTAGGGAAGAGGGAGAGAGAGGGGGCCAACCAAGAGAAGAAGAAGGGGGGGTTGTCCACATTCAATGAATGTGTCTAGATACAATGAATGTTGAAATTGGAATTAATTCCAATTTATTTTTATATTTGAAGTGATTGGGGCGAATTCCTAAAATAGGTTTTGTTAATTTAGGAAAGGTTTTGAATTTCAAATTCCTTTGAATTCAAATTAGAATACTTTCCAAATCAATAGTGGCCAAATTTAGGAAACTAATGAGTGTAGGGGAACAAGGGGGCCGGAGGCTAGGGCATTTAAGGAGGGAGCTTAGGGTCGGCAGTTAGGGATGAAGGGGAATGGTGGCCTCGGCTTGAAGGAGGTGGAGGGGGTTTCTTGGCTGGCGGTTAGAAAGGCTTTAGGAAGGGAGGCTGGCGGCTAGGAGGAATGAACTTGGTGGAGATGGCCGAGAGAGGGAGAAGGGAGATATGGCCGGCGGTTTGTGGGGGAGAAAGGGGAAGAAGGGAAAAGGGAGGTCAACCACGAACCCTGACACTTCCTACGGTTGGTGGGTATTACGATGCCCTCACCTAGGGACTTCAATCTCTCCAAGAACTCTCAAGCTCTCACAAAACACATAAGTGCAGAAATTTCTTGTAATAATCTTTATTAGCCTCTCCAAAGAGGAAGAGGGGATATAAATAGCTAGGGTTTACAATGACAAGATAAAAGACGTACATGCCCCTAAGGGTCACAAACAACTATTCCCTCAAGTGAGGGTAAAAACAAAAAAATGCATAAAATAAATCAAATATATATGATAACTCAAAAATAAATCGGTGTGATCGTGGCCGTAGATTGTTGACCTCATCTCTAGTAAACCTTCCAAGGTTGGATATCCTCATCATTCTCCCGGGGTGGAAAAGAGCTCGACTCCGTCGAGTAAGCATCCCGGGTGCTCTCATAAAACTCTAATGCATCTGGGTCAATCTGCTGAAGCTCCTCACGCTCTAACTAGGTGTCGTCTGATTCGGGTTTACCTCTCCACCTTATCAAATACCTTCTTCGTCCACCCTCTTTTGTGGAAATGATATCATCACTTAGAATCATGTCAACATTCTCCGCCATAAGTATTTTGAAAACATTTGGGAGTGGAGGTAGGTTTGGGTTCTCACAGGGTGGGATCACACAAGGCTCAGTTTGTAGTGGATTTGGTGGGTTAAACTCTAGACCCTCATAGGCTACTAAATCTTCTATGTTAAAAGATGGATTAATATTGAATTATGCAGATAGATCCATCACATAAGCATTGCCATTGATTTTCTTAATTATTTTGAATGGTCATGTACCCTTAGCATGTAATTTCTTAACAGCCCCTCGTGGAAACCGTTCAGGACGAATCTGCACCATCACTGAATCACCAACCTTAAATGTTTTAAATCTTCGTTTAAGAACAGCATGAAGCTTATAATTAATGTTGCTCTGTTCAATTCGGCGTACAATTTTTTTATGTAATTCATGCCAATGCAATGCAAATGAGGATGCAGACTTAGAAATCCTATACCTAGGACACATGGGTATGAGATCTAAAAGTTGTCTAGGTTTGTACCCATATACAATTTCAGCAGGACTTAAATCAGTGGTGCGATTCACAGAATTATTATAGGCAAATTCAACTGTGGGGAGTTTGGAATCCCAATCCTTGACGTGTTCAACTACTAAGGATCTTAATAAATTTCCGAGGCTTCTATTAACCACTTCCGTTTGACCGTCCGTCTAAGGGTGAAAGGCTGTGGAGAATTGAAGTTTGGTGCCCATTTTCATTCACAGAGTTTTTCAGAAATAGCTAGTGAATTTGACATCCCTATCGGAGACAATGGTTTTGGGTAGACAACGTAATCTAACGATCTCGTTAAAGTATAGTTTGGCAATGTGGGAGGCATCAGATGTTTTAAAATAGGGAAAGAAATGTGCCATCTTGGAGAAACGGTCAACTATGACACAGATGGCATCATTCCTACACAAAGTCTTAGGCAAACCTAGGATGAAGTCCATGCTAACATCCTGCCAGGGACAGCTGGGTACTGGAAGAGGAGTGTAGAGACTGGTGTTTTGTTTACGTTGTTTGGCTAGTTGGCAAGTGTGGCACCTACTGACCATTTTGCCCACATCTTTTTTGAGGCTGGGCCAAAAGAAACAGTACTCTACAACTTTAATAGTTTTGTCTCGACCGAAGTGTCCAGTAAGACCTCCGACGTGAAGTTCCGAAACAAGGAATTCCCTAAGGGAAGTGTTAGGGATACAAAGCTTCTGGGCTTTAAACAGGTATCCATCTTCTAAGAAAAAATCATCCACAAGGCGTGTGTTACTTCTGAACAAGAGGGAGTAAATCTCCTTAAAGTTGGGGCACTCCACATAGTCTTCTTTGATTTGTTCAAACCCAACAACTTCTGCCCTCATCTCGGTGGTAGTCATCATACGACGACTGAGGGCATCGGCAGCTTTATTTTCAACTCCCGCTTTGTGCCTAAGGGTGTAGGTATACTCTTGTAAGAATTCTACTCAATGATCGTGATGTGCATTCAGCTTCTTCTGGGAGTTGATATAACGAAGAGCCTCGTGATCCGAAAAGATCACGAACTCTTGCGGGAGTAAGAAGTGTCGCCAATATCGAAGGGCTTGGATCACCGCGTAAAATTCTTTACCATACGTGGAATAGCGTTGTCGGATGTCATTTCGCTTCTCGCTAAAGTAGGAAACAGGGTGGCCTTCTTGGGATAGGACTCTTCCAATTCCGACCCACGAAGCATCGTAGGTAACTTCGAAGACCTTGGAGAAGTCAGGAAGCCTCATTACTGGGGCTTCCACCATTCTCTTCTTAATGTCCTCAAAGGCTTTGGTGGTAGCCGGGGTCCAGTGAAACTCACCCTTCTTTAAACAATCAGTGATAGGAGACACGATAATACTAAAGTTTTTGATGAATCTCCTATAGAAGGTGGATAAACCGTGGAAGCTGCGGACTTTACGGATGTTCTGAAAAATAGGTCATTCTACAATGACTTTCACCTTCTCAGGGTCTACAGAGACCCCTTCGGCAGAGACGATAAAGCCCAAAAAGATTACATTGTTAACAAGGAAGGTGCACTTCTTAGAATTTGCATAAAGTTGCTCCTTCTTTAAGACCTCACAAACTTGCCTCAAGTGGTCTAAGTGTTGGCTCACAGATTGACTATAAATAAGGATGTCGTCAAAGTAGACAATGATAAACTTTCCCATGAAAGGGCGTAGCACTTGGGTCATGATCCTCATGAAAGTACCCGAGGCATTACTCAACCCGAAAGGTATGACCATCCACTTGTATAGACCATCCTTGGTCTTGAAGGCAGTCTTCCACTCATCACCGGGTCGAATCCGAAACTGGTGGTATCCACTCTTGAGGTTAATTTTGGAGAATAGGGTGGCTTCCGTCATCATATCAAGCATATCGTCTAACCTTGGAATAGGAAAATGATATTTGACTGTGATTTTGTTGATAGCACGGCTATCAACGCACATTCTCCACGTACCATCCTTCTTCAGTGTAAGAAGGGCTGGCACATCACAATGGCTCAGACTTTCTTTAATATAGCCCCGTTGTAGTAACTCATCCACCTGCTTTTCAAGTTCTGCATGTTCCATGGGGTTCATGCGATAGTGGGGCAGATTGGGAAGTGAGGCTCCAGGAACAAGGTCTATAACGTGCAGGATGTCTCTAAGCGGGGGTAACTGATCAGGAAGATCATCAGCAAAGTCACTCAGTATGGGTTGGACCTCCTGAGTAATGGGCTTGTCGGACTCAGTGGAAGTCTCACGGCCAACCAAGGCGTACAGGGGTGCGCCTTGGGCAATATCAGAATCCATGACCTTGGCAGTCATAAGGTTCAGCCCTTTTTTGGCTTGATAGAATTAGGTTTAGGATCCTCCTTAACCCTGGGTTGTGATGGCAAAAACTTGATCTTTTTGCCCGCATGCTCAAACACGCAGGTGTTTGAACGCTCATAAATATGGACATCATTATCAAAGAGCCAGGGACGCCCTAAGATGACTTGTCCAACATCCATTATCAGTACATCACACCATTCTCCTTATAGTCAACGAATGAGATTGGTATGAGGCTTCGTTCCTTCACCTCTAAGGCAGTGGAGTTGACCCAGGCTATCTTGTAGGGGTTAGGGTGAGGAACGACAGACAGACTAAGTTTAGACATCATGCTAGAGGAGATAGCATTGATGCAACTGCCACAATCCACTATAACCTTATAGTTTTTATCCTAAATTTTGGTGTAGGTATGAGAAATTGAACTCCTATGCCAGTCATAAGTGTCAACAGGTTGGGACAGTGAGCATCTCACCATGCAGATAGGAGAGGTGTCTATTTTTTGTATACAATGAACGACAGCAGTGTCGCCATCCTCCTCAAAGAATTCACCTTCTTCTTCAACCTAGTGAATTTGATCAACCTCAGGCTCACTCTTCTTCAGTGATTTCCTCAATAATAGTGACTTTGTAAGGACTCGAACACTGAGAGGAGATATGCCCATACCTCTGGCATCAAAAGCACTTGGTCCCTGGGTGGGACCTGGGGGTATTCGAGGGAAAGGCTTACTCCTAAAGTCAGGGCGGGGTGTGGAAGGACCAGAAGGTGATCGGGTAGGGTTTTCAAGGGTCGGCCGAGTAGAGGAGTGGTGAGGGGCCAAACCACTGGAGGGTCGGTAGAAAGGTCTGGAGTCTTGGTGTCGACTAGAGTGCTGGGGACGAGTTTCCTCAAGGTCTAACACTAGGCTGTAGGCATTTTCTAGGGTAATAACATTCCGGGCAAAGAGTTCGTTGCGTAGGTCCTCATGCAACCCGGTACAGAACATGGACAGGATTTGGGCGAGGGTAGTAGAGGCCTCCCCCTTACAGCGAATCAGATAATTGTCAAAAGCTGTGATGTATTCCTTGACTGGTTTGTTGCCCTGAGTTAACATATTCCAACTAACTAGGAGCCTAGGAAAGTACGAGGGAGGTAAGTACTTCTGCTTGAGTTCGCGTTTCATTGACGGCTAATCAATGATAGGATACTCGTTTCGGGATTCTCTAAGGCTTTCTAGGTTGGCCCAAAATTGACTAGCTCTACCCGTGAGTTTCATTTCCGCGAACCTAACCTTCCTAGCTTCATAAATGTTGTACCACTTAAAGAAATTATCCATGCCTTTGATCCAGTCCAAAAAGAGCTGAGGATCGAGGGTATCGTCAAAGGTTGAGGCATTCACCTTAATGTTTTTCAAAAGAGGTATATCAAGATCGTGATTATGGTCATAGCCGTACTGGGGAGCTCGATAAGGGGCACGGGGGTGTCTCTCATCCGAAAAGGTATCATCCCCATACAACGAGGAGGTCTAGAGGGTGTGTAAGGTGTAAGATGATTCCTAACTCGTTCTAGTGTATCGAATCGCTCCGTTGTTTGGCGACGGAGTTCAGCTAGGTCGGATTGATTTTCTTTAAGTTGTTGGCTAATCGTGTTCATCTGACCTACCAATAGATCTAAGGTCATGTGAAGTTGTTCAGGGTCCATCCTAAATCTAAGGGTGACTCAGAACTATGCAAATGTGAAAGAGATTAATATGCTAACAGGCAAAATAACTTTAATGTGTGCAGGATACAATTTAGATGCTAAACATATAAGAAAAGTTTTTCTAATAGGCACCTAAATGCAACCATGCTCTGATACGAAAATGATGTAGAACTAAATACGAGTTAATTATGCAATGTTGAAATTAGACGTCTTAGATTAGAGCAACAATAATTAGTTACATTCAGCGACTTAAACAAATATCAAAACAATAAGAGAGGTGACGTAGCTTAGGCTAAATCACACGATAATCGTTTAGGGGCACCAAATAATCTCTTTAAATCAAGCTTTGCAATACATGAAAATTTTCAAATAGAATCCCACAGTTAGACTAGTCACTATGAAAGAAATCCCTCACTCAACTCTTAATTAATTTAGTTTGCGGAGAAAGTCTTCACGATCTTTATGATGCCACGACTAAGGATAAACTTAGAAAAGTAAAGAATCAGAGAGATTCACCTTTATCAGGAGTTGGAAATTATTTGTCAATGAGCGAGAGAGAGTTGTTCGTCGATAGCGGCGGTGAGAGAGAAGATGATCCTTTCAACGTAGTCTTCAACGGTATGGTCGATCTCTAAGTTGATATCGAAGAACGGTGACTGGAGGATGTTGATTTGTCCTTGATCGTTGTACACAAACCCGTGATCAAGCTCGGGATCGGCCATTCATGAATAAGAAGGCCAAAGAAGATTGGGTGTCTTCTTCCTTTGAAGATGTAACAAGCAAGAGAGGGAAGGCGTAGGGGAGTAGGAGCCTTGGAGGTGGTCGGCCGAGACTAGGACAAGCTAGGTTAATTTCATATTTCTGAAATTAACTTTGAGTGATTGATTAACGAGATTAATTGTAGAAAACACAAAAGGAAAATAGAAGAGAGAGGAGGGGAAGGGCGGCTAATTATCTCCTTATTTGGAGCCCTTAATATGGAAGGAAATAATTAGAGAAGAGGGAAAGAGAGGGAGCTGGCCAAGAGAAGGGGAAGGGGGGTTGTCCACATTCAATGAATGAGTCTAGGTACAATGAATGTTGAAATTGGAATTAATTCCAATTTATTTTCAGATTTAAAGTGATTGGGGAGAATTCCTAAAATAGGTTTTGTTAATTTAGGAAAAGTTTTGAATTTCAAATTCCTTTGAATTCAAATTAGAATACTTTCCAAATCAATAGTGGCCTAATTTAGGAAACTAATGAGTGTAGGGGAATAAGGGGTCCTGCGGCTAGGGCATTGGGGAGGGAGCTTAGGGCCGGCAGTTAGGGGTGGAGGGGAATGGTGGCTGTCGGCTTGAAGGAGGTGGAGGGGGTTTCTTGGCCGGCGATTAGAAGGGCTTTGGGAATGGAGGGCGGCGGCTAGGAGGAATGAACTTGGTGGAGATGGCTGAGAGAGGGAGGAGGGAGATATGGCCGGTAGTTTGTGAGGGAGAAAGGGGATGAAGGGGAAAGGGGAGGTCGACCAGGAACCCGGACACTTCCTGCGGTTGGTGGGTATTACGATGCCCTTACCTAGGGACTTCAATCTCTCCAAGAACTCTCAAGCTCTCACAAAACACATAAGTGCAGAAATTTCTTGTAATAATCTTCATTAGCCTCTCCAAAAAGGAAGAGGGGATATAAATAGCTAGGGTTTACAATGAAGAAATAAAAGACAAACATACCCCTAAGGGTCACAAACAATTATTCCCTCAAGTGAGGGTAGAAACGGAAAAAGGCATAAAATAAATCAAATACATGTGATAACTCAAAAATAAATCGGTGCGATCGAGGCCGTAGATCGTCGGCCTCATCTCTGGTAAACCTTCAAAGGTCGGATGTCCTCATCACTTAGTCCCAGGAGTTTGAATTTGTACAAGACCATCAACAGTTTGAATTTTTGTTTTGCTAGCTTTCAAGTAATCTTCTAATACTAGTAGGAGCCCTCATTAATGCTCTTAGCTAGAGATGACCTTGATCTTACTTTTAAAAACTTACCTTTGAAGTTACCTCCCATATAAGATCTCCAACATCATATTGACTTAGTCCCAATATCTCTACTTTTCAATCTCACCCACTACCTGTGGGCTCCAAAAATTCGCTTCCCAGCCTCTCCGCGCTTTCTTTTGTTGAAGGGGAGAGTCTTAGCAGATTTATATTCTAAGGTAAATTTTCAGAAGACAAATTTGATTTTAGATAAGACACTACCTAGAGATTTCACCCTTATTTTGTGAGGACTTTATGAACTGAATTTTGATTTTCCATAGGTGCAAGTCCCTATCGCTAATTACTCCTCTGGATAACAAGAGAGAACTTTCGATTAAGGCTAATTATTAAATAGGTCAATAACTACCTAACGTATAATAGCAGCAATTTTAAGGTTTGAATTTGGTTTTGAATTTTGAAGCTTAAGATTTGAAATCTATCACCATATACTTAAAGCAGGTGATTAGGAAATGATGTCGGGCCTGATCAAGATACCATGGTTCCATCGTCCTGGGCTATCATAGTCCCTAGTCTACTTAGTCAAAAGAGATAGTCGACTCAACCTGACAGAAGGAACCTTGTCGGCAGCCATGAGTTGCTTCGTCCAAGAAATACCTTGTAGATCAGGGGTGGATGTTTGGCTAAAATGACGAATTTAAGTCAACATTAGTTAACAGAGGACATTATATCTGATAAAGGATACCCTATAATTCATTACTCAAAGGGCTTTTAACCATTAGAGAACATACGGGCTTTGGTCGTGACCGCAATATAATTATGCCATTTTGCAGCAAAACCACCCGGTCAGAGGGCATATGCCACATCCCTATTGGTGAGTAATCAACTGAGAACGAATTGTAGTAATATATTCCACAATACATCTGCTCTGTGTCAGCTGAAGTTATTCTCCAATTCATCATCCTCGTCAAACCGTTGCAAAGCGTTGATGAATTTTAGCTTTAAGTTTTTGGTGATTAAATTTTCATTTAAATGTTTAGAATTTGATAGATATTAGATTTTAAAATTTTAATAGGCTTTGAGAATTGACCCCTCATGTTGCAATCATCGGGGTGATTTTGCAATCACTTTAAAAGATTTGTATTTCCATTAGGGTTCATGGTTATTTTGAAAGGCAGGGCCCCCTCCGGTTAAGATTTTCTATCAACATGATCATCATCGGGGTAACATTATAATCAACTTTTAATATATTTGTATTTTGGTAAGAATTTGGAGAGCATTTAAAAATATGGGGTTCCCTCCAGTTGAGATTCATTTTCAACACGATCATCATCGGGGTGTTCGAACACTTTTAGCTAATCTGTGAAGCATTCTCAGATCTCGCTTTTAGGAGCTTGACATGAAGATCGGAGCACATGCGGAACAAAAAGAGTAGTGATAGTTTTATTAGACACATATGAGAAGTCATTAATGATGGACAAAATAGAACTTTTTAAACAGCCCAAAAGTTTCAATACTTGGGATTTCTTGTTGTTGACTTGATCAGGCAAATCGGTTAAGCAAGTTGAATAAATAGAGCATAGGATGATCACAACATAGAAGGTTGTTTGTGTAGAATAAATAATTGAATGAATTGGAACCCGTTCGAGCGACAAGTAATGATGTTTAGATTGGTTGTATCTTGTCAAGCATATGACGAAGTAATTAAGTAGTTGTGGAGCTTTTGACAGACACTCTAGCATAAAAGAGCCTTGAGTTTCATATATCCTGATATATGACAAAGATTTTTTAAGACAGCATCAAGAGGCTTTTAACAAGAAATCTATTCTCAGGCAATCCCAAAGGATATTTGCAAGTAGCAAACATGCAGCTCTATTTCATTGCAAATATAAGAAGATTGAAAGGAAATATCCTGTTTTTTAGACTTTAAGCAACTGTAGCTTCACTTTCTCATTATCCTCAAAGGGGTATTCACCGCTTTGATCAATATTTTTAGGAATATTGATGTTGTAAAGAGGAGCAAACTGAGTTATGGATTCATCAAAACACAGATTTGAAAAGTGCACTTCAAGATAGCTAGTGTTTTGCAAGTCCTTCAACCACCCTTTTCTTCTTATTACAAGAACTCACGCTCAGAAGAAAATGTTGACTTTGTTTTGCATCAGGAGGCTCTAGCAATGCTAATTTTTTAGGTGTGACAGTTAATATGCAAGTATCTTGAGATGCAAATCCATTTGTAGTTGTACTGCTTGATAAGGAAGAAGGTACTCCTAGAAATTGATGGAATCTTTGGAGATCCGATAAATTTCCCACTTTAGTATCAGAAGGTGCTGTAGATGCTAATTTTGCCGGCGTAACTGATAATATCCCAATATCCTGTGAAGCTAATCCATTTGAAGTTTTACCACAGGAGGTTGGGAACTCTGAAAATTTATGTAAGTTTTCGAAAATTGGGAAATGTTCCTGATGTAGGACTTAAATGCTTAGGCAATATAAGAATTTGCACGCTTTTAGGTGAGAGCAATATTTAAATATTAAACTTATAGCGATTTAAATGACGACAGAAAATGAGGGAGGGGTGAATCCAGTTTAGGCCAAGTCACATAGCTAAAAGTTAAGAGCACAAAATAATCAATTATTCAAGCATAGCATACATGGGAGATTTCAAAGAAAATCCAACTTTAACAATAAGATTAGGCACAATGTGAGTCAACTTACTCACTCTCTAGATTACTAGGCTTAGCGGAGAGCTTGCATGAACCTTTATGAATGAGCACGGCCACAGTTGAGAATAAACTAGTAAGGAATGAGAGGAGGAAAGAGTTCACCTTCATCAAGGCTTGGACGATACTTTCCACTGAACGGAGGGTTGTTGTTCGTCAACGGCGCTTGCAAGAGTGAATAGGATTCGCTCCACGTATTCCTCGACGGAGTTGTCGACTTCTAGATTAAGGTCAAAGATCAGCGAGCAGAGGATGTCGATGAGACCTTGATTGTTGTAGATGAAGTCGTGGTCTTGATCAGGATCGGCCATTCACGAAGAGAAGGGTGCCTTGGTGTGGTGGAGGAAAGATCCTTGCTGTCTTTGACTAATCATCTTGCAAGAGAGAGGATTTCTCAAGGATTCCAAGGAGAAGGACGGGAAAGGTGGTCGGCCAAGCTTGTGGGGGTAGGGAATAATTTGGTTCAGAATTTTAGTGGATTAGGGAGAGAGGAAGGAGCCGGCCAAGCTTAGGAGAATTAGAGAATTTTGGTTCAGATTTGGTGGAGAAAAAGGGAGGGAAAATTGAGTTATAAATTTCCTAATTTATTGGAGAAGGGAGGGAAGGAGGCCGGCCAAATCAAGGCTTGATTGGTTGGTATTTAGGTAAGATAGGAGAGAGGGGAGGGGGAAAGAGGGGTCGGTTAATTAATTGGATGTCCAATTTGGGAATTAATCGGTTAATTCCCCTAATTGGATGTCCAATTTGGGAATTAATTAATTAAGGAGGGAGAGAGAGGGGGCCAGCCAAAGAGGGAGAGGAAGGGAGTTGTCCAGATCCAATGAATGTAGGAATTTGAATTGAGTCCCAATCAATTTCAGATTTAATCAATCATTGATTGAGGAAAGACTTTCCAAAATTAAACTAAATGATTTTGGAAAGAGTTTGAAATTTCAAATTTATTTGAATTTGAATTCAAAACTTATCAAAATTAAAACAACTTAATTTAGGAAAGAATAAATTTAGGAGGGAAAAAAAGGGGGGAGAGAGAGAGGAAACCGGCGGCTAGGAGGGGAAGGTGGGGTGGTGGACAGTCTAGGATTGAAATGGTGGTGGTGGGGTTTCGGCCAAGAGAGGGAGATGGGAGGTTATGGCCGATGGTTAGGGAGAAGAGAACGTAGGGATGGGTGAATAAGGAGGACCACGAACCCGAACGCTTCCTACTGTTGGTGGGTATTACGCCGCCCTCACCTAGGGACTTCACCATAATTCTCACAAAACTCTCTAAGCTCTCAATGGAGTACAAGCGTTGAAATTTTCTTCATAATCATCATCCCCTCAAAGAAGGAGGAGGAGGTTTTAAATAGCCAATACAATGAAGAAAATACAAAAGGCCAACTTGCCCCTAAGGCTTACACATGACTAGGCCCTCAAGTGAGGGTATAAATGAAAAATGCAATAATAACTCATAACACAAAAATAAACTAATACAAATAATTCTAATACAATGATAATCAAAAATAAAGTGGTGCGAGTGTGGCCGTAGATCATCGGCCCCGCCTCTAGTAGACTCTCCAAGGTCGGATGTCCTCATTAGTTCCACCCTACAAGTGTCTTGTCTAGTGCTTCTGACATCTTCATCAATAACCATGGGTAAATCTAGACTGCTTCCCGGGGAGAATGATTGAGACCTTAAGTGATTTAGAGGTTTATTTTCAAAATCGTTGTTAATGTAGCAGTTTAAAATTTTCTCTTTTGACTCTCCCACCTTTCTTTTATCATATATATTTTTTATTTTTTTATTTTTAAAATTAGTTGAAATTACATTTTTTTACATTTTTACATTTATTTTTAAATCATTTAAAATGACAAATTAATTATGTGAGGGTCCCTTGTCATTCAAAATTTCGACAGCCTTCCGGCATCCCCTCCCTGTAAAAGGATGTTGGGAAGGCACTTGTCTTTCAATCTTTCCGACCAAATCAAAGATACAATGGCGCGAGGTCTTCATATATTCATTTCTCTTGATCGGATCAAAGATACAATGGCACAGGTCTTCTTTGGTTCTTCTCCCGGTCGAATCAAAGATACAACGGTACAGGTCTTCAATACCTATTGTTTAAGCAAGCGGTAGGAAAATTTATAATTGTTATCTTTTTTTTTGTGTTGTGGCTATAGTGACCTAAATTTTTTTGTTTGTTTGGTGTTATGGCTATAGTGACCTAAACAGCATACCAGATCGGATTAGGAAGCCGGAGATTTGGGCTCGGTGAGGAGTGCAGCTTGGGTTGCACTTGCTAGGGTTAAAAGAGTTGCACGGAACAAACATGCAGGAAAATGGGATCGCGAGCGCGCAGGGGTACGGGCCGAAGGGGCACGAGTGCAGGCATAGGGTCCTGGTCTTCTGTGTGCGGGAGAGAGGGTTGGTCAGGTGCAAGAGATCGGGACGACGGATTTGAATTGAGCGTGGAAGAGCGAGATGCCACGCGAGATGGAGTCGGGACATTGAGCTTGAGTTGAGCGCGAAAGAGTGGGCTAACACTGGGGACGAAGCCGAGTGGGCTTCTTCGTTCAAGCTTCTGCTTGTGATTGGGGGAGTAGGTCAGCTGGGGACGCATGACAGAGAGGAAAACAAGTATGCGAGGGAGGTTTCTGCGTGTGAATCAAATAAGGAGAGAGCAGTTTGGGAGCTTTTTGTGCTAGTGAGTGGGAGTTTCAAGAGTTATGAGGGAGAGAGCAGTTTGGCGGTCTCGTGAGCTGTTGCATCTTTTGGAGAGAGAACCGGCATTAGGTGGGGCTAGTGGTCAACACTATCATATTAATCCTAAGGAGTAAACGGAATTGAAGAAACTAGTTTGTGAACACTTACATAATAGGTTCATCAGATAGAATTGAGTCTTTCTGTAGTCCCTACACTTCTTACCCATAAGGGTGACCCTGACACATGTGCCTAAATAACAAACCTACAAAAAGGTAATTTCAAGTATATATTTCATATTCCTCATCATGATGATATGCTTGATCTTGTTATGGCCTTTCCAAATATAGACCTCAAGCGCATGTACCATTAAGTACGGATTCATCCTATTGATGAATGAAAAGCTATCTTCATCTCTACAAATGGTTAGTTATACCCTTTAGACTCATATTCATGAAGACCCTGAATTAAGTGGTTCAACCTTTCACTGAAAATTTTTTTGTCATCTACAACCTATACTAACCACCTTATTTGCCTAAGCTTTATTTTGTCTATACTTCACACAAGAAATATGTACATCAATCTCAAGAAGTGTACTTTTCTACTACCGAAGTTCACTTTACTAGGGTTCATGGCCTTCGATTGGGAGTTTTTGCTGACTTTTGCCAAGGTCTAGCCCACTGTAAATTAATTAATTTCAGATGTTTGTAGTATTCATGAATCTACTACTTGTCAATTCATTATGAGTTTTTGTACCCTCATAGTCCCAATCATAGATATCCTAAATTAAGACAAATTTAGTTAATCATAATCTACCAATTGAACTATTAAGGAAATGGTGACATTAGCCAAGAAGAAAGAAATCTCTATTATTTGTAGCATTCATGATTCTACTAATTGTCAATTCATTAGGGGTTTTGGTACCCTCAATACCACCACCAAATGTCTTAAAAGAGGGCAAATTTAGTAAGTCATATTCAACCAATTGATCGAGCCTGTTAAACTTAGGATGACTTGAGTCAGCATCCTTTGGCTTCCTAACTTTGCCAATACTTTTGAGGTTGTTGGCGATGCATCCAACATCCACACCAATGGTGACCTTACATAATTTTGCAAGAAATTAATTGAAGCCAAACTCCGATATAGCATATATAATCATGAATTCTATGTTGTTTAACGGGAACTTCAATATTATCAGCACTGCCTTCTTTCACAAAAATTTGTTCTACACTTCGTTCACGAAGAAATGAAGTATAGAAATGCCCACATTAAACTAAATGCATAGCATGCCAAATAAACTTTTCTTGAGTACACTTCTAGGTTGCACCACCATGTTGGTGTTAACAATAAAGATGTTGACGCTCTTAGTTGATTAAATTCCTTATCAGACACCTTATTTATCTCGATCCATGATTTCCCACACCTTAAAGAAGACTAACCACCCTTCCCAAACTACATGAAATTCTTCATGGCCTCTAGGTTGGTTCCCATCCCACCATCACTAAGTACATCATTTAAGATGGTTTTCTATATAGAAAATATGTGTCATAAATCTCGCCAATCATTTCATGAATTTCTAATTTAGGAATTATATTTTAGAGGTTTGGTAAGACAATGGTACCAAGAAAATTGGCCTTGTCAAATAGCACTTATGTTGGCCATCTTTGCAACTTGATGTGATAGGTACTAATGTTGCAAATGTAAGTTGAACAAAGAGGCCAAATAGCCTACTAGTCCCTACACACTTCCATTGGCTCCACACTATCCTTGGCAAAATTTGAGCATGAACTTTTTTAAGGATTATCTCGCATTGCTCAATCTTATGATTAAATATTTACATTGGGGTTCTCTAAGATTAATTACTACCTATCTTGGACTAAAACTACAAACACTCACAAAATGCACTTTTATTCTAAGGAAAATTTAAATTTTCGTGGTATACCTTCTATGATAGTATATGCAGAAAAATAACAAATACTCCACATGTTACATGTTTATTCTTCAAAGAAATGGTTCATAAGCATCATATTTCTTCTATGATTACGTCTGACTTGATACACATTTAATAAGCCATTTTTGAAAAATTTTGTGGAAAATGATTTACGCTAAACTTAAATTTTTCTCGGCCCTCCATCCTCAAACCAATGAACAAACAAAGACTATCAATTATAGTTTAGGAAAACTTCTTAGATGTTTAATTGGAGACAATCTAAGAACTTAGGATTTAATGTTACATATGGTTAAATTTGCATATAATTCCATAATTAATAAACAATTACATGTAAATCCTCATTTCAAGTTATCACAAATGTCTGTTAAAAACTCTATAAATTTTTATTACATTACCCCAACATGCATCATATTCACATACTGCTACCTCTTTTGATAATAAAATTAATAAAGGGCATACCAAAGTAAGAGAGAAGATTGCTAAACATAATGCTCAATATAAAGAATTAGTTGATATAAACTAATGCGCAAGTGCAATGAAGGATACCATGTTCTTGTTTGTATTTCTGATGCGGACATCCAACCGTGAATGCTTATCCGAGGAGGAGCTGAAGATCGACGGCCGTGATCGTCCCACGTTATCTTAAATTTTTATTTGTAATTTTTATTTTAAATTAGGCATTTTTTGTTTTTACCTTTACTTAAGGATCTAGTCTTATGTAAGCCTTAGGGGCATAATCATCTTATTTTAGTTTCTTTTATTTTTAAGCCCTATATATAGAGGCTCTTGCTATTGTAGTGGAATGATGGAGTTTTAATAAAAAATTTTGTTCTGCACTTTTGTTACTTGGAAAGACTTAGATGAGATACCTATGAGAGGGAATCGTAGTTTCCAACAGGCACAGGATGGGTCTGGGCTCGTGGCTTGAAGTCTCTTGGTGAAGGGCAACGTATCACCCGTCAGCCACAGGAAGTGTCCGGGCTCACGGTTTTATCATTTTATCTTTATCTTGTATTTTTCTTTATTTTCCTAGCAGCCACCTTCTGATTCCCTCCGCCCACTCTTTAAATTGAACACCGCCACCCTTTCTTTCCCCACTTCCAACCGCCGGCCACTCCACCGGAACCCACCGGCCAAGCGTTTTCCCCCACCCAACCCGCCGGCTACACCCTCCCCGACCCCAAGCCGCCGACCACCGTCCACCCTCAAAACCCCCACCGTCGGCCATGTTTTCCCTACACCCCACCGCCGGCCCACCCTCCAAGTTCCCTTAATTCCAATTTCATTTCACCAACATTACTTTCCTAAATTAGCTCCTATCTAATTTGGAAAGTTTCCGAATTCAAATTCAAATGAATTTGAATTTTAAATTCTTTTCTAAAAAAACCTACATTTATTTTAGGAAATCCTTCAATCATATTAAATCTAAATTATTTCAAATTTAACCCTCCAATCTCTCATTAATGCATGGGTCCACATACATTGTATGTGGACACCTTTTCTTTTCCCTCCTTATTAGGCAGGCCCCTCTCTCTCTCCTATTTTAATTATTTCCTTCCTTGTTAAGGAATTCAATTAGGGGATTAATTAATCACTTCTTATCCTTCCCTCTATCTTATTTGAATTTCAAATTTAAATCCCTTAATTAAGGAAAATCTGAAATTAAATTTCAGATTTTCTTTAATTTTATTTTTCCCCCACACCCCCCCCCATCGTTCTACATCAATTTGGTACCAAAGCATGATTGCCCGGGATGCGAACTCGACAGAGTCGAGCTCTTTTTCACCCCAGGAGAATGATGTGGACATCCAACCGTGAATGCTTATCTGAGGAGGAGCTGAAGATCGACGGTCGTGATCGTCCCACGTTATCTTAAATTTTTATTTATAATTTTTATTTTAAATTATGCATTTTCCGTTTTTACCCGTACTTAAGGGTCTAGTATTATGTAAGCCCTAGGGGTATGATCATCTTGTTTTAGTTTCTTTTATTTTTAAGACCTATATATAGAGGCCCTTGCTATTGTAGTGGGATGATGGAGTTTTAAAAAAAAAATTTCTTCTACACTTTTGTTCCTTGGAAGGACTGAGGTGAGATCCCTATGGGAGGGAATGGTAATTTCCACCAGCCGCAGGATGGATCCGAGCTCGTGGCTTGAAGTCCCTTGGTGAAGAGCAATGTATCACCCGTCAGCCGTAGGAAGTGTCTGGGCTCACGGTTTTATCTTTTTGTCTTTATCTTGTGTTTCTCTATATTTTCCTAGCCGCTACCTTTTCATTCCCTCTTCCATCCTCCCACTCTCTAAATCGAACACCGCCACCCTTTCTTTCCCCACCTCCAACCGTCGGCCATTCCACCACAACCCACCAGCCAAGCACTTTCCCCCACCCAACCTGCCGTCTACACCCTCCCCTGGCCCCAAGTCGTCGACCACCGTCCACCCTCAAAATCCCCACCGCCGGCCATGTTTCCCCTACATCCCACCGCCGGCTCACCCTCCAAGTTCCCTTGATTCTAATTTCATTTCACCATCATTACTTTCTTAAATTAGCTCCTATCTTATTTGGAAAGTTTTCGAATTCAAATTTGAATGAATTTGAATTTTAAATTTTTTCTTAAATAACCTACATCTATTTTAGGAAATCCTTCAATCATATTAAATCTAAAATTATTTCAGATTTAACTCTCCAATCTCCCATTAATGCATGGGTCCACATACATTATATGTGGACACATTTTCTTTTCCCTCCTCATTAGGACGGCTCCTCTCTCTCCCCTATTTTAATTATTTCCTTCCTTGTTAAGGAATTCAATTAGGGGATTAATTAATCACTTCTTATCCTTTCGTCCATCTTATTTGAATTTCAAATTCAAATTCCTTAATTAAAAAATATCTGAAATTGAATTTTAGATTTTCTTTAATTTTATTTTCCCCCACCGTTCTACATCAATTTCACTTGAGCACTCCTCCCCACCGCCAATCCATGCTCGGTTTGCGAATCATTTATAATTTTAAAGAAGATAAGCTCAAATGCATACTATGTAGAATTGACTCCATATTTACAATATAGTCTAGTAATTAACATCAAAGATGTTTTATCTTTTCGAGACACTTTCGAGGCTCTTGTAATGCTACTTAATACTTTTGAGGCTCTTGTAATATTTCTACATGTGGAGTTACAACTTCGACAGATACAAACACTACTCTTATCCTCCCCTCAACGACATCAATTGCTTCAAATGTAGTTACATAGATTATAATCAATGAGATCACTACTTGGCCCTTTGGCCAGCATAAGTACCTAGTTCACTAGCATTCTCTCTCTTCGAGTAGGTTGGGGCATCAATACCATCACCATAACCATTTTGCTTATCCTTCACTAAACATCCAAAGAAGCATGAAAACTCCTAAAGGGCCTCCATGACATGCTGGCACTATGTTGGATACTTGGACACTTCAGGAAATGATGTTGAACCTATACTATCTGGAGTGGTTTTTTTTTTTTAGAAAATTTCAAGACATCTTTGACACCTCTTATAAACTTTTGGAAACTTTTCTCATTACATCATGAATCTATTGGATGCATTAAAAATAAACTATGCCACTTAAATTATCAGAAATAAGATTAGTCATATTTAATTTAAAATAATGAGAACTAAGATTTTTCTCCCCTATTATTCATCGTACTTGATTTACAAATTTGTTAATATGTGAGAAAGTGACTTGTCTGTATTTCAATATATATACACAGAAAATTTAATTTTTGTTTGTGTTGTTAATCTTTGTTCTTTTCTTAATCATGTACTTCATTATGTAAATTCTCTTTCATAATAAGATAGGTTCTCATAGATTTTCATTCACACACACACAGATATATATATATATATATATATATATATATATATATATATATATATATATATATATATATATAATGTCCAACCCATCTATGTCCTACATTTTTTTAAGAATTTTCTTGTTTCATGTCTGTATGATATGTCCTTGAATCCGTCTACATTTTTGTGCATCACAACCGTAAATCCTTTTGAATATTCTTAACATATCATTTTTTTTTTTTACTTTGCATGAAACCCACTTAATGTTGACTTACACTTTTTCCTACATGGCCCATTCATATTAATCTAAGACTATCGGATGTAGAACGGAGGGGGTGGGAGAAGATAATAAAATTAAAAATCTGAAATTAAATTTCAGATTTACACTAATCAAGAGATTTAAATTTTGAAATTCAAATAAGATGGAGGGAAGAATAAATAGGTGGTTAATTATTTCCCTAATTGAATTCCTTAACAATGAAGGAAATAATTAAAATAGGGGAGAGAGAGGGGCCGGCCTAATGAGGAGGGAAAAGAAAAGGTGTCCACAAACATTGTATGTGGACCCATGCATTAATGGGAGATTGGAGAGTTAAATCTGAAATAATTTCAGATTTAATATAATTGAAGGATTTCCTAAAATAGATGTAGGTTATTTAGGAAAGAATTTAAAATTCAAATTCATTTGAATTTGAATTCGAAAACTTTCCAAATAAGATAGGAGCTAAATTAGGAAAGTAATGATGGTGAAATGAAATTGGAATCAAGGGAACTTGGAGGGTGGGCCGACGGTGGGGTGTAGGGGAAACATGGCCGGCGGTGGGGGTTTTGGGGGTGGACGGTGGTCGACGACTTGGGGCCAGGGGAGGGTGTAGACGGCGGGTTGGGTGGGGGAAAGTGCTTGGCTGGTGGGTTGTGGTGGAATGGCCGACGGTTGGAGGTGGGGAAAGAAAGGGTGGTGGTGTTCGATTTAGAGAGTGGGAGGATGGAAGAGGGAATGAAAAGGTAGCGGCTAGGAAAATATAGAGAAACACAAGATAAAGACAAAAAGATAAAACCGTGAGCCCAGACACTTCCTACGGCTGACGGGTGATACATTGCTCTTCACCAAGGGACTTCAAGCCACGAGCTCGGATCCATCCTGCGGCTGGTGGAAATTACCATTCCCTCCCATAGGGATCTCACCTCAGTCCTTCCAAGGAACAAAAGTGTAGAAGAAATTTTTTTTTTTAAAACTCCATCATCCCACTACAATAGCAAGGGCCTCTATATATAGGTCTTAAAAATAAAAGAAACTAAAATAAGACAATCTTGCCCCTAGGGCTTACATAAGACTAGACCCTTAAGAGTAAAAACGGAAAATGCATAATTAAAAATAGAAATTACAAATAAATTTTAAGATAACGTAGGACGATCACGGCCGTCGATCTTCAGCTCCTCCTCGGATAGGCATGGACGGTGGGATGTCCGCATCATTCTCCCGGGGTGGAAAAGAGCTCGGCTCTGCTAGTTCGTATCCCGGGTGAGCAACCATGCTCTGATACCAGATGATGTAGAACGGAGGGGGTGGGGGAAGATAATAAGATTAAAAATCTGAAATTAAATTTCAGAATTCCTCTAATCAAGAGATTTAAATTTTGAAATTCAAATAAGATGGAGGGAAGGATAAATAGGTGGTTAATTATTCCCCTAATTGAATTCCTTAACAAGGAAAGAAATAGTTAAAATAGGGGAGAGAGAGGGGCCGGCCTAATGAAGAGGGAGAAGAAAAGGAGTCCACATACAATGTATGTGGACCCATGCATTAATGAGAGATTGGAGAGTTAAATCTGAAATAATTTCATATTTAATATGATTGAAGGATTTCATGAAATAGATGTAGGTTATTTAGGAAAGAATTTAAAATTCAAATTCATTTGAATTTGAATTCGAAAACTTTTCAAATCAGATAGGAGCTAATTTAGGAAAGTAATGATGGTGAAATGAAATTGGAATCAAGAGAACTTGGAGGGTGGGCCGGCGGTGGAGGTTTTGAGGGTGGACGGTGGTCGACGGCTTGGGGTCAAGGGAGCGTGTAGCCGGCAGGTTGGGTGGGCAAAACGCTTGGCCGGTGGGTTGTGGTGGAGTGGCCGGCGGTTGGAGGTGGGGAAAGAAAGGGTGGTGGTGTTCAATTTAGAGAGTGGGCGGAAGGAATGGAAAGGTGGCGGCTACGAAAATAAAGAAAAATAGAAGATAAAGACAAAATGATAAAACCGTGAGCCCGGACACTTCCTGCGGCTGACGGGTGATACGTTGCCCTTCACCAAGGGACTTCAAGCCATGAGCCTGGACCCATCCTGCGGCTGGTGGAAACTACAAATCCCTCCCATAGGGATATCACCTAAGTCCTTCCAAGAATCAAAAGAGCAGAACAAAATTTTATTAAAACTCCATCATACCATTACACTAGCAAGGGCCTCTATATATAGGCCTCAGAAATAAAAGAAACTAAAATAAGACGATCATGCCCCTAGTGCTTACATAAGACTAGATCCTTAAGTAAGGGTAAAAATGAAAAATGCACAATTAAAAATATAAATTACAAATAAAATTTTAAGATAATGTGGGACGATAACAGTCGTCGATCTTCAGCTCCTCCTCAGATAGGCATGGACGGTTGGATGTCCGCATCACTTTCCTTTCAGTAGTACATGCCAAAACAGACGCACATTAAACTTTATACCGTAGCCTCTGAATCTGTGACTCACTCACATAGATTATCATCTATAAATATTTCCAACTTCATCTTTGCAATGGAACATAAGCTTCCAAGTAGGTTGCTAAAATAGAAGGAAGGAAAAAAGCCCTACGGAAACAATTGCACCCATGTTTATAGAATGCAATTCGAGGATCAAATAAAAATGTCTTAGAAATGATAATCATTAGTTATGAACTCCAAGCAATGATAATCATCCAGAATTTAATTTCCAGAATTTTATTATCCAAAACTACAAGCAATTCGAGGATCAAATAAAAGCATTATCCAGAATTTAATTTCCTTTATATTAGAAATGATAATCATCAGTCCAACAACAGTTAAGATTACTTATGAACTCCAAGCTCCCAGTTTGAGACTTAGAAGAAGAAAAAAATGCACCATATTTTCAAAGTGCATTGTTCACGGCAAATCACAAAAACACTTCAAACTGTAGATTTCAAGAAAAAGCCCAAGGCAAAAAGAATCATATCCTCAAATTTCCAAAGCATTTTTCAGACGATTACAGTGCATAAATATAAGACACTGAGCTAGAAACTACAATGTCTTAAATGTTTGTGGACTTGAAAGGTATATAACCTATGAGCTGGATTAGATATACAAACAATTTTCACCTACCGATTGTTCACATGACTGCTGTGACAAGCACAAGCAAGAACGAGATAAATGGATAAGTTTCAGGTTTAGAAGTCAACTAGAACACTAGCCGCATATGATTTTTTATATGTACTACAATATATATTAATGCAGAGGTAAATGTCTTCTTTCAAGAATTTAACCTTCCAAACAAATGGAACAGGTGCTCATAAATTTTCAACCGATAAAAGAAACGCTTCATCTAAGTGCTTGTATGTCTTGATCGCTACAGGGCCGTGCTTTGTTTTTCTTACGCTCAGAGCACTTTGGCATCATTGATACTTAATAAGAAACAATCATAGTATTATTCATTTCTAATTAAAACTAGGTCAAAGAACTGTAAGCACAAAATTGATTTAATGATATGGGATATAAAATGCTCACTTGATTAACGGTAAGATCCCATGAATGTACAGATTTCTAATAATTATTTTCTAAACTGAACAAACAGATAATTTTGTACATAATAAGAAATATCATACCCACAACGCTCAGCACAGCCTTTGGATATTATTGTAGACTGTGCCCCACTGTCAACAAATGCCTGAAAGAGAAAATAATGAACGCTTGCAGAAAAATTAAAAATTCTGCCTAATTTATCTTGCAAGAACAACGAACCAAATCAAGACTTCGTGAAAAGAACGATATAATATATGCAGAGAGCAGAATGAATCACAAACAGAACAAAAAGAAGAAACAAACAATAGTAGAGGAGCTTAAATACATAGAAACGAGAAAGGCAACTAGCATGCAGTAGTATACGGTTGAAGTAAATTATCCTTTTACCCCATACGCATATCGTGTGAGGGATGAGCTAACGCTTAAAATTCTCATACACAGTCTTATGTTGATTTAGCAGGTACGTGGCAAATGGTTGGCCGAACGTCAAAATTTGTAAGGAAGGTCATTCAGTAGTAATGTGTAGCTCCTATTCAAACGATTCAACCATTTTGAAGAGTAAAAAGCTCTCACACTCTATTGAGGAAAACAGAAAGTCATTCTTACCTATATATATATATATGAAGATCTGATCCGGCATTGTATAGCATTAATCTGGATAATGTGGATTAAATCTGCAGAACCGGAAATGAATCTGTTAGATTGGTCCCCTCCAAGACCGGTCCTGTTGGTCCTTTCCAAGACCGGCTCTTGGGGGCTGATTTGGAGGAATTAATCAAGAAATATTTTCTAATTGAAGAAGGCAGATTTGGTGGCTGATTTGGGAACTGATTTGGAGAGGATTAATTAGAAAATATTTTCTAATTGAATAGGACATATTTTGGGACTGATTTGGAGAGGATTAATTAGAAAATGTTTCCTAATTGAAGAAGGCAGATTTTGAGGTTGATTTGGAGGGTATTAATTAGGAAATGTTTCCAAATTGAAGAGGGCATATTTGGGGGCTGATTTGGGAGGGAAATAATGTTACGCCGGTTCCACCTGAACCGGCCCAACTGGCCCAAGGGCCGGTTCAGGTCTACAGGAGGCGGAAGCCACCCGCCTCCCTAAAGCAATCCGCCCCATATGAGTGGGCCCCACTTAGCTTTTGAATTTGAAATTAAATAGGAGGGGGCGGTTTGGGTTTAGGAGGGAAATTGTATTAGGAAATATTTGGTATTAAAGAGGATGAGAGGGATTAGGGGATTTTTCATGTTTTGATTGATTGAAAGTTAGGGTTTCTTGGCGTTTGGGCTCTAGTCTCTCTTGGCTAGAGAATTGGGAGAGACGATCCTCCTCTCGAATTGAGGATCGCTTGTATCTTGCTTTCGTGTTGATTTTGCTTTGTTCCTCGTATTGCAATCTATTGTTTTGGGGCTGATTTTGCCCAGATTTTGCTTAATTCTCGCTGTTTTCCTCCAATTAGTGATAGGTTTGCTTGCGAACTCAAGTATTCCCTTAGGGTTACTTGCGAACTCAAGTATTTCCTATCAAATTGGTATCAGAGCAAGTCTTGGGACCGTGTGTGGGCTGATTTTTGCAAATTTCAGCGGCTGAATTTTGGCCGGTAAGGGAGAAAGTTGCTGTTTTTGGTCTCCAAAATTCAAATTTTGTGATTCGACAAACTCTGGATTGTGATGGCGGCTAAAAAAGTGGATGCTTTGGAAGAAAGGCTTGAAGGGGAGATGAATCAAATCAAGGAAACTGTGGAGGAAAGAATTTCTTCCATAGAGGGGCAAGTGGCCGATCTTCGGAATATGATGATGAAGATGTTGGAGTTTCAAACCCGATCGGCGGCATCTGAGGCGAATAGCCCTGAAGCGAAAAACACCAACTCTGAAATCCGTAGGGATGGAGAAGAGGTGGAAATCGTGGAAGGGGGGAGAGAAAGACCCCATCTGGAGCCTTTCCAGAGAGAGGAGAGAGGTGGGATATACGGAGAGCGTCCAGGTTATGGAGGCGTGGAGCCAAGAGGTGCTGATTTGGAGCACCTGGAGGGTTATTATGGGCGCCGGGGTGCCGTTTTTGAAGGACGACGAGGGGAATTTGAAGGAGATCTGGGCTATGGTAGGGCAAGGGAAGAACGGGAAACTTGGGGAAGGCCTAGCACTTGGGAGAGGGGAAACTATGGAAGGGACAGGGGGAATGGTAGCGACCAGAAGGTGAGGAAGCTGAAGATGCCCATATTCGAGGAGAGGATGCTTATGGGTGGATTTATAAGGTGGAGCGATACTTCGCCGTCAATGGGCTGACGGAGGAGGAGAAGCTGACGGCAGCGGGCTTGTGCTTGGAAAGAAAAGCCCTATCGTGGTATCAGTGGAGAGATCAGAGGAGGGCTATCAGGACCTGGAGGGAATTTAAGGACTGCATAATAGAACATTTTCAAACCGATTGGGGAGGAGATTTCTATGAACAGTTCTTTGCTCTGACATAGGAGGGATCAGTAGCAGACTACCGGGAATGATTTGAGCACCTAGCTAACAGGGTGGAGCGACTCTCAGACACAGTATTGGAGGAAAATTTCATGAAGGGGTTGAAGGCGGAGATTAGAGCAGCAATGAAGGTTCTGATGCCACGTGACTTGGGGGAGGCCATGAAGTTGGCCCAGCTTGTGGAAAATCAGAGAAATTTGGAGAGGGGGGCCAGGAGTAGCAGCACAGGGGGAACTTACAGGATGACGACCACCCACCTAGCGCCTAAAGGTCCTGTAACAGGAGGTAGTCGAGAGGCCACTAAGGAGAAGACAGTAGGAGGAGGGAGTGGGGGAAATTTCAAGCGGCTGATAGAAAAGGACATGCAGGAGAAGAGGACTAAGGGGTTATGCTTTAGATGCGATGAAAAGTATACGCCAGGGCATCGATGCAAGGACCGAACTCTTCAGGTTCTCACCGTCTGTGATGACGAGGAAACTGAGGAGGGAGGGGAGGGAGAGACAGAGGATGAGATAGAGGAGAAGCTGCATTTGGATCTGGCCGAGGTATCCCTGAACTCAGTGGTAGGATTCACGACGAATCATACCATGAAGGTGAAAGGGGAGATCGAGGACAGGGAGGTGTTGGTTCTGATTGATAGTGGGGCTACCCACAATTTCATTTCCACTCAGGTCGTCGACCAGATTGGAATGAGATTGGTCGATACGGGCTGCTACGGGGTGATGATGGGAACGGGGAAGGTGAAAAAGGGTCGGGGGATTTGCAGAGGAGTGCTTCTGACTATCCAGGGGATTCATGTGAAGGAAGATTTTCTCCTATTGGAGCTTGGGAGTACAGACGTCATCCTGGGGATGAAATGGCTGCAGACTTTGGGAGACACCAAGGTGAATTGGAGAGCACTCACAATGGTGTTGATGATAGATCGAAGGAAGGTGGTGATTAAGGGAGATGCGGGGCTATCCAAGTCCGTGGTTTCTCTTAAGACTATGGTGAGGAATATACAGTCGGCAGACGGAGGATACTTGGTGGAGCTGCACAGTTTGGAGGGAGCTAGATTGGAAGAGGAAGGGGACATACCCCTCTCAGTACAGCCGTTGATTCAGTAGTTCCAAGAGGTTTTTCAGCCGCCTCAGGGATTGCCACCACAGAGAGAGCAGGAGCATGCCATCGTGTTGAGGGAGGGAGTGTCGCCCATTAGTGTACGGCCCTACCGCTACCCTCAGTTCCAAAAGGATGAAATCGAAAGGTTGATTAGAGAGATGCTGGAGGCAGAAATCATCAGACCCAGCATCAGTCCTTTTTCTAGTCCAGTTCTCTTGGTGAAAAAGAAGGATGGCAGCTGACGATTTTGTGTGGACTACAGAGCCCTCAACAAGAAAACTGTACCTGAAAAGTTTCCTATACCAGTCATTGACGAGCTGTTAGATGAATTGAGTGGAACAGTGATATTCAGCAAGATAGACTTGAAATCAGGTTACCACCAGATCCAGATGAAGAAGGAGGATGTGCCCAAGACAGCCTTTAGAACTCATGAAGGACACTATGAGTTCCTGGTGATGCCGTTTGGCCTCACCAATGCTCCCGCTACTTTCCAGGCGCTTATGAATAAGGTTTTCAAACCTTATCTCAGGCGATTCGTATTGATATTCTTTGATGACATCCTGGTCTACAGCAAGACAGAGCAGAAGCACTGGGAGCATTTGAAAAGGGTGTTGGAGGTGCTGCAGGAACATCAGCTGAGGGCCAACTTGAAGAAATGTTGTTTCGCACAAGTTAGAGTAGAGTATTTGGGTCATGTTGTATCAAAGGAAGGGGTGGCAACAGATCAGTCCAAAATTGAGGCAATGCTCAAGTGGCCAGTGCCGAAGAATCTGAAGGAGCTGAGGGGATTTCTAGGGCTGACCGGTTACTATAGAAGGTTTGTAAAGGGGTACAGCACCATAGTATGACCACTCACTGAACAATTGAAGAAGGATGGGTTCCTATGGGGGGAGGCGGCCACATCAGCATTTGAGAGCCTGAAGAAGGCGACGACTACAGTACCGGTCCTAGCCTTGCCAGATTTCACTCAGACCTTCATTGTGGAGACAGATGCGTCTGGATACGGGCTGGGTGCAGTGCTGATGCAGAGTCGTAGGCCCATCGCTTATTTTAGCCAGGTGTTGACAACTAGAGCCAAGCTGAAATCAGTCTACGAGAGAGAGTTAATGGCCATCGTTTTGGCCATCCAGAAGTGGCGGTCTTACCTACTTGGGAGACATTTCATCGTCAGGACAGATCAGCGGAGTTTGAAATACCTACTAGAGCAGCGGATGGTGACAGAGGAGCATCATAGGTGGTTGTCCAAGTTGTTAGGGTACGATTTTGAGATCCAGTATAGGCCAGGAGTGGATAACAAGGCGGCAGATGCCTTGTCCAGATGTATGGGAGAGCTGCAGACAGTGACATTATCTGTTCCTTTGATGCTCGATTGGCAGGCCATCAGCGAAGAAAGTGCTAGAGATGAAGGTTTGGGAAAGATCAGGTCAGATTTACTGAAAGAAGAGGGGAGCCACCCCGGGTATTCATTGAAGGGAGACAAATTGCTATATCAGGGGAGATTTGTGATTCCCCGGACCTCGATCCACATCCCAAACTTACTCCAGGAGTTTCATGGAAGCGCCATTGGGGGCCATTCAGAAGTACAGAAGATATACAGGAGGCTAGTGTCGGAGCTGTATTGGAAAGGGATGCATAAAGACATAGAGGAGATGGTAGCCAGGTGTGAGATCTGTCAAAGGAACAAATACCTTGCTATATCACCAGGAGGACTACTACAACCATTGGCTTTACCGGGACGAGTATGGGAAGAGATATCCATGGACTTCATTGATGGGTTTCCCCGTTCGGAAGGTTTAACAGTGATTCTAGTGGTGGTGGATAGGTTGAGCAAGTATGCACACTTCATTCCCCTCCGACATCGCTACACAACAGTGATAGTGGCTTCATCCTTCATCAGGGAGGTGGTCAGATTACATGGAGTACCCGAGGCGATAATATCAGATCGAGACAAGGTGTTCCTCAGCCATTTTTGGAGAGAGTTGTTCAAATTACAGGGGACAGTTCTGAAAAGGAGTACAGCTTATCACCCACAGACAGATGGCCAAACGGAAATAGTGAACAGGAGCTTGGAGACTTACCTGAGATGTTTCGTATCGGAGACACCCAAGCTATGGGTTAAATGGCTATCGTGGGCTGAATACTGGTACAACACCTCTTTTCACTCTGCTTCTCAGATGACTCCATTCAAGGTGTTATACGAAAGGGATCCTCCCCACTTGGTGCACTTTGGGAGTGGCAGTACTCTAGTTTCTTCAGTAGAGGAGTACTTGGAGGAGAGGGACAGAGTGCTGGAGGAGTTGAAGAGACATCTACTGAGAGCTCAACAGATTATGAAGAAACAAGCGGATGGGCATAGAAAGGACATCCAGTTTGAAGTGGGGGAGAGGGTGTTCTTGAAGCTCCGACCATACAGACAGAAGACAGTCGCCAACAGGAGAAATGAGAAGCTAGCTCCAAGGTACTTTGGGCCTTATGAAGTGCTGGAGAAGATCGGAGCAGTAGCATATCGGCTGAAACTCCCACCAACAGCAACTATACATCCAATTTTTCATGTATCACAGTTGAGAAAAGCTATTGGTGACTACACAGCCAACCCTGAGTTACCGGCGACACTCACGGAGGATTTAGAGGTGATCCTGGAACCCTTAGAGCTGATAGGGGTTCGCCAGAAAGAAGATGGAACTAAGGAAGTGTTGATCCAGTGGAAGAACCTTCCGTACGAGAGGGTGAAACATCAGTTTCCTTGCTTTCACCTTGAGGACAATGTGATTCTTTGGGATGGCGGTATTGCTACGTCGGTTCCACCTGAACCGGCCCAAGTCTACTGGAGGCGGAAGCCAGCCGCCTCCCTGAAGCAATCCGCCCCATATGAGTGGGCCCCACTTAGCTTTTGAATTTGAAATTCAATAGGAGGCGGCGATTTGGGCTTAGGAGGAAAATTGTATTAGGAAATATTTGGTATTAAAGAGGATGAGAGGGATTAGGGGATTTTTTATGTTTTGATTGATTGAAAGTTAGGATTTCTTGGCGTTTGGGCTCTAGTCTCTCTTGGCTAGAGAATTGAGAGAGACGATCCTCCTCTCGAATTGAGGATCACTTGTATCTTGCTTTCGTGTTGATTTTGCTTTGTTCCTCGTATTGCAATCTGTTGTTTTGGGGCTGATTTCGCCCAGATTTTGCTTAATTCTCGCTGTTTTCCTCCAATTAGTGATAGGTTTGCTTGCGAACTCAAGTATTTCCTATCAAATAATTAAGGAAATAGGACAATTTTTGGAGAGAATTGGGGGAGAGTTGTTTGGGTATTTGTCGTTTATTATATGCTTTAAGTAGGGCTTTTTTCCTAGGGTTAGGGGTATGCATTGTTTGCTGAAATTAGATTATTCTTAGGGTGTTTGGGCTCTAGCCGGCGGCTAGAGATTTGGGAGAGCCAGATCTTCCTCTCCAATTAAAGATCCACTTGTATCTTGCCTTTTCTTTCATAAAAGTTTCAATAAAAAAATATTCTTGTGCATTCTATTCTTGATTTTTTTGTCATTAGTTTTCTGAAATTGTTGAAATCAGATTTCAGCTAAGGCTTTTTCGAAATTTCTGCAAGCACTTCCGAACAGAATCCTTCTTCAACATCAATTTAAAAGCTTTTAGAACGGGCCTACCCCACACTATTTAAGTTAATAACAAAGTCAATCCAGGGGTTCTCACTAAGTGCACTCAAGTGATATGTGATTTGTTCCTAATAATTGCACTGAAAAGATCTACATTCACTAGAAAAAAAAAGGTGGGGCTTTAACTTCAAATGCTAATAAAAGGATGGATGAGTTGGCTAGTCAAATTTGCATGGAAGAACCGGCCTACGCTCCATTCCTTGAGAACCATCCTCTATGTTAGGAAATTCACATCTTATAATAGCCACATCCTAGTATTATATTTCCATCCAAAATACCAATAAATGATGTCTCATTATCAGTCACTTGTTATGGGCTCCAAAAATTTACACCTAACTCTTCTGAGAGAATTTTTTCAAGTCAATTTTCCAAAAGGCATATTGAAATGCAGATAATACACTACCCAGAGATTTCACCCTCATTTTATGAGAACTTTACGATTTTATTTTAGATTTCTCATAGGCATATATCAATATAATTAGTTACTCCTCTCAGTGATAAAAACAAACTTTCAATTGGATCTATCAATTAAACGCTAAATGCTTAGAATATAATAATAATAATTTAGATCAAAGAATGGTGAAAATTTACAATCCTTAGCTTAAAGCATATTATGGGGGGAATAATAATAAATCTGATCAAGATTACATAGCTTTGTCTTCTTGAATTATCATTGATCATAACCTACTTAATCAGAGAAGTAAGTCAACTCAACTTGATCATTAATCATAAGTTGTATCGTCTAAGAGAATCTTGTAGACTTAATCATAACTAATAGATGACTTTGTGCCCAATCAAGTCCACCCTCTGATCTAAGTCTCAATGGAGGTTGAGACATTCAAAATTGGCTTAGGCCATGACTACAATTTAAGGTATCATTTTGCGATGAAACTACTAAATCAGAAGGCCCCCGGTTATAATCGATATTTAATAGTGCTATTTCGCGACAAAACCAATGGGTTAGAGGAAACATGTCACATCTTTACTAGCATAAGAACTTTTGAGAGTGATCACGGCCATAAGTTTGATACAATATTGGCACTCTGTAAGATGAGATTAATTACAAATTTGTCCCAATGATAAACTGAGGAAAAGTTTGGATAATTGCTTTAGGCTTTAACGCAATAAATTTTGCTCAACTATTTTTATATTTCATAATGTCTTCAGATTTTTAAATTTTATCGAAATTTTGGCCCAAAACGATTTGTGTGAAGATTTGGGGTAATTTTAAAAATAAGATTATGTCCTTTCGAGATCTATTTTTAACTCAGCCATCATTGGGATTGAATTGTTTGAAATATTTGTATTAAAATTAAGAGCTTGTTCCTTTTTTTCTATTAAAAATAAACCCCTTTAGCTATGATGTGTAATAAGCTTACACATCATATGATATTTTGAATTATTGAGCTTTGTAGCTTTAAACTTGCTAACATTGTTTGCTTGCTTGTAGTCTTGTAGAGGATCGGATTACTAACTTGCATATAATTTGAGTTCATTTGGAGATTTATCACATTATAGACCTTGTCAACTCTACTCCGTATGTAGAGCAACAGATCTATCTGAGAGTTGAACTTGCAATTATCTTTTAGGCAAGATGTAGACTTTGCACTTTTTATTAAAATGAATTTGCATGAAGCTTTGCAAATTTACTTGATTGAGATCAAAATGAAAATTAGGAAATCTTCTATTTATTAGCATTACAATAGTTCATCACGTGATAGAAGTCTTGTAAACTCCAATCTTGGCAATGTGAAGGATCAAACTTCAAAAAATGGTACTTACAACCCTAGCTTATAGGTAGAGTAGTTCGCTCAAGAGCATGCATATATGTTGATGACTTCAATTTTAAAAGAGAGAAAGAGAGTTTGTGATGTTTCAAAATGACTGCATGCTTTTTTTAAAGTAATTACAAGCTCGAGAAGCTTGCAATTCATTCTTGCACGCAACATGCTTAGACTTTAAGTTTAGGTGATTAGCACATTTGTTGGAGTAGCACAAGTTCAATTTCAAATTTTTACAACAAGTTTTAGAGCTTGTATGCTTTTCAAAGTACCCGCATGATGCATTTGCATTATATCTGAGTTGAAGATTGGCTCATAAAGCGCATGCAAGACTTCAAAATTTTTAGATTTAATTGCTCATGCAAATGTTGTCATCTAGAATGCACACAATTTTTAAAGCTTAATATTGTCTTCTGTCTACTTGCATGTAACTATTGCGGATTTGGTGGCAATTTGTCGAGCTATAATTTCATTGTGCATCCAGAGTAATGTTGGTTTTCTTGCATTTGATCCACATTAATGTTCAAATAAACCTCACAATTGTGCTACTTTGCCTTTTAATAGAGACTCTTGGTCGTTTTCATGTTCAATAATAGAGTATGGTTTTTAACATTGTGAAAATCAATGATTGGTCAATTCAGGTTTGTAGGTAAACTGTCAAGTCCCCAATAACTTTTGCTTTATTCGGGTTCTTTCTAGTTCTTTAAATATAGTCCACACATTCATTGAAAGATATTCATGCTCGTTGGTGAGCTGTCTAGTCCCCTATAGGTTTTTGTCTATGTTTAGTCATTATTCTTTTCAATTCTTTTATCGTGACATGTAGAATATTTCTAGTGTTCATTTATTCGTTGTCTTATTACAAAATTTTATTTTTCATTAATTTCATTTAATCACTTGTTTAGTTCCAAAAGTCCCTTTCATTTTGTTCTCTTCGAGTCCCTTTCATTTTGTTCTCTTCGAGTCCAGTGCAAGTTTGTTTACTTGAAATTTCGGCTACCTCTCGACATCTCTCCCACGCATAGGCAGGATTTAGGGGGAGTGTTGGGCCTACCCACCAGACTCAAAAAAAAGTGCATGACCGATGTCTAAGACATCATGGCCGGAGTCTTTATACAGAACACGCTTAAATAAAACATGCATGGGCCTTCAATACCACACAAAGAAGAACACAATAATTTTCCCACCTACATTGCCCACAAGTACTTATTTTTGCATTTTCTCAGCAACACGCACATGAACTTAAATTTGGGTTAGCACAAGCAAACGATGAGCATAGTACTAGTTACGAATTTCCATGTCATGTTGGAACAATGCATATGGGTACTTTTTTTTAACATTAGTGATGTGGAGACACGAGACTATTCATTCAATCATGTGGCAGAGTGGTACAAGGATCAAAGCTTACGAGATTGGATGAGATAAGAGAATTGATAAGATTTAATTTTGATGATTTTTTAAATATAATATATATATAAAGAGTTATTTATGTGTATTGATTCCTCGAGCATCCTCATTTCTCGTGCATCTCAAATTTTGTATTGTCGCTTACATGCAAGCAAATTTTTCATGCAATAGATAAGACAATATAGGTGTTTATTCTAGGAAATTTCAATGTCACCTCGATGCGGTTCATTTTGCAAAAGAGGTGGTGATTGTACGTTTTTGCACAATGTTGCATCTGTTTCATTGAATGGCAACTTGGTGACATGAGAGCTCTTTTATGGGTATTGTTAGCATTCTAGATAGAGCGACGGAGCCCATTTCATGAAAAGAGTGGCATTTGAGTACTTGTGATGCAAGCAATGCATTAAAAATGGTCTCGCACAATATTTCGTCCTACCTCTGTTTTCTTGTTACATTCGATCAATTTGTGTTCTGGATATATGTAGTAGAGGTCAACATTTGTGATCCAATAGTGCCACCAAAAATAGAGATGCTCTGCAAGAACAGTATACTAGACATTCAAAATGAAGTCCTGTGACTCTAAGTTTTTTTAACAGCCATATAGCTTCAAAGAGCAGTTCTTGTTTACTTGTTTCCTATAGCTGAAGACAATCACATTTGCTCTAAAACCTATACCTTTATCTCTTTAATTTCCCATACGAAGCAAGGAAAAGTTTCTATACCTTAATAAGTCCTAGTCACTGGCAGGTGCAGAAAATGAAAACTGATGAAATCGACTATAGCCAATACAAGCATACCATTTTGGCCTAAAAGATAGTCAAAAGACAAATTAGAAAGGAATTAAATATTGATCAGCAATTTATTGTGTACATGTGAATAGTTTTAAATGAATTTTGACAATCTTTCTACTGGATAAAAACTATGATTCAAAATGCTTGGAGTTAAGAAAGCCACCCTGTTAAAGAACTACCTTTAAAGGTACACCATTGACTTCCATATCCACATATAGCATAACCTACAACAAGATTTACTGATAAAAAACAACAAAATTAGTGGCAATCAATCAAAAATCAAGAAGACAATTACTTACAACACGAGCAAATGCTTCAGGATTATGCTCTAATGCAGCCTCCATATTCTCATCAATGCCTCTCTGCAGTTTACAGATGATAAATGATTTTTTTCTAGTTGAAAAATTAGTCATGCAAAAGAGACAGTATGCAATAGGAAAAAATGGCCAAGGCATTCTTCCACTCCGAAAATGATTTCTTCGTTAATGGCTATAGAGTTTTCCAATCAAATCAACATTAACATTGTTTTAGAAATATAAGTGTGTTGTTTCTTAATAATAATTCTAAGTATAGTATAATTACTTATTAATTGTTTCTTTGGATAGGAAAACATGGCCACTTTAACCACATACTTTTCAACAAATCACAGTAAAGACAATTATTAAAGAGAGAAATAGAGTAGATGTTATTGAAGATAACATAAAAAATAATGACTTGGCTTTTATGTGCTTGCCTGATAAAGGGTAGAAGATGCACACATGGTGCAAATAGATAGAATTAATGTTGAAGTTTTAATAGAAAAAGAAGCCTTTCCACTTTGGAAGAACAAAGAAATTATATTTTGGAAGCACAATTAAACAAAGAGTGCCCCAGGAGATTCAAAACATGATTAAACAAAGTGTACACCAGAGAGACCAAATAATAAATTTCATAGAAGTTTGATCATATAATAAAATGTAAAATGTTTAAATAAATTAATGGAATCAAATATTGGCACACAAAATATTCTATAATTTTAATTTGAACTAAAAAGTTCATTTTGTCTTGAATAAGTTTAAATTCTTGTAAAATTTCTAGATAGTACAGCAAATAAATAATTTATCTTGCAAAATGTACCCTCCCCTAGAGTTTCTTTGCCCCATTGACTCAATATTAAAAGATAAGTAACAACTACGTAAGAAGTCATGTGTTCCTTCATAGGAGTTTCAAAGAGAAAATAATCAAGGGATTGTTTAATTTGATTTCACCTAAAGCTTTAAGAGTTGTGCTTTAACCAAGTTTTGGGAGAACCTTGTGTTAGGTCGGTTACTGAACCAACTCAGTCGGCCCCACATGAGCCGGCCCTAATCTACAAGAGGCGGGTCAACCGCCTCCCATGTTGCCGCCCAAGCCATAGGGGCCCATGGCCCCTATTTGGTTGCCGCCCAAAAGAAGTGGGGTCCACTATTTAAATTAATCTATTTTGGGACAGGATGTTTGAATTAATCTATTTTGGGAAAAGAGGTTTAAATTAATCTATTTGAATTAATCTATTTTGGGAAAGGAGTTGGGCGGCAAAGGCTATAAATAGGCATAAGGAGGGAGGGTTAGGGCATGCTTGATTAGTGTTTTCTCTTGGAGTCTTTGGGGTCTTGGGCTCTAGACTTATTGTCTAAAGATTAGGAGAGAACAATCCTCCTCTCGAATTGAGGATCAATTTGTTAGGGTTGCTTGCGAACTCAAGTATTTTCGATAGGAATACTTGCGAACTCAAGTATTTCCTATCAAATTAGTATCAGAGCGTGTCTTGGGACCAACGGCAGCTAAATTTCTAAAATTTCAGCAATAAAGTTTCATCCAGAAGAAGATGTTTTGTTGTCTTGGAAGAAATATGGCCAGAAAGAAGGTTGAGGTTCTGAAAGGAGAAATTGGCAACTCAAATCCGATTTAGAGGGAAAATTTTCTGATTTTTAAAATCAAATTTCTTCCAATAATGAAAAGATGGAAGGAAAGTTCACCGTAATGGAGGAGATGTTGAAGAAATTACTAGAAGTGAAGACCAATCCGGTGACATCAGAAGCAAGGGAAACCTTCGGCGGCTATGGAAGAGGTGGAAACCCTAACACGTTTAGGGGAAGAGAAAATCTGGAAGTGGAAATCTTAGAAGGTAAAGACGGAATACCCCCTCTAGAACCTCTTTCTAGGGAGGAGATGAGCACCGGTTTCAAAAGAAGGGCTGCTGATTTTTTTAGGGAGAAGGGATGATTTCTACCACCGAGAAGCTAATTTTGAAAGAAGAAAAGGGGATTTTGATAGCGGATTTGGGTACGATCGCAAGAGGGAAGATCGAGACAACTGGGGAGCACCTCCTCTTCGCTGGATGGGAGGATATGTAGGATTCAGGGGCAACGGGGGTGACCCGAAGGTGAGTAAGCTGAAGATACCCATCTTTGAGGGCGAGGATGGTCATGGTTGGATCTACAAGGTGGAACGATATTTCGCCGTCAACGGGTTAACGGAGGAAGAGAAGCTAACGGCGGCAGGACTGTGCTTGGTAGGGAAGGCACTGGCATCGTACCAATGGCGTGACCTGGGGCAACCCATCAAGAGCTGGAGGGAGTTCAAAGAGTGCTTAATAGAACGTTTCTGAACCGGTAGGGATAAAGATTATTATGAGCAATTCTTTGCCTTGACACAGGAAGGGACCATGGAAGATTACTGTGACAGGTTCGAGTACTTGGCCAGCAGATTGGACCGACTCTCTAAGACAGTGCTAAAGGGGAACTTTATGAAAGGGCTCAAACCAGAGATACGGGCAGCAGTTAGGGTGATGAGACCAAGAGACCTAGGGGAGGCCATGGAGCTAGCCCAGATGGTGGAGGATCAGAAGCAACTGGAGAGAGGAGCTAGGGGGGGATCGTATAGGATGACCACCACCTTCTTAGCTCCCAAGGGGCCAGCGCCAGGGAGTCTAAAGGAAGTGCCCAAGGAGAGAGCTGGAGGAGGGGGAAATGGGAGAAGTTTCAAAAGGATGACAGAGAAGAAGATACAAGAGAAAAGGGCGAAAGGGTTGTGTTTTAGATGTGATGAGAAGTACATACCGGGGCATAGGTGTAAAGACCAAACTCTTCAGGTTCTCACCGTCTGTGATGACGAGAAAGCTGAAGAGGGAGGTGGAAGCGGGGTAGAGATGGAGGAAGAGGAGAAGTTGCATCTGGATGTGACCGAAGTCTCCCTAAACTCAGTAGTGGGATTCACCCCAAATCATACTATGAAGGTGAAGGGAGAGATGGCGGATAGAGAGGTAGTACTGTTGATAGATAGTGGGGCAACCCATAATTTCATCTCCACCCATATTGTTGATCTACTGGGGGTGAAATTAGTGGATATAGGAGGCTACGGAGAGATGATGGGCACGGGAAAGGTAGAAATGGGTAGAGGAGTTTGTAGGGGAGTAGTGTTGACCATTAAGGGGATACAGGTAACGGAGGATTTTCTTCCCTTGGAATTGGGGAGTACAGATGTCATCCTGGGGATGAAATGGCTGCAAACCTTGGGGGAAACCAAGATAAATTTGGGAGCACTGAGGATGGAACTGGTAGTGGGGGAAAGGACAATGGTGATTCAAGGCGATGCAGGGTTGTCTAGGATAGGAGTATCTCTCAAATCCATGATCAAAATCATACAGGATGTGGGAGGGGGATACTTGGTGGAATTGCAATGCCTGGAGAGGGTCAGTGTGGGAGAAACAAGCGACATTCCTCTTGCAGTGCAACCACTCATACAGCAGTTCAATGAGGTGTTCCAGCCACCTCAGGGTTTACCACTCATACAGCAGTTCATGAGCATAAGCATCAATCACATTTATAATGTTCCTATTAATCATTAACTTCAGCACAATCACCCTGACACAGAGCATGTACCTTGATAATATTCTATCTCTCTCATTTATTTCATTCCTTCTGTTAACTTTCCAAAAACACAATCATATAACCTTCCCAAATATATATATATATATATATATATATATATATATATAACTTTTCCTTTAGGTTCTTGTGAAGATGCGATATCTTTTCTTCTAATTATTTATCCATAAATTATATAGTATTCCTATTCAAGCTCCAGAAAAATCCAGTAATAAAAATTTAATCTTATTTCAAGCATATATAAACTCATTCCTAGAATTGAATTAAATTGTGTCATGTGACATGCAGTTGACATCTTAACAAACCCTTAAGCAGCTCTTACCTCAATGAGGTTATACATGTCAAATGAATCACTAGTGATATAATAGCTAGCCCTTGCCACTCTCACCACAATTAATATAGGTTGTGAGCTTCACTTATAGAAAATGCTCTAACACTAGCAACATAAAAATGGGATTCATTCCATGGACATTGTGATGAGGACATCAATCAGAGATTCCGACACGTGTACCATCGACGGAATCGTAGATCGACGGCTACGATTCAGAGTCTTTATTTTTGATGTATTTCATGTTTTATTTAATTTCGCATTTCAGTTTTCCTAGTTTACCCCTATGGGTAGTAAGTTCTTGTTGTAGCCCTGAGGGCATTTGAGTCCTTTTCTTTTTCTTCTTTGTGTTTGAGACCTATATATAGCGGTCTTGTGTTTTGTAAGGACTTGATGGATAACGAAATGAAAATTTGATGTTTGTCTTCTTCATCTTGTGTGTGCACTAGAGAGAAGAGAGAGCCCATGGTGAGGACGAGCGTAATACCCACCAGTCATTGGAAGAGTCCGTGGCTCGTGGCTTATTTCCCTTCCCCCTTGTTCTTTCTCCCCAACCGCCCGCCCCTATACCTCCTCAAACCACCGGCCGCCATTTCCCTTTGCCCCAACCGCCGGCTATTTCCCCACCATCATCCAACCCATTGACCCCTAGCTCTCCCCCATCCCCACCCGTCGGCCACCCCTCTTCCCAAGCCCCATCGCCGGCCACAAAGCCCCTTTCCCCTTTGATGATGAATTCAATCATCATTATCAATTACCTAAAATAGCCTAAATAATTTAGGAAATAAATTTCCTCAATTTGAGATTCAAAATTTGAATTTTAAATAATTTCCTAAATTAACCAAGCTATATTAGGAAAGTTTTAAACCTAATTGCAATCTAATTTTAAATTGGATTGGATGAAGTTATCTTTTCCCTAAATTTGAAAACTCAATTAGGAAGCTTATCAACCTCATCCCAAAACCCTCCTCCCTCTCTACTATTGCCGCCGGCCCCCCCCTATGGTCCACCCCTTTTAATTTCCTTCTTTAAACCCTACATCCTAGTTGGATTTGAAATTAATTTCAAATTCAATTCCCTCCAAAATCACTTAAACCTGAAATTAATTTCACATTCCTTGGAATTCTCCTAACCCAAACCCAAACCCAAACCAAACATACTCTACAAACCCTAGCCGCCCCTCCCTTTCCTCTCCACCCGTGAACCCCCACTGCAGTCCCTCTCTCCCCGCTCCCTCCTCAAGCCGCCGGCCACCAAGCGTTTCCAAAAGTAACGAGAACTCTTTGTCTATGGATGGCAGATCCCAAAGTTGATCATGGATTCGCGTATAACGAGCAGGGCCAAATAAACATTCTACGATCCCCTTTCTTCGATCCCGGCTTTGGATCTGACGGCACCATTGAGGAGTACGTTGACCGCATACTCTTCTGTTTGATTGAGATCATTGACGAGCAACGATCAACTGAACATTGGCAATTCGTTGGCCGACCATCGACCTCCCCGCCTCCGGCTACTTCTCCCGCAAACAAGGCCTTATGCGTCGCTTGTCTTGTGGTTGCATCACTAGGGTTGCTTCTACCCTAACCCCACTTTCAAGAGTGAGTGTGAAGGAACTCAAGGTGAACACATCTCGTTGTTACGCCGTGGATTTTGTTTAATTGACATTAGTTTTACTTTCTTTTTGTTTTTACTTGCAAGTGTCGTGTTAATCTCCATTGTAATTGATTGCTATTACTTGGTCTTCTAACGGACAACTCTAAGAATCCGACTTGGTGAAGCATAAGTTTATAAGTAGCAAAGTTAAAGTTCAAATTATTGTTAATTTCCAAGAGCAATTCTTGCTCACGTACACATTTCACATCACATTGGCATTAAGTTTAATGATTGGCTATAAGCTACATCAACCTACCCCAAACCTTTCTCATTTGTACTTTTAGCCTTTTATTAATTTCTTTAATCTATAGATTGATTGTTGTAACAAACCTATGTTACAAGGTCACATATTATTCATCAACAAAATTAAATGATGAAATTGATTAATATGTTTAATATTTCGTGCAATACATGCTACAAAGGATTTGAATTAGTATTGAATAGAATCTAAATAACCCCTCAAACTTGAGAGAAAATTCTATAAGATGGTGGTGAGATTTGCAATGCTTTATGGCGTTGAATGTTGGTCACTAAAAGAGAAGCATAAAATTAAGTTAAGTGTTGCAGACATGAGAATGCTCAGGAGGATGAGTGGTTTCACTCGTAGAGATAGAATGCATAATGAGTATATACGTGAAAAGGTTGGAGCAGTTCTAGTGGTAGATAAGATTAGAAGCAGTACCCTTAGATGGTTTGGTCACATAAAATATCGGTCTTCCAATGATTGGTTAGGAGAGTAGATGTATTAGATTTGGCCCATATTAAGAAAGGTGGAGGTAGGCCTAAAAAGACTTGGCTATAAAGTATTAGAAATTACATTTTTTTATTAGATTTTAAATAATAATCTAACTCTTAATAGGACACAATAAAGAAAAAAGGATTCATATATTCGACCCTACATAATGGGATAAAGACTTGATGTTGTAGTTGTTGTAGAATCTAAATAACCCAAAATACTCTAGTAGAGAACGGCGACTAATATTTTAGCTTGTGATATCTAAATTGTACCCACAAAAATCATCAATCCCCATGCATGGAAGAAAATTGTCATATTGAGAATTTGAATATGTAATTGCATTCATAAATGCCTCCAAGGGCATGCCAAGAGACCCTCCACCTTGAAACACATGAAACTCCTTGTGGGTTGCATGCATACTGCTAAAATAGGTCATTCTTAGCCAAGGATTGCAAGTTAAGCTTGAAAGCTATCATAACGTAACCCTTTTGACAAGGGTTTTATCAGAGGTTCAAGAAGCAAGACATTCCATTATCGCTAGGATTTCTTGGAATGCAAACCTCTGAGTTTTGAATTATCTCTTGATGATAGCCACAGGATTTCAACATTGATGGGCACCGATGGTTATATTTCTAGCTAACATCATTTTGGACATCCATATCTTGGTGAGAGGAAATATTGTATTTGAGAGTATCTTTGAGCTTATTTGTTGTATGCTAATACTTGGGTTTTAGAAAGGGCTCTTAAGTACCCTTTATTTTGTTCACCACTTTTGACTTCTATTAATGGTTGATTGAATCCTCCTCTCTTAGATGTATGTTTGATTGAATCAAAATAACATAAATCTTAGAGTCCATCATTCACTTTGTTCTTGATCTCTTTTATGTTTTTCTTGTGGCAAATCACACTTCATCCTTGATAGTGCTTCCCCATAAAGTTTGTCATTTTGTTACACTAATTAATATCAAAGTTTATTATAAGTGCAATGAAAATGAAATTTGAGATAAAGAAAGGTAATGATTTTTCGCTTTCAAGCATCAAGGTTGATGCAAGCAAAAATTTGGAGAAGAGCCCAAATTTTTGCTTACAAATAAAAAAAACTCTTACATATATTTGACATAAAACAAAGATACGAAAATACTAGAAATTTAACAAAACTTCACCTTTATAATAAAAGACAAGACACTTACAAACTTTGACACAACACCCAAACACCTAAAACAATTAGGACTTCATGACACCCTAAAGAAGCTTACAATCTTTTAGAAGAAGGATACAGGTGGGGTGGACACTTGCGTAGAGAAGAAGGGGTTAGAAGCCGAGAAGAAAGGAGGAGAAGCTCGCAAGCTTTCCTAGAGAAGAGGGGAAGAAGAGATGGAACAAGCTCGCAAGCTTTTCCAACAAACCCGCAGGTTTACAATTTCCAAAAATCACATTATCACACTCTCTTTTTTCCTTACAAAACACCCCAAATATATAGCCAAGAGAGAGGAAACCCAATAGCCAAAATACCTCCAAATAGGCCAATGAAAAGAGGGGAAAAGGAATGCCAAAAGTCTCCAACAGCAGCCATAAAAGTTCAGCACAGGAAACAGGGCAAAAGTCCACAGCAACCAGCCAAAAAAGGCACGGAACCAGCCAGCTGGGAAGGAACCGAAGGGGCAGACCAGCAACCAAGGCAGCAGGCCACGGAACCAGCCAGCTGGGAAGGAACCGAAGGGGCAGACCAGCAACCAAGACAGCAGGCCACAGAATCCAGCAAACCCTTATGGGGAAACAGAAGTAAAACCACCAAAACTGAAGGGTTAAGAGGAGGAACCGAGGAGGCAGCAAGGGGAAACCAACCAGCAGCCATGGGAAGAGCAAACAGCCACCAAAACCGAGAGGGAAGGGAGAAACCGAGGAGACACAAGGGAAGGGAAAGAGACACAAGCCAAGCCCCAAAATTATTAACTTGTGTTGACCCCCCCTTTGCCTACATCAAAGGTTCTGCCAACAATTTAGTTATCTTCAGCATAAGACTAGGATAAAACCACAGAAATGGTTGTAGTTCCTGTTGTAGCATTGCATTTTAGGTAAGAAAAAAGGGTTTACTTCCTGGTAGCAGGAAAGGTCACGGAACAAAGTCAAGAACTAGATTATAAAGCTTTATAGGATGATCAAACAAATCGATTTTGTATTGCACAGTCTATCCCAGCCTCTAGTCAACCATTGAAGCATTCAAGATAATGACATGACTTAGAAGGTATGAAAATGTTATGGTGAGCGCACTCTAAGAATATTCAAAATATCAAGTTAAGCAGGAAAATTGTTGAAATTGATTCAATAAGTTTAGTAATTAGTCCAATAAACAAAAAAATGTTTGAATAAGCATTACACAGAATCTAAAATAACCAACTAATATTCCTATCGAAATCAAATGATGGTGATTATACATCAGGATCTATAATTAGTACACCAAGTCATTGATTCACATGTTTGGAAGGGAGTTCCTATCTTGAAAAACACGATGAGTAACTTGATTCATAAATCTAGCAAAGGGATTCGTGCCAGGAGACCACCTCCCTTCAACCTAAAGGAAAATTCTCAGTCATATAACACTCTTCCTTGGGTTGCGTGTATGTGGCTATAAGTAGCATTCTCAACTAGGATTTGCAAACCAAGCTTGAAAGCTTCCATAACTTACCCTCTCTGATTAGAATTTCATAAGCAATTGAAGAAGTAAGATATATGCACTTGGCATGGGTTTTTCGAAGTGCAGATCTCTCAACTTTGGATTCTCTCTTGATGACCATGATAGAATTTTGGCATTGATGATCAGGATTAGCTAGGGTTTTGGCTGACGCAGCCTTGAAGTGAGAGTTAATATTGTTGTTGTTATTGTTATTGTTCCATTGGGCTTCTTCATCGTTATACGCAAATGTACTTAGATTTCAAAAAAGTTGTTGAGTGTCCTAAATTTTTACACCGTTTTTTTTTTTTTTTTGGTTTCATTAATAGTGTGGGTTGGGTCATCTATCCTTTCTAGTAGATGTAAGTTTGGTTAAAGTCAAACAATGTCAATTTTTGTATATGTTTTTCTTTGAATGCTGAATTTCTTTTGTGGCAAATCTTACTTCCTGTCTAGAAATGCCTCTATATATAAGTTCTCCATTTCGTTACAGATTACCTCTTCTAACTAGGGCATAATGGGGTGTTCAGGAAATCCTATATATTAATATCAAATTAAAAAAGGAGTGATTTGAATAGAATTGGTCATCATTGATTTCTCCTTTCATATTTTTTCCACCAAAATAAAAGGTCATTTACCACAGCTTACTCTGAAAAACTGTTTTAGGCATTTTCTAAATAAATTTATCCTACTCCATCAGTTCACAACACATTGCATGCTTAAAGAGTTAAAAGTTTAATAAGTTCAATTTTGCAAATATAAGTCTGTAGCAGCAATAAATTTTATACCCAAAAAATTTTCAAAGAGTAGAAGGATAGAAGCTATGTAATAAAACTAGAATTAAAAGTATGCAAATAAGAACACAACTAGATACGGAAGAACGACTCAATGCTACAGCTATGGAAGAGTTGAATTTATATCTGATATCAATCAAAATCTACCCTGAAAGCTAACACATTAAGCAGAAACTTCATCAGGTCAAAGCTTCTCAATTCTCAGAATCTGACCCAAATTCTAATGCAATCCTATCACCAATCGAATCAACCAGACCCTAGATTGGGAAGAGAAACAATACTGGGATTGTGCAAAAGGGCAAGGAGGGCAACAAGACAAAATCAAGGGCATGTTAGGGTGGAAGACAAAAGAGAAAGGGAAACATGACTGTTTTACCAAAAAATGTATGGTAACAGAGGAAAAAAAAGAGTTGAAGAAGGCGATGGAAGGGAGAAGACAAGCAGCAAAAAAAAGAAGGAACAAGATCATACTGTCTAAACTTAAATGGGCAGAGCATGGATGAATGGGTATTAGCAGCATAAATGAAGCTACATGGATGATTGGAGACAGAGCAATAATGGGGAAGGGAAAACAACGGCAAGATATAAAGGAGAGGACTAACTTGTGATGATGATCGTAGGAAAGACAACAAACCAATAGAGCAAGGAAGTGTAGTTCTGGCTAGCAAATACAGGAAAAGAAGAGAAAAGGTGATGCACAACGTGAAACGAGTGAGATGGTATAAGGTTAAGATTAGATAGAAGATTGAGTCTTAAGTAGATCAAATTTAGAGTTGGGTTCTTGGATAAAATTCAAAAATCCTAATAAATAATGATAAAAATAATAATAATAGCTTTATTAGTGAATTGGGTTGGTTCGTAACCAAAATGGGTCGATTTAGAAATAATCCATCAAAATATAAATGGCTCAACTCAAATTTTGAACGGGGTAATTAGGTCAAGAATTGAATCCAATTAAAGGATTAATTGAACCAATTTTGGGGTATTTCTTCACATTACCTAATATATTAATAGCTACTCCATGCGTCCCTCACTTCTTACCTACATGGAAGCAACATCAAAATGGACAAAAGGAGAAGATTGTTGGCCACTCTTTTGCAATGATAAGCTTGTGAAAAAAGGTTCAGATAATAAATCAATGGGTTACCCAACATGATACAACACTCAACCTATCAAACACAATGATAAGCCTACCTAACCTGATGCAGGACATAAATGAAAAGATGAATTAATCAAGGACCTTGCACGCTTAATATTTAGAGAGCAAACAATTATACCTTTATGATGAGTTTAAACGATAAAATAAAACACAAAGAGCGGTGAGACAAACTTAGGCTAAATCACATGCGTAGGAGTTAAGATCGTAAAATAGTCAATTAATATAACGTTGCGTACATGGATGATTTTCAACAAGAGATTCCAATCTTAACAACAAGACTAGTCACTATGCAAGGATCCACTCACTCAACTCTCTAATTTCTAAATCTTTAGCGGAGAACAATCAACAAGATTTTAGTGAATCAAAATATAACTACAATCGAAGGATGAATTAGAAGGATATCAAATTAAAAGAGTAGTTTTACCCTTATCAAAGTTGCGAAGTGATCTTCCACTAGACGTTGCTAAGTTGCTCTTCAATGGCGCTCGAAAGGGTGAAAATGATATGCTCCAAGTACCCCTCGACGGTATTATCCACCTCCGGATTGACGTCGAAGAAGGTTGATTAGAGGATGTCGACGAAGCCCCTCTTTTGTTGTAGACGAAACCGGAGTCGTGTTCAGGATCGGCCATGCATGAAATAAGTGGTGGAAGTTGCTCTTTGCTGCCCTTGAAGATCCCTTTGCAAGAAAGAGGTTCTCTTCTAGGACTCCAAGGAAGAAGTAGGAGAGAATAGTGGTTTGCTAAGGGAGGAGGTCAGGGAAAGTTTAGGTTCAGATTTTAGTGGGGATTAGGATGAGGTTAGGGCCGGCTAGGTATTAGAGGGGATTGGGTGAATAGGTTTTAGATTGGGGGGGGGGGGGGGGAATAGGTTAACAATTCCCTTAATTAACCCTCTTGATTGGGAAGGATTAACGAAGATGAGAGAGAGAGAGGGGGCCGGCGGTATAGGAGGGAGGGGATGTGGGGATTAATTAGTGGGTTGCCTAATTGATATAGCACTCAATTAGAAATGATTAAATCAAAATCAGTTAGATTTTGATTTGAAGTAATTTTTGGGAACTTTCCAAAATTAGGATTAGAGTTTTAGGAAAGTATTTGAATTTCAAATTCAATTTGAATTTGAATCCAATTTAATTTCAAATTGTCCTGACCCAGTTTAGGAAATTAAATTAAAGAGGGGAGAGCTATGGGGAACCGGCGGCTTGCTTGGCTAGTGGGGAAGGCCGGCAGTTTTGTTGTGGAGGAAGGGGACTGGCGGTAGGGAGAAGGGGTGGGAGGGTTCGGATAGGGTGGTGGGGGTCTTGTTTGGCCGAGATTGGTTGATGGGGCTGTCCGTTGGGAGGTGGGTGAGGGCCCTAGGCCGGCGGGTGTAAGAGAAGGGAGAGAGGAGAATAGGTTAGGGAATCAAGAACTCACCCGAAGGTGATTGTTGGATACTACGTTGAGCCTCTCCTAAGCTTTCTCTCCAAGAATCTCAAACTCTCCAAGAACCACAAAAGCTGAAATTACAGTAGTAATCTTTCATAATAATCTTCATTAGCCCTCACATGAAGAGGGAAAGGCTTTAAATAGCCTAAGCAATAAAGAAACTACAAAGATGCAATTGCCCCTAGGTCATACAAAGTACAATGCCCTTAAGCGAGGGCATAAACAGAAAAAGAAATACAATAACTCATGAAACAAAATAACATAATACATCAAATACAATAATAATCAAAAATAGATCGGAGTGATTGTGGCCATATATCGCCGGCCCTGCCTCTGGTAAACTCTCCAAGGCCTGATGTTCTCATCATAACCTGTCCATCATAATGCCCGAGCAGTGAGCAAAATGTCAAACCAATATTTGAGGCTAATATAAATAGGGAGCCTACACAACAAGGGGGCCGCAAGCTAAGATAATGGCACCAACTCATCAAGTACTCAATCCAACTTCCTCAACAAAGTAATCATGGTATTAAGTAATAACCTAAACTCCACTGGGAAAGGAATTAAAGAAAGAAGTGCTCATGTCTGCAAAGCCATGAACAAGAAGATTGTGTCTCCAGAAGGTGTGAATTTGATTATAAAACCTTGCAAGGAAAAATATTGTAGAGAACTACTGCTCTCCAACTGCAAAGGCACTTTAACCAATAAGGCAAAGATAACTACATTTGATGCAATATTAATTTTGAAAGGCATTGCTATAAACCAACAAAAAACATTAGAATGAAATTAGAAATTTATTAAGGTTTCATCAAAAGGAAAGACTGACAATGAAGGTTTGGTAGAAGAGGGCCAAATTGCTAGTAAAAGAGTTGCCTATGAAATCAATTTGATAAAGATGATGATGGCTACCAAAAAATAAAGAAGTAATGGAGGAAACTAACCTGACGTATAGCTGCCTCAATTTTTCTTTGTGACTCAACATCAAAAGGATCAGCATACATCAGAGCCTAATAATGCAGTGACCAAAAACAGTCATATTAGCGAGCTGCAAATTAGAAAATATAACAGGAGATGGTTAGGTAACACCAAGACTACAAAGATCTCAAAACAATTACCTTCAATGCACATTCGATTAAGAAGTGGAAAAAAGAGATAACTACAAGTAGTCTAATGCACAAGCAAAACAATAAACTCCAATCTTACAGAAAGATGCAAATCTCCACTAAATGAATGCAAACGCGTAGCAAATAATGTATGGTGCAAAACCAAAAGAATTAGCAGAACCGAGTATTTAATAAAGAAAGGACCCATAAATCACAGTTTATCAAGTCTTCCTGAACCCAAAAAAAAAAGTAAGAATTTGTATAGCTTAACAAATCTTATTCTCTTTCAAAACCGACAAGTGAATCTGCTTACAAGCTCTTCTTCTTGTTTATTCCGTAGCAGCAATTTTTGCTGATGACGCTCTCTTAAGATTCTTTGCAGATTATCAAGGTCACTTCCTTGTATAGCTTGAGCAAGTTCTGGATCATTCTGCAAGTTGACATGATTAAACCTTTAGAACAACACATAAATAAACAAGGAAAGTAATTTCCCAGAATAATAGAAAGATGCTTTATCAAACAAAATAAATTAGATCATTTATTTGCATAAGATTATTTTCAAGGAAAAAGTTCTGCTAATCAATTCCATTAGGCTTATTACTTCCATGCAATTTTTAGAACAAAAGAGTATCTGTATATATGCATCTTGATAACTTCACCAACCAAAATTTAATGTTAAAAATAATTTATTTTGATTAGCCATTACCTGATGATCAGACAAATCTTGTTAAACCAAAATGATTCTTAAAATTCGTTAGTGTTTAACTTCATTCTTAACCTCATCTTTGATTATGCACGCACTTCCACAAAGTCTTCAGCCCCTCTAAATTATATCAATGGCCAATGCTATGCCTACGTTCTGCTTATATAAGCATACACATCCGGATATTTTAACACAAATGCTTCCTAGGGCCCAAAAAATCCATATTTAAAAGCTGCAAATAAGCCATAAAAAAAATGTTTATGACAATTGATATAAATGAATTATAAAACAACATAAAATCATGATACACGTCATACAGATTGGATACATTGTTAACATATGCCAACTATGACAATATACATGAATTATAAAGCAACATAAAATCATGATACGCATGTCATGCAGATTGGATGCATTGTTAGCATACAGCAACTATGGCTGAATTGCAACTATATAGTAATCAACGCAAAAAAAAATGTAAGAAATTCACTCAATTCTTTTCACAGATCTTGTTTGGAGAGCTATTCATTAAATTCAGACGTGAAAAATTAAAGTACTGATCTTGCTAACAATAAAGATGCCTGCACGAAAGATAATCAAGAATAAACAAGGGTTTTCTTAGCATCAAAGATATTGGTTACTTGTAGATATAAAGAAAGAAAAACAAGCAAACACATACATGATTTAATTCAGAATTCAGAATTCTGCATATGAATTAAGCTTTATTGAAGCATTTATAGTGCTGTTTTATTTGTAAGCATGTTCATAAGGTTTACAAATATTCTTAGCAAGTTGAAAAATGAATCCTCCCTTAAAATTTCCTGCAGAGACAGTAGCATCTTCATATAAGTAGTCTGATAAATGGACAGATAATTGCAGACAGAGCGCAACTACCTATGCTTCTATGCACCATCAAACTAACAAGTCTAGTAGGTCTTTCTGACAAGTGGTCATATGAAATTTACCAAATAATCGGAAAACATAAGCATAAGTGCATACAACAATACGATGGGTCAAAAAGTTCCTAGCAGTTAAAATGCAAGGAAGCCCTGAGCTAATTTTTTTAAAAATAAGCAACAGTTCTCATAAAAAACTCTAAGCAAATAAAAATACAATAGCAGTTAAAGATGTGCTGCCTCTACGGAAATCGATAGCAAAATCTGGCATCAATTCTTGCAAAATCTGGTATACACTTAGCCAAAATAGTGAGGTAGTTAGGATACTTAATCTGCAACACTAACTAATCAATCTTCTTTCCCCCTTCATTTTATGGAACTCATTCAGCTTCCATTAAAACAAATAGCTCATCACAAAGGGCTCCCTTGTTCAATGCCACTCCCTTGTCTACGGCCTATCTTGATGTCCTTTGTCTAGGGACCTATCTTGATGACCCTTCTATCAATATATCATTTATTTAATTGCAATATTTACCATGGGATGAACCATCTTTCAATAAAAAAAAGGACAAACCCTATTTGAAACATTTTGAGAATGTCATATGTTATAATGTGAAAGTTAATCATAGGAAAATAACTCATTCAGTAATTGAAGAAAGTATAAGACCAACAACAACAACATCAAGCCTTTATCCCACTACGTGGGGTCGGCGAGAAAGTATAAGACCAACATAAATAAAAAAAGCCACTGAAATCCTTTATCATCATATAAATCACCTTGGGTTAAATTTAATGCAGGCACCTGAAAATATGAAGCAATAGAAGGCTGAACGTTGAAATCTTCAGCTCCTATTGATAAAAAGTTGATTACTTTTGACATTATTAGCATTCAATCAGACAAGTAATTATGTGCTCTGATTAGATATATACACCCGGACATTCAATATTAGCAGATGGTGCAAACAAGTTGTCATCAGTAGAATGTATGTGCTAGGCAAATCTAGGCACCATCAAAGTTTTTTTTTTTTTTTTTTTTTCATTTCCAAAAGGGCTAAATGTAGGCAGCCACTAAGAACAAATATATAGAATCCAAAAAATCCGTATACTAGTTAACAAGACTTAACAGATATTTTTATCGCTAAATATTCTTGCCAATAGTAATATCTTAATTCTATTGAAAGAATCTTTAGAACTCTTCACAATCATTGCGGAAACATACATTTTAATGGAAGAAGCACAAGGTAGAGGTTTAGAAACCAGGTAGACTCTCTTGCAAGAATGGTTGTCTACTTAAGGTAAAGATACTTCTCAGTAAATATTGCCCACCTGCAGTAATTGACCCATCAACTCGGAGTCATGCTGAACGCGTCGCTGGAATGAAGCAGGATCTGAAGCGGAACCATCTGGATTTATTCTGAGTTCATTGGAAGATGGCCTGTGATAATGTAGCCGATGATAATCATTATAAATTTAAAGTATATTCCATCTGAAATTTGCTTGACAAGAAATGGAGGAACTGCAAGAACTTGCTGATAAAACAAAAAAAGAAAAACACTTATCAATAAAATCAACAAGTTGAGGGTTAAACCAACATTTAAAAAAAAAATCCAACTATCATCATAACAATGATGGATAAAGGTAGAGATAGAAAGATTTTTTCTCTAGCACATCAACATTGACTAAATAAGTGATACAGTGCAACAATAGTCATGTTGCAACTCGTGGCATCATACATCATATGCAAAGGTAGAAGGGGTGAGCAGCGGGGAGGCACATGCTCCCCACTTTCCACTCCGATCTTGTTATTGAGGGTCTTGCTACCATACAAGTGGTGTGACCTGAATAGCCTACATTGGTGTGGCATGCATCCACTCGTTTTCATGTAGCCACGTGTGAAAAAATAGGAACTCAAGCATGCGTGGACAACCTTTTCCTATTACAACAACAACAACAAGCCTTTATCCCATTATGTGGGGTCGGCTACATGAATCCGTTCTCTTCATTGTGTCATGTTAAGGGTCAAATTATCATCTAAATCTAATAAAGAAAGGTCATTTCTAATATTTTCTAACCAAGTCTTTTTAGGTCCACCTCTACCTTTCTTAACATAAGTCAAATCTAATACATCTACTTTCCTAACCGGGTCATCGGAAGGCCACCATTTTATGTGACCAAACCATCTAAGGCGACTCTCTCTAATCTTATCTTCCACTGGAGCTACTCCAAGCTTTTCACGTATATGCTCATTTCGTATTATGTCTCTAAGAGTAAATCCACTCATCCACCTAAGCATCCTCATCTCTGCAACACTTAACTTAACATTATGCTTCTCTTTTAATGGCCAACATTTTGCACCATAAAGCATTGCAGGTCTCACTACCATCTTATAGAATTTTCTCTTAAGTTTGAAAGGGAATTTTCTATCACACAACAAACTCAATACATTCCTCCACTTCAACCATCCAACTTGAATTCTACTAATAATATCTCCATCTATTTCACCATCACTCTGAACAATAGACCCAAGATATCTAAAATGTGTACTCTTATTAATGACTTGATCACCCAAAGTCACAATCCCCCCACTAGATCTATTATTATTAAAATTACACTTCATATATTTAGTTTTAGATCCACTCAAACGAAAGCCTTTAGACTCTAAGGTTGACCTCCATAACTAAAGTTTACCTTCAACTCTCTCTCTAGTCATATCAACAAGAAGAATATCATCAGCAAATAGCATAGACCAGAGTACAACCTCTTGCAAATGTCTAGTGAGAACATCCATGACTAAAGCAAAAAGATATGGGCTTAAGGTTGATCCTTGATGTAAACCAACTGAAATAGGAAAATACTTGGTCAAACCACCTTGTGTTTGAACACAAGTAACAGCTCCTGCATACATATCCTTAATGACTTGAATATAAGCATTATTAACCCCTCTCTTATGTAGAACTCTCCATAGCACTTCTTTCGGAACTTTATCATATGCTTTCTCTAAATCAATAAAAATCATATATATATCCTCCTTATTCTCTCTATACTTCTTCATCAAACCTCTCAATAAATTTATTGCTTGCATAGTAGACCTACTTGGCATTAATACAAATTGATTTTGAGAAACATTAGTGTCACGTCGCAACCTATGCTCCATAACTCTCTCCCATAATTTTAAAGTATGACACATTCACTTAATTTTTCTATAATTCGCACAATCTTGTGCATCACCTTTATTCTTAAAAATATGAATCAACACACTCATTCTCTACTCATCTGACATCTTTTTAGTCTTCAAAATAATATTAAAAAGCTTAGTAAGCCAAGAAATTCCTTCATCTCCTAAGTATTTCCACACCTCTATTGGAATATCATCAGGTCCAACAGCTTTTCCACACTTCATTTTCTTTAAAGCCTCTTTAACTTTGATTTTACTAATACGCCGATAAAAATAAAAATCTTTATTTTCATTTAGGGTGCTAAGGTCACTAAAGTCAATCGCATTCTCATAATCTTCATTGAAAAGTTTAGCAAAATATCTCATTCATCTTTGTTGAATATCATCTTCTAATAAAAGCACTTTGTGAACTTCATCCTTAATACACTTCACTTGAACATTTTCCTATTAATAATTTAAATTTCAGTTGGACAAAATTTTATCAATGCTACTACCTTATGTAATGATATCTCAAAATATATTGTTCTTAGTGTCCCCTCAATAAAATTGGCCCGAATCCGACTCTACCTGGCATCAACTAGACTTAGCAAAATAAAGTTATACAATTCAAACAGAAGCGTCATGAGAAAGCTTTTACATGGATTGAAATCTACAAAATCCAACAACAATAATAGATCGACGGTAGCTGCCTTAATTCCAATCACATAGAGCATGACCATCCATGGGGCCAACATACTTGGTAAAATAGAAAGTAATTAAGATCCATTTCTAGCACCCTAAACAACAAAAAACTCAGAATACTTTCCAAGTCCAATAGGTTTCTGGTAAAAATATGTTATGCTCTGGCAGTTTGAAAATATAAAAACTGTCTGTTACTATCTATCATGTAGTTCTTACACAGACTTTAATCATTTCAACCACAACAGTAAGATCCATCAATTTTTCGATAAGGATAAGTACAAGATAATAATAATTGTTTGTTTTTCCCCAGCAAAATAATTACGAATTGGAGCACATAGCCGAGAACTTTGACAAAAAATGCGGAAGAAAAGAGGAGGCTACACCTGCACCCCCACCCACCCACCTATATACATGTAAGTTTAAGTTTAGAGTTATTTATCTTCACAAATCTTTCACAATCCATCATAGATTTGAATGAATAAATTTTGAAGCATGTAAAAGATAAGTTTTAGCTACTGTGCTATCTTTCAGCTAATGTTAAATCATATCCATTCAAAATGTTAAATAGATGATAAAAGATGTGCGAGTATAAATTATTCTATCCTCCTAAATGATAGCAATCTCCCTCCATCCATAAAATTTGTGTAGATATAAATGGCTCTATCCTTCCAAATGGATACTAATCTCCCTTCCTCCCTCATATATATATATATATATATATATATGACATATCACTCCTAATTTTATTTTTGCATCCACAACTTAATATAATTTTCAAACCTAAGCTCACATCATTGATTTTGACTTACAATATAAAAATAATGTGTGGATTAAGCTCCATCGATTTTCAAGATTATTTAATCATCATCAAATATATAAAAAATACTCAGATGATCGATCAATACATAGAAGCCCGTTTAAATTTTTGGGTTCAATGATAAATTTTATCAATCAAACCATCCATTACAAGCAATGGATCATCAAGGGCCCATATTTGATTCCAAGCCATTTGAAAGCCTCCATACTTTAAAATAGCAATGGTCTTATCATGCTATCGGAGCCATCCATTATGAAAATTTTGAAGCAACCAAATCATAATCAAATTATCTTAAAAGTTCTTGAAACCTTGCATGCCACTTGTTTTAATAAAATTATAGAGAATGGACAATTTCAATTGTGCACTTGAAAGTCACAACATCATACACTTATTGGATGTAGAATGATGATTTACCTCCTAGAAGGATGAAATTCCATCATTCTCTATCTATTTTTGTATGTGCATGAAGTCCATCCTTATATATCTATCTATCATTGTGTGTGTGAATAAGAAAGACATAGGCATTATAAACAATGCTGCAATCAATTGGGTTTGGGAATGGGCCAATGCTATCTATCAAAGGACCATCTTGCACCTTTGAACTCCCTCGATTTGCAAAGAACTCTCTCAGAGAGAAAGAAATTGACAACACTCCAATGTATCAAGTACAAGGCATCACAGTACATCATGAGATCCATAAATCATGTAGATCCGTCTGCATAAAACAAGAATAGTAGTAGTACTTGAAGATAGGTACTCCAAGTTCAAAAAAAAAACACTAACGGAAAATTTTGAAGGCTCGAATAGGCATTGGTAAGGCAACAAGTTGTAAATTATGCAAAGAAGATTAATACTAAAATTAGTAGTCAATTCTATAAATTATGAATCAAGTCCTATTTTTATTAGGATTGTACGAACGTTGATGCTCTGTTGTTGAGATTTTACCAACGAATTCCAGAAAAGTTTCAAGACTTCTACAAGCATGATGTATCCATCAGAAAAAATCCCATGCACATTGAAGAGCATTTGCTACAAGCATAGAATTACAATTGTGAATAGTACTTTGCTTTTGCTAACCATAAGCGAGTACAATTCATGTGCAAGCAATCCAGTAAAACCTCAAAGTTGTCTAGAAGAAACAATACAAAGCATTAGCAAGAGAGCATATGAGAAGTTCCTAAGAACTTTCAAATAGCATTCCATATGTGATGAAAGAATGACACAAATGGTGTAGTTATAAGTAAATCATCCAAGCAAACAATCTGCTTCCTTCAAGAACATTAAGCTAAAAGGGTTTACGGTCTACTTGGATTAAAAATATTCCTAAATGTGAACAAAACAATCTTATACAAAAACTAATTTTCATATATTTCCATACCACACAAGTAGTCCAAACCCTTTTTCTAAATTCTTAGAAAAATATTTTCTAATTTCCTAAATCCAAGTACTTATAATCCTCCAACATTCAAATTAACCAATTCCCTTCATAAATTCATAAATTAATTCACTCAAACAAAATTAACAAGCATGAAACACTAACCTAACCAAAGTCATCTCGATCAAATTAATCCAATTATATCAACCCAAACACTTGACTGACCCAATAGCAACCTATCCCAATCCATGAGCCATAATGAAAAATAAAAGTAAAAGAAAAAATATTATTAAGTTTGATTGATTGTTTGGTCAATCATCTAATAGATCAAGCTAACTATTTATTTTGCTTTAATAAGGCTATAGATAAATCATATAGTTTGTATAAAAACGTCGATATATTTGAGCAACTTTCAAAGGTAGTTAAGAATTTTAAGAGGATTTATGACGAGAAGGGTCTACTACTATACTACAAATTCTATGTAAGTTTTCTCCACAAAATGGTGATCCCTTTATCTTTTCTTCCTATAATGGATTTCCCTTGTCTCTTTCCCCCCATGAGACATTTCTCATATAGGAAAATTTCACTAACTCGGCACTACAACAAAGGTCCATCCATTTTTCCTCTAGAAGTATCCAAACTTACCCTTTAAGAGTCAATGGAGAACCATCATAGATTATTGTTATCATTCATGTGATAGTTTATTTTTATATGTTTTTTTTAGTTTATTTTTATATGTAATTATGCAATATTTATGTTTATTTCTTAGTTGGATTTATTAAAATTGTCAAGTGCAATAGTGCGATGTGCCGTCTCAAGATGTGCTAATCGTCTCAAGAAATATTTAGTTTAGTATATTAGATGCTTAAGAAATGGTATGTCTTTCAAATTTTGGCCATCTTATAAATGGTTGTGAGATATCATGTAACAAATATGGTCTTTTGAATAGAAGTTATGTGTTCGCTTTCCCTATTAGGTTAAGTACCAACTTCTACAATCCTCGATCTAACATTGGTCCCTTGTCTTCCTCCCAACAACTTTTCTTTCTCTATCTACTCATATGTTTTGTTTCAACCATCAAAACCTTTGCATTTAATTTGTTATGACAGTCTATCATTGAAGGATCAGAAGCAAAGGATGAGGCAATATGGACTCTCAACAACGTTATCATTGTTATCAAGCGTGTGTATAAATCTATATAGAGAGAGGGAGAAAGATGGAACTAAAAGGACTCAAAAAGCCCATAATAAGCTTTATTGAAGAGGAGAGAGGGATGTGTGAGGTCAACTTCCAACTACAACCTCTCTCTCTCTCTCTCTCTCTCTCTCTCTCTCTCTCTCTCTCTCTCTCTCTCTCTCTCTCTCTAAAATAAGGAAGTGAGAGGAAACACTAAGTTTTGCACCACCATGAGCTTAAATATATCCAATCTTGGAAGAATAATAGGTTGTAGAGCACAAAGATAAAAAGAATAGGCAAATGAACTTTATTTTTCCTAAATTAAAAAACAATGAAGATAGATGTGGCATTCACAGCTATAATAGCACTTTTGCTTATGACTTCAGCTTTTAGCATATTTCCACCAAGCCCAAGGGGTTAGGGTCTCTAACAGAGGGCGAGAACAATATTTCTAACAAACAAGAAAATAGTACATCTATCAAACAAGAAAAGAGTGAATTTTGTATGTCAGAACCTTGAGTTTTCATTGAGCTCCATTTTCAATCCCACGCTTCAAGAGAAATTAATATAAATCTCTGAATCATAGAAAGGAGGGTGAAACAAAATCAAAACATACCCTCTCAATTTAGATTTGAAAGAAAGAAATTGAACCCACTTCACAACTTGGAAAGATTCTCCTAAACACATCCTTTTATGGTTGGTCTGATAGAGTTAGTGAGATATGGCACAAATTGCTATTCACAGGTGCTAAGGAGTGGTAATAGATATATGATCAGAAGACATTGAAACTTCGAATGCAGTAAAATGATGGTGATTCAAAATTCCAAAACTCATACTATTGAAACAGAAAACATACTGAGTAACAAGTGTTCTTGGGTGAAAAACATCAAAGTAGATCTTCTTGAGCACAGTGGAAGCATAAAGGAGAACCCTTCAATCGATTGAATACCATTGGAAACAATTTTGAATAAATGGATTCAACACAATGAAAAGAAGGTAAAACCAAATAACAATGGCCTTGAAGCTCAAGGTGCATGGCATGCATCTTCTCCAGGGGAACTGTTGCAGGAACTATTGCAGAAGATATGCAAAATAATAAGTTGAAAAATAATGACTGGGAGCACATGAAAAAGATCTAATATGCTAGTTTCATTAATTCAAATGTTGGTGCAGCTCTGTTTGGAGAGAATTTTCTTGAAATAATCACCCAAAAATTAATGAAACAAAAGAAATGTCATTAAGAAGCCAATAAAGTTGAACCATCTCAAATGAATTTTTAAAAATGCATATGAAAAAAATGAGATTTATACTAAAAACCAAGATAATGAAGTGAAAGATATGGATGATAAAAGAGAACAATATAAGGACAGACGACAACAAAGAAGTACTCCCCATTCTGGATAACAACTCATAGGAAAAAGATGCGCATGTGTCAAGGTTGAATACTGTTTCATTTCAGGAGTGAAAGAAAATTGAAAAAAAATGAAAAACTGTAGATCATAGCATGATTGTGAAATAGAATCAAATTTCAAAATTGAAGGTCAAACAAGAAGCATTCACGAGATTGTATCATGAGATTGAAAATAACACAAACTTCAAAACAAGTTTATGCATAAGATGAAAAGAGTTTATGAATTTGAGTCCATGGAAACCATGTTAATGGCTGCAAGAGAAGAGGTCAAACGATAGAGAAATATGACGGATATACAGAGGTCTGAGTGATCATTATCTTTTCTGAAGATCTATGCATTCTGCATTCAATACTCTTGATTTTATTTCATACCTTTTCTTCACCCAAAAAAAAACAGAATTTGGTCAATCTTTTGGCTCAAATGGAACATAATAAAAAATTTCCCAGATTCCTTTCTTTCCAGCCAAAGAAATCCCAACAACAACCTGTCTGTGAAACAAAAAAGTTATTGTATCAACTATCATGTACAATTTTTCAACCATATGAATCATGCTATGGCTAAATGATTTATTGGATTGCAAGCTATCAGACAATAAGTAACTTAAGAAGAATGTGAGGATAACCAAAAGAGGAATAGGGATACCCGGCATTCGGCAAAGCCATCATAATAAGATCTCCTTCTCTAACACCAACAGAACCTAAGCGATCCGAGTTACGTATCTCCTTCCCATTGAAATAGAGCTGCTGCTGATGGAGGGTGACACTGGTCTGCAATCAAATTTTCCAAATAACTCGAAATTCTCCAAAAGTATTACAAAAATTAAAACTTTCCATGACACAAGGATTTCTCTAACAGCCCACCTCCACCTCAAGAAGTGCCTTCACATTCTCGACCTACAGGACATATGGATTCAACCATTGTCAGCAAGCATCATGAAGATTGACAGCACCAAAAAATTAGGGTTCCTGCACATTCTTACTGATTCATCTTGGTCGACGTCGAGGGTGATGAATTGCTCGTCCGCACTCATGACAGTAATCTTCATCGTGATCACCTCCTTCAACGGCAAGCGTAAGTTCGGTCTTATCGATTAATATAAGCGTTCGGTTGGATTCCCGGGGAAGATAAGAAGCGAATAGTGCCATCTCATGATAGTCAATATTTTTTCAACTTGCAGATCAAATTATTTCCTTCTATTTCTATATATCTAATATTTAAGTTTTAATATTTATTTGTGTAACTTTTTAGTATCTTAATTACATTAAAAAAACATTAAAAAAATGTTAATTTTAAAAAATTAATATTAATAAAAAATTTTAATATATTTTTAAGATTTTGCAGTCATATAAATAAATATTAAAGTTTAAATATTAGATTGGTAGATAAATAAGAATTAAATAGTATATATGTAAAATTCTATTTTTTATTTATATAATAATTAAAATTATTTTATTTATGCATTTAACAATAAAATTTTCATATTTATTTATATAACAAATAATATTTAAAATAAAATCAAAAATATCGCATTTATGTCATTCCTAACTAATTTTATGTATAGGAGAATATCATGAACTCATCTTCTACTTCACACGCTATCGGTTATGCCGATGACCCTTAGAATTGACATCTCCTGGCTATTTTTCTCGCCTAGTGCGACCTTATTTTAACTTCTTAATCGTTTCTTCACCATTAAGGGTTTTAGGATGCCGAGCAAGAGAACGAAAAAAATAAATCACATGGGCGAGAAGTAAATGAAGTAATAATTTTAGTACTTACAAAATTTTTGATAGTATGTAAATATGATAATTTTGAGCTTTATGCGTAACCCTTTTTTAAAGTGTTCATAATGTGCAAGATTTTTTAAATATATATTTCTATTTAATTGTGGTTTTTTTTTACGTATGATATGAAAAAAAAAATTCACATTTGGATATGATATACTAAGATAAATTTATTGAAGTTGGTATTCTTTTTTCAAAAAGTTAAAAATTTTATAGCAATGATAGTAATATGTAAACTCTTTTTTACTCTAACAATTCTACAATTATTTTAACAAATAGCTAGCCTTTGTGTGAGGTGATTTGGATGATTGAAGGAGTATGGGAGATTAAGGTTTTCTTTGGGACAACTTTCTTACTATTTTTTAAAATAAACTTTTAGTACAAAAATAAAAATTTGTGTGCTAAGAAGTTACTTTAAGAAGCACTAAAAAATCCATTTTATATAATTATTTAAAAATCCATTATATATATATATATATATATATATATATATATATATATATATATATATATATTTACTTTTTACAATTTTGCTCCAATGGAAATCAGGACTGCAATAGAATTTGTAATATTTAGGCTTCATTTGGACGATTTTCTTATTGCTTCATAAAACAATTTTTTAATACAAAATATTTAATTTTTGTACTAAAAAATTGCTTTAAGAAACAGTAAGAAAGCCGTCCCAAACGAAGCCTTAATATTAGTTTAAAACGATACAAAATATGTGTTATCAGAAAACAAAACAAAACAAAAAACAGAAGAGAAACAAAAACAGTATATAAACAGCATGCCAGCAAACTTATCAGTAATACTACAAACCATTCAACATTTCAATGTGCTGATTGCTGATAGAAACCAAAATCTCAGATTAAGTTTGGAACAATTTTTTTATTGCTTTCTAAAGTATTTTTTTAGTACAAAAATTTCTTAAACTAGAAATTTTTGTACTAAAAAATTGCTTTAGAAAGAGTAAGAAAGTTATCACAAACGAAACCTAAGAAGCTCGCAAAACCAATTATCCCAAGTTTCAGAAACCGAATTTACCACTTAAACATCTCAATATATCAGCTCTCGTATTAACATAAGGAAATCAGTGCTTGTGCTAAATCATACAGTTCAAACTCACCTTAGAATGAGTAATCCTTACGATCAACATTCACATCATTCAATTCCATCTCAGCCAAGCATTCCTCTGCACTCAAAGGAGGAAGCTGTCTTGTCCTCCTCCTCAAATTATGTTTGTGCCAGTCGCTTTTGAAGTGCTCTCTGTACTGTTTAACGTCTCCCACAATTGTATCACATGTGCTGCATTTGTTCTGCTTGACTTGTTCTTCACCGCTTTTGTTGTCAGTTGAGATATTATTGCTCATAATTTTCTCTCGCAGCTCGACTACAGATTCAGTCTCTTGGACAGAACTTGGTTCAGCGTCTTTTGTATCGTCATACTGCTGGTAGACATTGGTATCCCCCTCTAGAAATACAGAGACCGCAAGTATTTCCAACTTCCCTTGAAAGCCCCGAACCAAAGCATCGCAATCTCGAAAATGTCCTGGGTCTATTTCACAGACCTGAGCCAAAGATCATAAATAGAAGAAAAAAAAAGCTAATTCAGAGATGGGAAGGACTGAGAAAAACAGGAGCAGATGAATGGCTTCATTTTGAAAAAATGGTGCAGTAAAGAAAAAAACTTATTTCTGCATGGCAAAAGAACTGCTAAGGATGTTTATAAGAATAGCATTCATTGCCCAAATTTATTATAATTGAAAACTTGGCTCAAGATTTTTGGAAGCTTCATCTTTCTGCCCACCTCTTTGCAGATGTTTAAATACTAATTTTATTGAAATAAAAGATTTAAAAAAAAAAGTGAGAAGAGTGGCCAAGGTATAATGGGTTGAAATGGGCTAAGCAAAAGTGGGTTGAATGAGCATTTTCCTTTCTACAACGTATACTGATAGAAAGTTCATACCTTATAAAGCAAGCAGAGTCGCGCACTAATTTTAAAACATCTTTCTTTTATGTATAGATAAAGCTAGAGGGGGGAAGTTTTCAAAAATTTCCTTACCAATTCTACCCCATTCTTTAACCTGAATGCCAAAAATGTCCCTCCCAAAACGATTAAATAGCCCATCTTCTGTAAAAAGTTACGGAAATATATCAGTAGTGCTCCACTCATGTAGATTCTATATAGTATATATTAATTAGGGGGCCTGATAGCGCATATTTCTTCCTAGATATGATAACAAGTTCCATCATACAATAATTTCTTTTGTGGAATGGCGAGCTATTTGGTGGTCAGAGGACCCCAAAGGTTCAAAAAATCCTTGCACTTACCTCCAAAACTTGAATGCCTTCCACTTGAGATCGACTTTGCTCTACAACTCTCTTTGAGTCGATCCCAGCTCACTAATTATACTTCTACCGAGCTCAATTCCATCCACCCTTTGGCAGCTAAAGGTGAGCTGAGAGGGACTATCAGAGTTGTGTTTCGCCACTAGCAAGCTCATTGTGCTACCAAAGAAGTGGTTATAGAACATTCGACTCAAATTTAAAAGAATATGTTACTCCAAGTCCAGGGTATAGCAACACATGACAATAATCCAGACATAAAACTATATAGTCTTAAAAGGAGGACATTCAAATGAAGTTTTAGACGCAAGAGTTGGTGTTCCTATTATATAGACTTGGAGTATTACATTTTTAATCTAATACAGATCACATGTTACTTCAATGCCCACATCTTCAGTAGCACAGCAGGCTAACCAGCGGTTGAAAAACGATGCCATGTGTTCATATCAGCTTACCTTCGGCCATTGTGTAGCTCCGAAAAATTAGCTTTTGGGTGCCACAGCCTCTCCGTGTATCTTCAGTGAGAGTTTTGACGAATTAAATTCTAGAGAAAATTTTCGGAAGAAAATTAGATAGAAATAAAATACTACCAAGAGATTTCACCATCATTCTTTAAAATCAAAATTTTGGTTTCTTATAGACGCAAGCCCCTATATAGTTAATTACCCCTCCCAAAAACGAGAGAATACTTTTGATTAAGACTAATCGCTAAGCAGATATTAAATACCCATTATATAATAGCAGTAGACTTAAATATTTAGGGTTAGAAATTTATCACCGTGCATTAAAAGCGAATGATGAGGGGAGTGATAACGAATTTGATGAAGATCCCATGGTTCTATCATCCAGGTTTGTCATGGTTCCAAGTCGACTTAGTCAGAGGAGAAAGACAACCCAACTTGACCGAATGATCATTGTCAACAATCATAGGTTGCTTCATAAAAAATATCTTATAGACTTGGAGTGAATATTTGACTGGGGACGAATTCAAGTTAACCTTAGCTAAAAAAAGGTTTTGCGCCCTATCAATTATATTCTATGATTTATTACTCAAGGGCTTTAGCCATTAAGGAGCATATGAGTTTTAGCCCTGATCGTAATATAGTGAAGCACTTGGGCCAAACCATCGATATTGTGAAGCTGTTTGATCAAACCACCGGTTCCTTACTAGTAGAAAATTGCTCGAGACTGAATCTTAGTGATATTCTCGACTGAATATTCGTTCTTTGTGAGATAAAATTATTCTTGAATGCATCACCCTCGCCAAATGATTGCGGAGGGTGGATGAATTTTACTTTAAATTGTTAGTAATTTTTTTAATATTAATTTTTAATAGGAGTTGAATTTCAAAATTTTTGATAGAATTTGATAAATGACCCTCTAATTGAAATTTGCTCTCAACATAGCCATCATCAGGGTGATATTGAGATTATTTGAAAAATATATGTATTTTATTGTAGATTGGAAGCATTTAAGATGATAGAGTCTCATCTGATTGAGATTCACTTTCAATGTGATCATCATCGGGGGTATATTATTGTTATCCTAACATTGTCAACTCCGCCCACTTGCTAGCAGAGGATCGGGTTCGATTTAAGTTTACATTGAATTTTGATGATAGGATCCCCTCCGATCGATATTCACTGTCAACGCAACTATCATCTAAGATGACATTAAAGTCATTTAAAATTGTTTAAATTTTCATTGGGGTTTGAATGCATTTAAAAGGATGGATTCCCCTCTAGGGGAGATCAACTTTCAACATAGCTATTATCGGGATTTTAAATAATTCATATTTTTGTTATTTGAAACCTTTCAATGTTGTTTACCCGCTAACAGATTATCGGGTTCGACGGCAAATTTTTGTAAATTATTAGGCGAATTCTGAAACCAAGAGTTTGTATTTTGTAATGAATTTCTTTTAAAGAGGTTTAAAAGGCCTAATATGAATATTAAAATTAAGTATCTTATTTGATTTTATGATTACTTTGTTTGATTCCTCAGGTTGAATGACAATGCTTCCCTGATGTTCCAAATGCATTCTTTCTTATGACAGATCTTTCTCTTGGATTGGAACTTCGGCTTATTAACTGTTTTGACTTTTTTTTTAAAGAGAAAGCAAGACTCATACAACAGAATGGCTGTGGAGTTGCAACGTCGCCGTCCAGATATCTTCCAGCGTGTTACTGAGGCATTCTCATCAGGAGATGAGATTCTTCCACCATGGGAGAATTGATGCAGTCAAGGCTAACTATTCGATGTTTTTTTTTTACTTGTGTTTCTAGCTCTCTTTCTCCTGTGGCTTTTCGTTTTCCCTATTGTCCACTAAGTTTTCCTGTTGTCTTCTCGTTTTCCCTGTTGTCTACTCGTTTTCCCTACTAACTGCTTGAATTCCCTGCTGTTGTTTGGTTTCCCCATGTGGCTGTGTGGTCTTCCCATGTGGTTGTTTTGTTTTCCCATATTGGCTGCTCGATTTTCCTGTTGCTTTCTTGGTTTCCCTGCCGCTGGATACTCGTTTTCTTTGCTGTTTTCTTGGTTTCTCTGCGGTTGGCTGCTCGGTTTCTTCCCCTTGCTGATCCCTGTGATGTTTGCTTTGACTTCTCCATGTATGGGCTGATTTGGAGGGATTTTAGTGGTTGTTTTGGTGTCACATTTATGTGAGATAATAAATGCCCTTCCTCCTTCTTCTCCTATAAATTGGAGCTAAATTTCTTTGTTAAAAGAGAGAGTGAGATGTGAGGAATTTTTGGAATGTGAAACCTACAGGTTTGTCGTAGCTTGCAAGTTATCCTCTTCTACCTTCCTTCTTATATTTCGTCTCAGACTTCTATCTATTCTTCTCTCCACGGTTCTCATTCCACCAGTATCTTTCTTCTCGAAAATTTGATTAGTCGTAAGTTGTGTTGTGTCCTTTTTATTTGAAGTTGTAAGGTGTTGTTGTGTCCTTTTCTATTAGAAGTTGTAAGCATTGCTGTGTTCCGTTTTAAGGTGTTTAGTTTGCATACCTAGCGTTCTCTTACTTGGTTCAGAGATTTCTAGATTGCATCATATCATGTTTGCTACAAGTCTCCTATTCTTGCTTGTAGGCGAGATGAAGTGTTCGTATAAAATTTCCTTTTCACACCCATAGGCAACTTGTGGTGTGCATTACATATTCCATGCTCATGCTCTTAAGAAAGCCTTGTGTCCATTACAAGTCTCCCAATATTGTTCGTGGGCAAGTTGCCGGTTTCATTAAAAGTTCCATGCTGATGTTTAATTTTATTCATTCAAAGCAACGTGTTACACCTCAGTGTTTTCGTTTATGTCGTCGTCGTGCATTTGAGTTTTTTGTTCATTGCATTTAGTTTAATAGGTTATTCTCAATGGTCTCATGTTCACTGAAAAATTGGACAGCCACCTGACGGCTCCTTCGTATAGGGAAAATTTTGGGGAGTGTTAAGGCTTACAGCCATGCTTATAAAGAAGCAGGACGGTCGGTGTGAAGCTACACCACAATCGAGGGTCTTTTTTCCCAACATGCTTATCGGAAGCGTGTGGGTTCTTCAACACCTGTGCGAGCAAATTTCTCCGCTGAGCTAAAATAACGTGAACAAGTACTTAAATTTGTAGGTTTTCCAGCCATATTGGAACAAAGTGAACGAGTACTTAAGCTCAGCAGGTTTTCTCCGCTACGCTAGAACAAATTGAATGAATACAAAGTTTCCCAGCCGCATTGGAACAACACAAACGTGTACTTATTTTGGATTGTTTTTTAATTAATACCTTGTGCAAGGTGGGCGATGATGACGAGGTGGGGGAGGGTAAAAAACGCACAATTTTCTCTTGCTTTTTTTTTTTGTTATTTTCTCTTTTTTTGTATTTCTCTTTTTTGTAATAATAATAACAAGCACCTAGATCATGACATCCTCTAGAAAAATGAGACAAGCATTTGGACACCACGATTTCATGCTCTCTATTTTGTGGCTCAAAAATTTCACTTTGAACGCATAGGCTCCATGATTGGGCAATAGCATGCCCCATGCTAGCCACTAGAGCTTCCACGCCTCCAAATATGTTATTTTCATCGAATTTTGCTCAAATAGATACAATATGCTTGTTTTGCTCATTACGTACAGGAAAACCACCAAAATATATATATTCAATAAATTCAATTTGTAGCTAATTTCTAAATTTAAGTGCAATAAATGCGAAAATAAAATATCTAAGACAGTCAAATAGCATAAAAATCATATGTATCACCGCCTTTCAACTAGGTCCCATTTGTGCTTTGTGCAAACTTCTTACAACATACCAGATTTAGTATGTCCAATTATATAAGGAATTGTGTTAAGGTGCCGTACCTAACTTGCTCAATTACTCTGATGGGACGGGACAAGCTATGGCTAAATTAAGCTTAGTCAGCTGAGCTAAACCTAATCAATAGAGCAGATTTTTTTGAAGGCACCTTACCTGCTATAAGTCACTAGCATAGCAGCTAAGGACATGATAGAGTAGTCAACTCTGACTTCATTGCTTAGCATTAACCCAATCAAAGTAGCATGTCCTTCATGCCGTCTAGTTGTACCGATGCACCAATCCTGGGCTAGTGTTTAATAATGATTCTAAACTAGGGAGTGAGTATGTCGCAAGATAAGTCTTCTTAATGGTGGTTGTAGGAATTTCATCTAAATCTTCATGGGCATCCATGTAAACAAGCCTAATCTTCCCCATGGAATCAATTGTTTTTGCTACTCACATTGGGGTGGTTAGATGGGTGGAATAACCTAAGTGAGCAAAACTAGGAATATTTCAACATAAGAAATGATGGAAACTTATGGCAAGGAGAAAAGGAGAACGTCATGAAAAACCAAAAAAAAAGGTCCATGCAATAAATATACCTTAAATTTGAAATAGATTAAAATCAATTGTAGTTGTAGGATCTACATTAAAAATCAAATTTAAAGTAGCAAAACAAAAAGAAAATTTTATGCATAAAAATGATGGCTTGATGAGAAAATAATAGAATAAAAAGATAATTGAAGGAATCATCGGGATCTTCTTGGGCAGCCACACGAGTCTGATCTTCCCCATTGAAGGAATCATTTCTGCTGCACTCACAAGGGCAATTACATGGGTGGAAAGAACTGTGTGTGAATAAAACTAGGGATTTTTCGATATGAAAAACGATTGAAACCTATGGCAAGGTGGAAAAAATAAAAAGCCGTGAAAAGTAAAAGAAAAAAGGCCCATGCAATAAATATATCTTAAATTTGAAATGAATAACATAATTAAAAAAAATCAAATTTTGATATACCTGCATTAAAACCAATTTTGAAGCAGGAAAACAAAAAGAAAAGGTTTATGTATTAAAACGATGGCAAGGTGGAATGAAGGACATTGAAAAGAAAAAGAAGAAGGTCCATGCACTAAATATACCTTAAATTTTAAATGAATACAATAATTAAATGAAATCAAATGCCATATTGTAGGATTTGCATTGAAACCAAATTTGAAGTGGGACAACAAAAAGCAAAGTTTTATATTAAAATGATAGCTTGATGTGAAAATAATAGAAAAAAAAAATAATTGAACAATACAAAAAGATGAAAATAAATGTAAAATAAATAACAATAACCAGGAAATAAAGCGCTGCGGCAGACACAACTCCAAAGGCTCTTCTTTGAGCATCACTTAGAATCCAGGTTTACATATCTATGGCAAAGTGAAATTTCACCATTCAAAAGAACAGCATAATTCTAAGGATACCTATTTATAGAGTAGGCCGTCAAATCAAACCCACTCCTTACTAGCCAATATGAAATAATTATAACCAAAAAAAAAAACATAAGGGAAAAATATCTAAAAAAAATCATACGAGTACAGCCCTTTGTATCTTCACTCAGTTTAATTTGCAAAGTTTGAGACTTACAATGGTTGGCATTCCACCTGATGCATCTTTTAAGACTACATTCGCATTCCAGCCACCAAGCTTTTCCATTAGAGTAGAAAGGTTTCTTTCTGGTACAATAAGCCGCAATCTCATAGGAGCTCTTTTTATTGGAAAATGTTCTTGAAGCTCTTTAATAACTTCCAAAGCCTACAATATCAAGCAAAACGGGAGTAAAATAGGAGTTTAGAGATATCGTGGCTTCAACAGCAGTAGCAGCACCCTATTAATCCACATCTAACACCAAAATTCTTCATGCAGAAATATGTTAGATTTGGCCAACTTCAATTATCACAACTCAATGAATTCCAAATAATTAATAACGTAACTACAGATTAAAGAGAGGTCTTCTAATAAATCTACTCTTAAATACGGGCAGGCCAAGAATTAGGCAGTAATTCTATCCAAGCCGTGCAGTTTAAAGTTCCGCATACTTTTAACTTGCAATAATAAAGAATCCAATATATATAGGCCCGATTTAATTTAAATGTATTACAAAATCTGCTTTCTATAGCCCTATATATGAAGGAGCAATCTGTAAAACTAAATGACTCTCCCCCTATGCTTCAATTTTCTTATGTAGATGGAAATTATTGTGAAATATGACAGGTATAAGGGCAAAAAAATAAATTTAATGTTCTCAAGGTATTTATCAGGAAAACATGTTTCAACAAAGTATATGAAGTACATTCCAAAAAACTATTCATTAATATCATTCATCATAATTTAAATGAAAAAACCTTATCAAAAAGGATGGTACCTGTTTCTTAGAACTACTATGAGGATCAATGGCAAAATGTATTTCATGCATCAGCCGTTCAATCATGCTGATAGTGTAAGGACGTTGTGTTTCAGGATTTATGGTCTTCTGCATCACAATTGTTGCAATATCCCTAAACTGGCTCGATAGTTGCGATTCCCTCTCCTTACCAGCAACTTGAAGCTCTCCCTTCTCCAAAATCTGGTGATTTCATAGAAAAGCATGATCAAACTAGTATTCATAACAATGTAAATAGAATTTCAATGGTTGAACAACCCTCAGTCAAATAAATATAGCATTAATGTCTTGTAAAAGAGCAACAGTATATCCATTTAATTATCAAAATAGATAGTTACATAGTTATGAAAAATTAAAAAAATAAAATAAAATAAAAAAGATGCAGAACACCAAAACTGCTAGAGAATCAAATCTGAAAGGACGTTTTCTAAGAATGGGTGTTAAAAAAGAATTAAGCAAACAATTTCATGTAAACTCAAGGCGGCTATTAATAATGTTATGATTGGAATAAGAGCAACACATTATGAAATGGAATAAGAATGTTTTCAAAGTATAAACAAAACTTAAATTGTTGCGGAATTAATAATGCTAAAAAACTGACGAGTAAGAACGTGAAAATAGGCTTATATTTTGAGATGGTTAATCCTGAAGGCATGCCAAACTAAAATGACAACTAAACATCTCACCTCTTTGCATATGACTGATTGATCAGTAGTTTTAAAAGCTTCATATAACTCCTTTGATTTTGCAAGGATTCCTTTTGAAACATTTGAATAAACGGTATGCGACTGCAATACTTCATCCAAATCTTTTTCTCTGCAGAACATACCAAAAAAAAAAAACAGCATTTCATAGGGTAGCGTACAATGGAAAGCAAAAGATTTGCCAAGACGTTGGAAAAATAAAATTACTAAAACAATTAGACACTTATAGCATAGATAAAAATTGAAAAAGAAAAAAAAAAAAGAACTGATGTTGAACAAGGTGTTCAAATTCAATCAAAATTTATATATTTTTAAATTTAAATTAAATTTTAAATTTTAAAGTTAAGTTAGCTGTTCAAAGTTGGTGAAGAAAGTTTGTAAGAAAATTGAAAGCGAGGCTGGATGATCATCACCATCATATGCATGTGATTAGACTTTTCATGTACAACTAGACCAAAAGTTGTCATGCAAGCCAAGTGATGCCTTACAGATCAACATCCCAAATATAGTTTCAAATACAAGACGAAATGGTTAGGCCCTCCTCCCTCCAAATGAAAATTCAACTGAAGAGGGCCAGAGGCGATTCCATATAAGCGCACATTCATTTTTAAACCACCTGCCTCCTCCTTTCAAATTTTGATATTTTTATTTATTTGGTGCATTTTTCTTTCGAATGTTGTAAATTAGTTGTGAGCATCCCATGCATATTTAATATGATGGAAATATATGAAAATTATTATTTGGTTCTATAAAAAGTTTCCAGGACTTGGAAATCTTACTCCACTAGGTGCTGAAACGGTAACCATGGAAATTTGATGACTTCCACGATCATGGAAGACTTGGTAACCAATCATGGATGCATTTTTTTATTACTTTATTGAATTTCTAACCCTTGCACATCCCTATCCATATCTTTCATCTTCTTCTTCACCATACCATGAAAACCCACAAAAAATCTCATGATTCAAGGTCTCATTCCAAACCTTAGAATGTGTTTTGGAGGTTAATGAAGGAAAGAGGGGTGTGTAAGAGGTTTTGAAGGTGAAGGAGAATGGCTAGTGTTCACTTGGGGGATGTGAAGCCTAGAAGAAGACAAGTGTTCCTTTGAAGAGTAAAACTTGGGCCTTGGGAATTTTCATCTTCTTTAGTGGTAGTATCTATTTTCTTTCTTAGGGAGATAAAGGTGGAAATGCAAGTATTGACCTCAATACCTGCTCCAAAGTCAGGATGAAAACAAAAAGCAAAAGGCAAAACATTGTATGAAATTCATCCGAAATGTATTGACCAAAATTCCAAATCACTGAAACGACCAAGATCAACACTTAAATTAGCCAGGGTTATCGATCAAAAATCAAAACTTAACACACACGCGAATTAAGGCAGAATCAATGTATACAAACAACGAGGATTCGGTGAGAGAGTCGAGGCATGATTAATATATATATATATATATATATATATATATATATATATATATATATATATATATATATATATGAATGTTTATTATTAATTTTAAAATTAGCATTAATTTTTATTTTTAAAAATTAACTATAATAATAATACTAAATACTCTAACCCTAAACCCCCCTTCACAAATACCTCTCATTCACTCATCTCACTGCACTCAACACCCCAGACAACACTCATGCCACTCACAAACTCACGCAAACAAGAAAGACCACCACTCTCCCTTCATCTCTCCCTCTCCCCTGCACGCCAAAGGTATAATGCTCGTAGCTTTTAAAAACTCCTAAAACAATGGTTGTGACCAGTTTGATGAAACAAGCGGAACCCTTGCATGCTTTTCTTTGCCGACAGACAAAACTCATAGGTGAAGCTTGCAACGCATCGTGTGAGCCCCATGCGCTTAGCACAACAAGATAAAATTTAAGTATCCTTGACTGTCTTTTTTACAGGAAAGAAAACAATCCAATTTGCAAATAGATATCCGAAGACCCATGTATTGATTTTCTTGGCTGGTGGGATTGAAAACTATGGTCGTGATGGTCACCCAACACCGACCATGCACGCCCTTTTTGGTGTAATGAGAAAACCCAACATACCCGATGAAACCCCAACACAAGAAATTCCTCTATCCATATCATGGGATTCTATTATTCATATTGGTAATCCTGATTACAAGAATTCCTCTATCCATTAATACAGCAATGAATAAAATCAAGAGATCTCTCAAAATCAAGTGGGTTGAAATGGAGACCATGATATGCAAAACAAGCAGAATTACTAGCATTTTTAAGGATGTGGACAACGAGGTGAAGTCCACCCAAATGAATACCTCCGAAAAAAGATCCCTCGCCACCCCATATTGACAATCAAGCGAATTAAGCATTCAGCCTTGGATAGTAATTTAAGTTAACACTCATCTTTCGATTATGAAATTATAAGACAGTTTATTGGGGATCGAATTGAAGCATTGAAGTGTCTGCATGTGATTTGGACTCTTCATATATTGGCAGGTACTCAAAAGAGATATTGTCGTCTCCATATACCAATGTGTGACTGAGCTTATTATTCTATTCCTCCTCCACGATTCTAATATTGTTCAGGACACAGTTACCATTAAATTCTAACGGAACAGAATGTAAGAATCACGAATTTCGAAACGGATCTTCACGGAACTGTAGCTAAGTATCACAAACAATGGAAACAAAAGACATAGGTTTAGGGTTTCATACACTCCCGATCGCCATGAAAGAACCTTGTTCTTATAGCAGGCGATCTCGAACCGCATGCCATGTTTCTTGAGGCGGACAATGGCAACGTTCGTCAGCCTCTTCTGTCCGATGGGCTGAACCAAAGTCTTCGACATCTCCCTCAAGCTTCCTTTTATCACGTCTTGCAATCAGGGGCTGTTTGGTATCGGATTTACAGCGGGATTTAAGCGGGATTTACGCTAACTCCAGCCAAACGGTTTTTGTGCGCGCGTTAAATTCCGGCGATGGATAAATCCCGGATTTAAGGATTTACGGCACAAATCCGGGATTTACTAAATCCCTCGGTTCGGCGGATTTACGGGATTTGGCCGAAGAAGCGCGCGAACGGGAGAAAGTTAAGCGAGCTCCCGTTCTTGCTTCCGATCAAACTGTCGTAACTTCTGATCCGACAGGAAGGAAAAGTCGTCGAAGGAGCGTAGTCGAACAGCCACGAAGGAGCCGAAGAAGCGAGGCGTGCAATCTCTACACCTCCGGCGAAGCAACGAAGCCGAACAGCAACGACGAAAAGAAAAACCCTACACGCCTCTAAGTTATTATTGATTAATTTAATTAATATAATTTAAAAATTAATAATTAAGTAAATTAATTAAATAATTAATCATATAATTAGTGTATAAATTAATTATCTAATTTAAATTAATTGAGTAATTAATAATTAAATATTAATATTATTAGCTTAGTTTATATATCTTAAAATATATATTATTAAATATATAATTAATAGTGTAAATAAAAATTAATGAATAGTAGAATTCTAAAGTAATTAATGAGATTATTGATAATATAATTTATAATTAAAACAAACTAAATAATACTTACATAACTAATAAATTATTAGTTAAGTCACTAGTGATTTCAAAATAACTAGTAGGATTAAATATAATTTCAAATAGAATAATTACTATATACTATTATAAATAATAATTAAATAATCTTTTTATTAAAATATTTAAATGATTAATGAGATAATTAATATGAATAATTAAAATTAATTAAATAATACTTTGAAATTAATTAAATTATTAGTAGGAGTATTAGTTAAATAATTAGTTATTTAAAAAAATTAACTAATTAATTAGATATTTATTAATATAATTAGATATCAAATACTTATTAGATTAACACATAAACAAGTAATTTAATAAATAATATTATAATTAGTAATTAAATAATTTAATAATTAAGCTAATATCTAATTAAATTATTTATCATTATAATTTGTTAACTAAAATTAAAATTAAAATTAATAAGTAACTTGTACTTATCATATTATTAAATTTATAACACATTAATTTAATTTTTAAATATAAATTTAATTTTTAATTTATAATTAACTTCTTCGCATTTAAATCTCTAACTGTCATAAATCCTGAAATATATTACCAAACAATTTCTCAGGATTTAACATGATTTAACATTTGTCATACCAAACAATTTTCAAGGTTTAACATCCTCGGAATTTACTAAATCCAAATTTATAGGATTTAGTAAATCCCACTTTTTGTCAAATAACCCCTCAAAGAAAAAAAATGAGCTTTGTTTTCCGAGGCGCTTATCAGTCTCAATTTCAAAAGAGATACCGTCGTCATCATATACGAGTGTGTGATTGTGCTTATTATTCTATTCCTCCTCCACGATTCTAATATCGTTCAGGACACAAGTACCATTAAATTGTACCAGAACAGAAGGTAAGAATCACGAATTTTGAAAGCCGAACGGATCATCTAAATTCACGAGATTATTGACGGAACTGTAGCTAAGTATCACAAACAATGGAAACAAAAGATATAGGTTTAGGGTTTCATACACTCTTGATCGCCATGAAAAACCTTGTTCTTATAGCAAGCGATCTCGAACTGCATGCCATGTTTCTTGAGGCGAACGATGGCAATATTCGTCGGCCTCTTCTATCCGATGGGCTGAACCAAAGCGTTCGACATCTCCCTCAAGCTTCCTTTTATCACGTCATGCAATCAAAGAAAAAAAAGAACTTTATTTTCCGAGGCACTTATCAGTCTCAATTTTTACTCCGGGCCTATTTGGATTCTAAAATTATTCTGAATTGAAGCAAGGTTTGAGTTAAATCATGCCAAACGCAAAAAAATGCAAAGTTCAATTTCACCGCAAGTCTAACCTTGCTTCACAGCATTTTGATCAAAATTTTACACTATGTATCAGCAATAATTAAATATATTATAAAATAATTTTAAAACTCTCATGTTCAACAAACAACTTATTTGTCCAACCAACATCCAGTCAGCATTTAAAAATTTTCAAAATTCTTTAAAAAAATAAAAGTGATGTAGCAAGTTGTTGTAGAACGGGTAACTTGCTACCGTACACTTTTATATTTTTACATTTTTTTTTTATTTTTTAAATCAAATTTATATTTTTCAAATCAAATTTATATTTTTTAAATGAAAAAGTTAATTAAATTTAATCAAAATAACCTCACAAGTTGTTGCGTCCTGGAATATTTGCGATGGTAGAGAAATATAAAGCTTAGCGTCTTAGCATTGTACAAAGATCCAGCATGCAGTCAGATAAGAGAGAGAGAGAGAGAGGGTGTTGCATTCACATGAGACACTAGAATTTTTACATGGAAACCCCTGAAAGAGCAAAAACCACGAGGCCTAGCCCAGTTTGAATGAATACACGAGTATTTGCAGTTGATTACAAATGAGGCCCTCCGTTTGGGGGAAGGACTTGGCTTGATATAGCCAATATACATCATATAGAGTGCATTACATGGTGGGAATCAATATATACATGTTTGTTGGATCAGCTGACCATAGTTGGCAGGCGACGAAGGTTGGAAGGACCGTAGTTAGTGGGAGTCAAGGGTCAGAAAGATCGTTGTCTGGAGATGGAGGTCGAAAGGACCGTAGTTGACAGACGTTGCAGATTAGGAAGACCGTAGTCTGATGGCAGAGGTCAGGAGGACCTTAGTTGGTCGGGCGACAGAGGTCGGAAGGACCGTAGTTAGCTGACGTTGCAGGTCATAAAGACCGTAGTCTGATGATAGAGGTCGAAATGACCTTAGTTGGTCGGGCAACGGAGGTCAGAAGGATCGTAGTTAGCTGACATTGGAGGTTAGAAAGATCGTAATAGGTGACGAAGGTTGGAAGGGTCGTGTCGACAGGAGACGGGGGTCAGAAAGACCATTGATGCAAGACAGTGGTCTAGCAAAAGTTTGAGCCTCACGTGATAGTCCGATAGATGTCCGGGTCTTAGGTGGTGGTCCGGCAGATGCCCGGGCCTTAGATGGTGGTCCAACCGGACATAGGGCGTCGAACGGTGGTCCAGCGGAGCTCAAGATGCCAAATGGTGGTCCAGCAGGACTCAGGGCATCAAGCGGTGGTCCGATAGAGCTTAGGATGTCAGGTGATAGTCTGGCGGGACTCAGGGCATCAAGCGGTGGTCTAGTGGAGCTCAAGACGTCATATGGTGGTCCGGTAGGACTCAGGGCGTCAAGCGGTGGTCCGGCGTAGCTTAGGATGTCAGGTGGTGGCCCGATGGGACTCAGGGCATCAAGCGGTGATCCGGCAGAGCTAAGGACGTCAGGTAGTGGTCCGACAGGACTCAGAGCGTCAAGCAATGGTCCGGAAGAGCTCAGGATGTCAGGTGGTGGTCCGATTGGACTCAGGGCGTCAAGCAGTGGTCCGGCATTGCTTAGTACGTTAGGTGGTGGTCCGGCAGGACTTAGGGCGTCAAGCAGTGGTCCGGTGGTGCTAAGGACGTCAGGCGGTGGTTCGGCGGAACTCTGGCGGTGGTCGAGGAGGAGTAAGAAGGCAAGAGCAATATCCAATCTCTCTCTTTTCTCCTTAGGATTAGGGGCCCATTTCCAAGAGAAGAGGGGGCTCTATTTATAAATTTCTAAGAGTGGTGTAGCACGTAAATAGGAGGGAAATCAAGGGTAATTAGGGAGTGATTTGAATGGACGTCCGATGTTCAATCCCTTGATTGTGGACCATTCGATGGATATTTAAAGGTCTTAGAGATATCAGAATTCAAGGATTTTTGGCTCATTGGATTCGTCTCGTCGAGCCGCTCGATTCGACTATAAACATGTTATGTTTGGAAATCGTTTGGTAATCCAAATTGTGATTTGAACCTTCCAACAGTGCTTCGGGTCCTTGATTTGGATCAAGGACCCATTTGGGCTTGGATTGAGTCGCATGTAGTGTCGTTGGGTTCGTGTTTCCAACACGTTCAGTTCGACTGTAAGTTTGCTGAAATCCGTGTTCGAATGATCCTAATTTTAATTTTGGAAGATTTCGACTTGATTTTGCCTCGAGATTCGTGTTCGATCTTGATAATTTTTTGACGATATATCAGTTGTCCCCCTATTTTTGGACGTTGAAGCTCTACGAGTCCGAAAATAAGTGTTACAGCCTTCACAGAATTTTTTGACGTGACTTGAATTTTTAAAATAACCAATCTTGCTTGTAGAGGTTCTGAACTGCTTCAAAAGTGTCAAAATTGAGTCCGGAATATTGAAAAATGATTTCAGGGACCTCAAAAATATCCGATTTGACCTTTCTGGGCCACAAATTGGACCTGGAAATGGTTCGGGACGAACCAATCGCCACCGGTCACCACCGGCGGTCGCTGCGCTATAGCCACGCCCACAGGGCCCGCCCAGCTGCCCACGCTTCTGCGGGTGCCTGCCCGTGCGCCTGCCTGCGCTCTCCGCACGACTACCCGTGCTGCCCGGCTCAAGCCACGGCTGGCTGACGCGGCCCACTAGCCGCATAACCGAGGCTTGCAGTTGGGTTAACCGCCGGCAGTGAGCTAACCGCCAGCCAAAAAAAAATTTTCATAACTTCCTTGGCCTCCTATAAATACCCCCCTTAGGGTATTGAAACTCTTGCACCTCCCCTCCTTCTCCTCTTTTTTCTTTCTTTCAATTGAGGCCTTCCCCTAGCCCTATACAGGCGACATCCCCCTGTCCAGGCCTAAGGCCCCTCTCTGCAAGAAGGAAACTCCTCCATCTCTTCCTTTCTTTCAGTTGAGGCCTTCCCCTAGCCCTACATAGATGGCATCCCCTATGTATTCTCAGGGCCCCTCTCTATAAGAAGGAGGATTCTCCCTCTCTTCTTCTCACGCTGAGGCACTCCCCTAGTCCTGTTCAGGTGGTATCCCCTGTCCAGATCTAGGGCTCATCACTGAGTAGGAATTTCCCCTTCCTTCTTTGAGAGATCCTTGTGTTATATGGAAGTCCGGCCGTGGATAAAAGTCCGATGTCAGGAAGAAGTTCAATGACGGGTGGAATTCTGCGTCTGGTAGAAGCCCGATGAAAGTCCGACGAAGGGTAATAGTCTAACGACAGGTAGAAGTCCGTCGGTAAGTGATAATTTGGTGTATGGTAGAAGTCTGACGAGAATCTTATGACAAGTAGAAATCCAGCGACCGTATGAAGTTGAGCGTCGGATATAATTCCGACGAAAGTCGCGTGACGAGCAGAAGTCCGTCGGTGGGAGGAAGCTCGGCGTCATATAGAAGTCCGGCGAGAGTCCTATGACGGGTAGAAATCCAGTGACCGTATGAAGTTGAGCGTCAGGTAGAATTCCAACAAAAGTCCCGCAACGAGCAGAAGTCTGTCGACGGGAGGAAGCTCGGCATCGTGTAGAAGTCCGATGAGAGTCCTGTGACGGGTAGAAATACAGTGACCGTAGAAAGTTGAGTGTCAAGTAGAATTCTGACGAAAGTCCCACGATGAGCAGAAGTTCGTAACTGGAGGAAGCTCGACGTCGTGTTGAAGTCCGGCGAGATTCCTATAACGGGTAGAAATCCAGCGACCGTAGGAAGTTGAGCATCAGGTAGAATTCTGACGAAAGTCTGGTGATGAGTAGAAGTCCGTCGACGGGAGGAAGCTCGGCATTGTGTAGAGGTCCAACGAGAGTATTGTGACGAGTAGAAATCCAGCGACCGTAGGAAGTTAAGTCTTGGGTAGAATTCTGATGAAAGTCCCGTGATGAGCAGAAGTCCATCGGCTAAAGGAAGCTCGGAGTCGTGTAGAAGTTCGGCGAGAGTCCGTTGATGGGCAAAAGTCCGACGACGGGTAGAAACATAGCGTCGGGTAGAAATTTGACGAGGGTCCTGTGGTGGGCAGAAGTCCGGCGTCGGGTAGAAATTCATCATCTGGTGGAAGTCCAATGAGGGTCCGGTGGTGGACAGAAGTCTGACATCGGATAGAAGTTCAGTGTCGGGTGGAAAATCCGACGAGGGTCCTACGGTGGGCAGAAGTTCGACGACCGATAGAAATTCAGCATCAGGTGGAAGTCTGACGAGGGTCCGGTGGTGGGCAGAAGTCAAGCATCAGGTAGAAGTTCAGCGTCGTGTAAAAATTCGACGAGAGTCCGACAGCAGGAAGAAGTCTGACGACCAGTAGAAATTCAGCGTCGGTTGGAAGTCCAACGATGGTCCGACGGCGGGCAGAAGTCCAGCGTCGGGTAGAAATCCGACGGCACTCCGGCGACGGGCAAAAGTCTGACGACCGATAAAAATTCAGCGTATGGTGGAAGTCCAATGAGGGTTCGACGGCGGGCAGAAGTCCGCGTCGGGTAGAAGTTTAGCGTTAGGTAGAAATCTGAAGAGGGACCAACGTCGGGCAGAAGTGCGGCGTCTGGTAGCAGTTCAGCATCGAATAGAAGTCCGACAAAAGTCCCGTGATAAGCAGATGTCCAATAATGGGAGGACATTCAGTGTCGAAGGCTTCTTGATTATGTTTGCCTGTATGGAAGATGTTGAGAGAATTCACCAAGGATGTATGACATATCCGAGGTTGTATGTCATAGCCTTTGCTCGATGATGTTAACCTGTATGAAAGAGGTCGAGAGAATCCACCAATTATGTATGACCTATCCATGGTTATAGGTCAAAGCACTGCTCGATGATATTAACCTCTATGAAAGAGGTCGAAAGAATCTACTAAGTACGTATGACCTATCCGAGGTTGTATGTCAGAGCCTTTGCTCAATGACGTTAACATGTGTGGAAGAGGTCAAGAGAATCCACGAAGGATGTATGACCTATTCGAGATTATATGTCAGAGCCTTTGCTGAATAACTTTAACCTGTGTGGAAGAGATCGAGAGAATCCACCAAGGATATATGACCTATCTGAGGTTGTATGTCATAGCCTTTACTCGATGATGTTAACCTGTACGGAAGAGGTCGAAAGAATCCACCATTGATGTATGACCTATCCAAGGTTATATGTCAGATCCTTTGCTCAATGACGTTAACCTGTCTGGAAGAGGTCGAGAGAATCCACCAAGAATGTATGACCTATTCAAGGTTGTATGTTAGAGCCTTTGCTCGATGACTCTAACCTATATAGAAGAGGTCAAAAGAATCCACCATAGATGTATGACCTATCCGAGGTTGTATGTCAGAGCCTTTGCTTAATGACGTTAACCTGTGTAGAAGAGGTCGAGAGAATCCACCAAGGATATATGACATATTCGAGGATGTATGTTATAGCCTTTACTCGATGACTTTAACCTGTGTGGAAGAGGTCAAGAGAATCCACCAAAGATGTATGACCTATCCGAGGTTGTATGTCATAGCCTTTGCTCGATAACGTTAAACTATATGATAGAGGTCGAGAGAATCCACTAATGATGTATGACCTATCCAGGATTGTAGGTCAGAGCATTGCTCAACGATGTTAACTTATATGGAAGATGTCAAAAGAAACCTGTTGACCTCGATTTTCTTGCGAGCACCCTCGAGCGCATTTGATCAGCTTAATTGAGCCTCGCCGAGCCTAATTTAATTCAGTTCGTCGTCGATTTGCGTTTGATTGCGTTGATTCAAATTCGATTTCGTTAAATCGACTTAATAGAAATCCAATTGAACTTGAATCAACTCAAATACCCGATTGCGTATGGACATCTTAACTTGCACGTTATGTGGGCCTAACAAAACCTTTAGTAGATAACCTCTTGCCATAGCTTGAAAAGGAACATACTTCTTCAGGCTTTAGCCGTGAATCAAATGCTTATGTTTTTATTTTCATTGGTGTTATATGATGATTGCAATCCACCTTGTTTGGGAGGTAACATGATGCGCATATGTGATCGATTTTCCTTGAATTGAAAGATTTTAAGTGCATTTATATTCTTAATGAATGAGAAGGTCGATTTTATCCTCTTTTCTTTCAACTTCAAGTGGTGACATAATACAATTGACTTTAAATCATTCAGATTATGAAATTATTTTTGTTATATAGTTGGGCTATTTGTCTTTGGCACATTATTGAAGCAACAAAGACCTTGAGATTATATCAGTGTGTTGAACGCATTGTTTCAGAAAAAAAATGGATTTTATGGATTGGATTGTATGTTGCAATTCAGCCAGCATTTTAGATTGATTTGTTGTATTAATTTCATTTGCATCAAAGCATGGAGATTTGTCTATATATATATATATATATATATATATGTATATAGTCTCATCCTTTTTGTTGGAATATTTAGAAAATTATTTATTCTCTTTTCATACCCAGCTTTCTTGATGGGATAATGAGTATGGTGGTATGAATTATTCTCTCATTTGAAGCGATTCTACAAGCAATTATTGGTTAAAAGAGACTTGAATTTTAGTTGCCTTGTCTTACTTTGGTTTGGGAATTACAGTTATCAAATCTCATGAGAAATACAACATCTTTCTTGCTTCTGTTTAAGAAAAGCCCTCTTGTTGACATTATCCGTGTGAAAGAATTAGAGAATCTTTATATGCTTTGTGATTCGTTTGAAAATTCAGGTTGATTTGATGCAAGTGTCGCATGCCTTATGTTGGGTAGTTTCCTTTGAACATTGGAAGGATTGTGAGGCTTCATGTCGGAAGGTTTCCTTTGAAGTGGAATGAACTTTTATCAAAACTTTCTGTTCTCTTATTTGTACTTAGATTCAAAGGTGGTTGAGACATATTTAGCTATAAAGGAGTTGGTATATTTGGAGGTGCTTTCATGCTTTCATGAACATTGCCTTCTTCTCCACTTGTTTGAATTTTACATAAAAGTCATGTGAGCAATTTTGTTGAAAGTTTTTATAAGTTATTTAGAGGAATACACGGATTTTGGAGATGTATTGGGGTGTTTTACTTGAACTTTGATGAAGAGTTTTATGCAACATTGTTGGAGTACTCTCTTGAATTTTGGAAAGCAAGTTAACATCGAATATCCTTTCTTATGATTATATTTTAGTTGAGTTCGGCATTAAATGATTTGTTTGCCCGCTACTTGGTTTGGAAAAGCATGGCTTCAGTCTTCCTTCTCAAATACGTATAACTTTGGGACCGACTTTGTGTTAAAGAGATGCTTCAGGAGATATCTTATGGTTGGAAAGTTTTGTGGAATGTGTTATATTGAAAAAAAAATATATCTATTTGGTTTAGATGTTGGAAGGCATTCATTTGGTCTATGTTTCATACAAGAGTTTTATTTATGGATCTAATTCAATGATACTAGAAAACTTTTTCTTTTGGTGAACATTCATAAGTCCTTTTTTTTTAAAGTATTTTTGAGAAGTATTGGAGAATATTCATGTGTTTTAGGCTTTAAATGTGAATTTTGCATAGACCCAAATATGATTTTGTTTTATGACGGAAGAGCTTTACAAAATCGCCTTGTTGGAAATTTTTCATAGATCCACCCCACGTTGAAGAAGCTTGTTATTTGTTTTGCACCAGAAGGAGTCATAGTGGGTTTCTTGTGTGAAAGATTTTATGTTTTTACTTCGTTTGGAAGGTTCTATAAGTTGTTTTGGAGACTTGAGACGTTATGAATTGTTTTATATTAAGGGGCTCGATACTAAGAGGCTCTCTTAGTTCTCTTTTTCATGGATAGTTTTCTTCTTCTTACTTGTATTTTCTTCTAAAGATGAGCTTACACATATGTGTTGAAAGCATGTTTGTGTTTAAAGTTGCAAATTTTATTTGGATTGTGATTTCAAGATTAGGTTTTCTTCTATATTGCTTTGAGTTTTATACGAAAGTGATTTGGGTCATCGTGTCAAATATTTTGAGTGCTGTGTTAAAATGTGGGGATACTAAATAGCATCAAAATCCCCTCTTGTTTGCATTTGGCTCAAATGCTGAATTGGAACCAAGGGTGGGTTAAAGGCATGCCTGACTTTGGCAGAGCATGCCTATCAATGAGATGCTAACATTCCATAAAAATAATAAATAAAGACCGTTTCTGTAACAATGTGGGGAGATTTGGACGGTCCTGGAGATCAAACAGTCGAGCTAACATCCCGACAAAAGAAGAGGTATGTTTTTATTTAATTGTACTCTATTTTGATTATTTACATATTGAACATGATCCTGCTCTCATCCAATTTTCTTTCTTTTCTTTATTCTCTTGCGAGGTACCTATGGGAAAGCAAAGGAGCTTTTTAGGAGCACTATACGAAGGAGCTTGGACAATCAGATCCGACCATCAGTCGCCCCCATTCATTCTGGTGGGGGTGCTACGGGCGGAACCACCGGGTCATAGCCCCCGGTGTTGTAAGTTTTTTTTTCTTAAAACTTAGATAACCTCTAGGGAGTCCATCTATGTGTACGTTCCTCTACCTATAGGGCCCTGTAGAAACTTCAATTCTTAGGTAATTTTCTTCTTTTATTTTGTTATAGATCCCTAAACCCGTTTACACACATACGAGAGTCTAAAGGGTTAGAAATAAAATCTCTTTTCATTACCTACAACACTAGTGACACATAAGGACAAAAATTAAGGACCGAGTCTTAGAGAACTTAGACTTAAGATGCATGCTCCTTTAGGATAGAGACATAAAACATTAAAACTTAGTGACATATTATCCTAAGATTAGTTTGCTTTAATTCATTAATAATTAAGCAATAAAACTAATTATAATTTGAATTAGAAGATTCAAATCCTTGACTCTCAATCAAACTATAACCAGCATACGAAATCACTAGGAGGTAAGACTTGAACATGAATTTGAATTAAATATCACTAATTTATTTATCATCCTTTAATTAAATATTAACTAGATAAAAATTATTAAAACAAACTCAAATTCTAGGAGTTATAAAATTGGGAAGCAAATCTAACTCGAACCTAAAAGACCTTATAATACCCAAACTTTAAAAATTCGTAACTAATTACAGAAAAATCCAAATCAAGTAAATTAAAAAACATTCAACTCTAATTCAAGCCTACTATTTATTAAAAATATCAATTTTCTAAAAATTAGCCTAATTTAAAAAGTCAACTCTCTGGTCAACCGTAGTTCAATAACTAGGGCCCGAAACTCTTAAAATCATAATTTTGCCTAGAAAACTCCAAATCCAACAAACTAATAGTCTAATTACTCGTGGTAAGATCTAGTATTTAATAAAAATACTAACTCTCCTAGACCCAACCTGTTTCTAATAATGACCTTTTTGAACCCTCTTAACCTAGCGGATAGGTAGACCCCGGATCTTCTAAAATCCGCTAATATAACTTAAACTTTAAATATTACTACCCTTAGGATTAAAATGATTCAACCAACCAAACTAACTAAAAATGGACCCTAATTTACTAATATTTGAACTTTAACCAAATCCTCCTTTTTAAACTTTCAACAAATGTTAACTCAAAGTAACTTGAACTAACTACCCAATATAGGACCTATCCAATGCCACACAAGCCCACTACACACACGTAGAATTGTTTGCTAGGGCACCACTTCTGGTTCTAGGTTAGGCCAGTGTTTACTTTTTCTGTTTTTATGCTGTGACGCTCTTGCATGTGGCACGTGTGCTGGTTGATATGATTTGCTGTAAGTGTTTATTTTATTACTGTATTGTACTTTACTTGTGATATGATTGCTTGTGCGTTAGAACTACCCCTAGGCTAGGGACGTTTTATACTGACTCAATCTTATGCAGGTGGCCACGCTCATGCAACACTAAAATAAAGGGGGCTAAATAAATAATCATTATCATTAGAAATAAATGCCTGCTACAGGTGCTCCAAAATGCTTAGCCCCCAAATGAATAAGAGCGTGTCCAAGTGTGTTTCCTTGTCTGCACAAATATTAATTGTTTGGGTTGTTATATATAAATTGCTTGGGATTTTATTAAGATAACCTTATAGGTTCAGTCCAGATCTAGCTTTTTCATAATGTAATTTATAATTCATATTGAGTTGTGAAAGTCTTTAAAGGCAAGATATTTCAAATACTCGGTACCCAAAGAGAAAAAGAAAGGCCCTTTACAGGGAATTTCTTATTCATTTGGGTACCCTTCCGGGGAACGATCCGAAGGAGGGCGATCTGAAGAAAGAAGATCCGAGGGGAGGCGATCCACTCGAAGGAACAAAAATTACCCCCCAATCAGGAACCACGTTCTTATAGACGGTGCCAAATTGTTGCGTCCTGGAATATTTACGATGGTAGAGAAATATAAAGCTTAGCATCTTAGTATTATACGAAGATCCAGCATGTAGTCAGATAAGAGAGAGAGAGAGAGAGAGAGAGAGAGAGAGAGAGAGAGGGTGTTGCATTCATACGAGACACCAGAGTTTTTACATGAAAACTCCTGAAAGGGGAAAAACCACGAGGACTGGCCTAGTTTGAATGAATCCACTAGTATTTGCAGTAGATTATAAATGAGGCCCTCTGTTTGGGGGAAGGATTTGGCTTGATATAGCCAATATACATCATATAGAGTGCATTACATGGTGGGAATCAATATATACATGTTTGTTGGGTCGGCTGACCATAGTTGGCAGGCGACGGAGGTCAGAAGGATCGTAGTTGGCTGGAGACAGGGGTCAGAAAGATTGTTATCTGATGATGGAGGTCGGAAGGACCGTAGTTGACAGATGTTACAGGTCAGGAAAACCGTAGTCTGATGGCAGAGGTCAGGAGGACCTTAGTTGGTCGGGCGATGGAGGTCAGAAGGATCATAGTTGTCTAACGTTACAGGTCATAAAGATAGTAGTCTGATGTAGAGGTTGGGAGGACCTTCGTTGGTCGGACGAGAGAGTCAAAAGGATCGTAGTTGGCTGACGTTGGAGGTTAGAAAGATCTTAATAGGTTACGGAGTTCGAAAGAGTCATAGTTGGCAGGAGACGGGGGTCAGAAAGACCATAGACGTAAGGCAGTGGTCTGGAAGGAGTTTGAGCCTCAAGTGGTAGTCCAGTGGATGGTCGGGTCTTAGACGGTGGTCCGGCAAATGTCCGGGCCTCAGCTGGTGGTTCGGTAGAAGTCCGGGCCTCAGGTGGTGGTCCGACAGGACCTAGGGCGATGAACGGTGGTCCGGCGGAGCTCAAGATGCCAGATCTTGGTCTGGCAGGACTCAGGGCGTCAAGCGATGGTCGGGCAGAGCTTAGGACGTCATGTGGTGGTCTGACGGGACTCAGGGCATCAAGCGGTGGTCTGATGGAGCTCAGGATGTCAGATGGTAGTCCGGTGGGACTCAGGGCATCAAGCAGTGGCCCGGTGGAGCTTAGGACGTCAGGTGGTGGCCCGGCGAGACTCAGGGTGTCAAGCGGTGGTTCGATGGAGCTTAGGATGTCATGTGGTGGTTCGGCGGGACTCAGGGCATCAAATGGTGATCCGGCGGAGCTTAGGATGTCAGATCGTGGTCCGACTGGACTCAGGGCGTCAAGCGGTGGTCCGGCAGAGCTCAGGACGTCAAGTGGTGGTCCGGTTGGACTTAGGGCGTCAAGCGGTGGTCCGACGGAACTGCGGCATGTTGACCCTAATTCTGGTCCATACCCTAGGTCAAAAAGTTGACCTGGTCAAATTTGACCAGGCTAGACCCCAGAGCCCATCCCAATGGGTTCAGGGAGTCAAGCCAAGTCTGCTGAGCCCAGACCCAGGCCCTGGGTCAACTTGGTTGGCCAGGTCAACCCAGGTTGACCCATTAGGCCCATATGGGTCTAAATCAAGTCCAAATCAGATCCAAGCCCAGCCAAGGGCTTCAAGGCTCATATCTCTCATCCCCTGGGCTTAGTTGACTGGTTTGACCAAGTCAAGCATTGACTTGGTCAACCCTAGCCTTTAATGGGTCTAAATGACCTATTAAGGCCCATTTAAATCCTATTCAAGCCCAAATCCAATTCAAACCCTCTTTTAGGGCTCCAACCTCATCCCTTGGACTCCATTGACCTAATGGACTCAAGTTGACCAAGTCAAGCTTTGACTTGGTCAACCCAAGTCTTAATAGGTCAAATTGACCTACTGAAGACCTATGAAAGCCATTAAAGACCTTCCAAGTGATCTCTTGACCCGAGTCCACGGCCTAGGATGTCTAGAGCCCTCCTAATCAAACCTAGAAGCCATCCTAACCATTCATCCTAAGGCTAGGGGTATAAATAGAGAGTTAGGGCTTCATTAGAAGGGACTTTTTGCTCTCGTTTTCACCCCAGCCTCCCTAAGTCAGAGAACTCTAGTGTGTGAGCTCTCTCGACCTCCCTCTGTCTCCCCCACTCAAATCCAGCCGTCAAACGCTCGCCGGCGGCAGAATCTCCGGCAAACCGAGACTAGGAGTCTTCCAAGGCCATTTGCGCTCGATCCAGACGTTGGGAGCTTAAGGGACCTTCTACAATCTTATTCTTGGACAATCCACAAGTTCAACAAGCCCTCTTACGGTCCAATCCGTCCATAAACCAAGGTATAATCGTTAACCCCAGCTAGAAACACCTAGATCTAAATAACTCTCTGCACATTGCGATTCAAGCCATGAGATTGTTCCCACACGATTTCTGTTCATGATGTTAGTATAGGTTTAAAATTTCGCTCGTTTTCGTTCACCCGATCGAGAGAAATCGCCAAAAAATGAGTTAGGGCTTCGGGTTACGGCTGCGTCCGCTGAGATTCAATCAGGACCGTTGATCTCGCGATCAACGGTCAGGATTCCATCCTCCAACGGCTCGGGTTGACCGCGGACTTCGATCCCGCGGTTACGCCTGACACCTGGCATGATCTCGACCGCCCACTCAAACCGCAGGCGATCGGACGGCGGAGGGAGCTAGTCCTACGTGGCTAAGTGGCACCGACCGCGGCAATCATTGCCGCGATCATTACGCGATGATTGCCCGCTGCGGCAATCATTGCCCCAGGATCGCGGGCCCAATTCGAGCCCGCCGCGTGTCCCAGCCAGCCGCCGTAACGCGGTTCCTCTCCCCAATCATTGCCCGGGACCGCGGAGCCAGTCCCGGGCCGCCACGTGGCTGACCGCCGCCGTCGCCAATTTCTTTTTTTATTTTATTTTTTTTATTTTATTTATTTTAAAATCCTTTTTTTATTATTATTTAAATAATAAAAAAACCAGAATTTTTTTTAATCATTTAAATAATAATATGATTATTATTTTTTTATTATTTTATTATTATTATTATTATTATTATTATTATTATTATCTTATTATTATTATTATTTTTTTATTATTATTATTATTATTATTTTGTTATTGTTATTATTATTATTATTTTAATTCATTATTACTATTATTATTATTATTATTATTATTATCATAATATTAATATCATTATTAATAATATTATTATTATTTTAATAATATTATTATTATGTTAATATTTATATTTTTATAATATTAATACTTATTATTATTAATATTATCATAATATTGATATTATTATTAATAATATTATTATTATTCTAATAATAATATTATTATGTTAATATTCACATTATTATAATATTATTATTTAATATTATTATAATATAAATATCATTACTAATAATATTATTATTGTTTTAATAATAATATTATTATGTTAATATTTATATTATTATAATATTAGTATTTATTATTATTAATATTATTATAATATTAATATTGTTAACTAATAATATTATTATTATCTTTAATAATAGTATTATTATGTTAATATTAATATCATTATAATATTAACATTTATTATTTTATATTATTATAATATTTTAATTATTATTATTTAAATTTATTTTAAAATCCAGATATGATTATATCTGATTTATTTTAAAATTATTAATTATTTTCAAATATTAAATATTTTAAATTATTTTAAAATGACCTTTAAACCTATTAAACTTCAAAAATTCTTAACTTTCTCATTTTTAATTGGATTTTGACGCACAGTACCCTTGAATTTTTCAGAAAAATATGAATTTTAATTTAAAATCATTTCTTGTATTTGATTCTGTCTTTTTCTGGATATTTTCTGTATTACTATGTTATTTACCTACTTAAATATTATTTAATTAATATAATTAATTATTTTTAAAATAAAAATTATTTTTAAAACCCCCTTTGGTGGCTGGTAGGCCTCCCATGCCTATGAATTGAACTAATTTCAATTATTTTATTTTTAAACCCCCATTAATATATATTTATAATATTTGAGTATTTTAAAATTATTTTTAATCTTAAATATTATTTAAATCCCCTAATTTTGGGAGGCCTACCTCTTGTGAAACTTTAAACCTATGACCTATATGTGAACAGCATTCATGTGGGAGAAGGATTAGTGAATGATCGTGTCCCGATCATCCACTAATCACTTCATTAGGCTTTTTTACTTAACTGTTTTCGTAGTCCTTGCATGTGTAGGTTGCACAAGCACATAGTCTAGGCTCTTCTAGGTCTAAGGACTTGATTGGTATGTTTATATTTGATGCATTTACCCTTTATGTTATGCCTAAGGGTTAGCTAACTCACTTTACTCCTGCTTAGTGTAGTGACACACTAAGGACAATAATTAAGGACTGCCTAGCAAACTTAGAATATTTCTAGGAGCTAGGATAGATCCCAGATTGCTATGAAACTTTAAACACTAGTGCTTAGTGACATCTGAAACCCCCTAGAATTTTATAGGAATTTTCTGGACTCTTTAAAACACTTAATTAGCAAACCCTAATTTACCCGTTAATTATGCCTTAGAAACTTCAGAAAAATCTAATAAATCCATTTTAAATCAGAAAAATACCCATAATACCTAAAACTCTCCATAATTCAGTCCCCAACCTTAGATAATTAGGGCCCCTTAGTTAGACCTTAATCTGGACTTTAATTCAACCTTAATCAAAAACCACCTTTTTGCCTTAATTAAATCATTAAAAATTATTAAAAATCCCAAATTTTCCCCAAACACTTGGGAACACCCTCTTAGGTCATTTCTGACCTTTGGGGGTGATTCCAATCAGTTTGTAGCTGATTTGGGCCAAAACTCCCAAAGTGCCCCTAATTAGGCAATTCCGATAATTTATTTAATTGCCCCAACTTCTAAAAGTCATAACTAATTACAGAAAACTTCAAAATGGGTAAACTAAAGGGCACCTAACTCTAATTAAGGTCTAGTATTTGTTAAAAATATTAGGTGTCCAGAAATCAACTTAAACTGAAAAGTCAACTCTTCGGTCAACCGTAGCCTATAGTCTAGGGCCCGAAACTTCTAAAATTTATAACTTTGCGTAGGAAACTCCAAATCCAGCAAACTCAAAGGCACCAAACTCTAATTAAGGTCTAGTATTTACTAAAAATATTAAAATTCCAAAAATCAACTAAAAATAAAAAAATTCAACAATCCGGTCAAACAACAAGACCAAAACTTCAGAAATTCATAACTTTGGATAGAAGAATCCAAATTGGGCATGCTAACTGTCTAACTGATCAGGTTAAAGCCTAGTATTTTATAAAAATGTTAGCTATTCACAAATCCCCTTTAATCAAAAAGTCAATTTTGGACCCCCCTTTGTCTAGGGTATAGGTGGACCCCGAACCTCCTAAAACTCACTAATGCAATTTAAACTTTAAATATTATCACCCCAAGAATTAAAACTGACCTACACATCAAATTAATTAAAATGGATCTTAATTCACTAATATTTATACTTTAATTAAAACTCTCTTTTCAGACTTACAATAAACCTGGACATTAGGCAATTGTAACTAACTACCCAGCTTAGGACCTACCTTAGCCACACAAGCTTCCACACACATTGTAGAATTGTTTGCTAGGGCACCACTTCTAGACTTAGGCTAGGTCGGTGTTTATTTTTCTGTTGCGTGCCGAGTTTTTTCGGATTTCATTGCATGTTGTGATTGAACTATTAAAGTGTTTGCTTACTTTTACTGTACTCTGGGATTTGATGTGATTGCACGATAGACTACCCATAGGTTAGGATCGAGTTTGATACTAATGATGTTTTTTGCAGGTGGTCATGCTCATGCAGTGCTAAATAAAAGGGGGGGCAATAATCATGATTTAAATATTAATGCTGTTTTACGCAGGTGCTTCAGAAATTGCTCAGCCCCCCTAAATAAATGAGGGCTAAAATAATAAATCATTATAAATTACTACAGGTGCTCCAAAGCTTACTTAGCCCTCAAAATAACTAAGAGCATGGCCAAGTGTGGTTGCGATGAATATTTTTATTTTCATATAAACTGCTTGGGATGATGTATAAACTGCTTGGGATGATTTTTACTAGGATAACCTTGCAGGAGAGTCTAGATTTAATGCTTTCCATTAATGTAATTATTTGTAATATTGGTTATGAGTTGTGAAAGTCTATTTTGAGTGGGGATACAAGAATCCAAAGGTTGGATTCTAAAGAGAAAAGGACACCCAATGTGAGGATAGTCCATTTCTATTTAGGAATCCAAATTTGGATCATTCTACTACCCGAGGAGTCCAATGGAGCTGAGACCCGAGGAGTCCAAGGAAGAGAAGATGAAGGAGATGAAGAGCAAGAGTATCCCACTCAAAATAACTTGCGTCAGTCTTAGGATTAGATATCCGGGTTGTTGGCAGTGGTGCCCGGCCACTTTAATCTTCTGCAGACCCTGGGTTGTAATTAAGGGCAGTTGGCCTATGGACATTTAATTGATTTGCTTAATTATATATTATGTTTGATTTGATGATGATTGCGTATAGGTTGCATGATTTTCATAATTTATTGATGATCTGCATGCTGCTTTTATTTTAGCCTGGATTCCGTTAGGCTCTCTAAGGACTAAAACATTTTCTACTCGCAACTACCATTTAAAATTTTAAGTTTTAAGCAATTTAGAAACTTAACGACCTAGGGAATTGCCGAAATCGTCCGGGGTCGCATGCATATTAATGCATTTCTCTTTCCTTCTATAAGACACTTCCCCGCCTGCGGGTAGAGTCCGGATAATCTGACCTATGAGGATGAGGTGCCGGACCTGGGGAAGTCCAGTATAATTCTAAAAATTATTTTATAAGCCTTTTTAAAGTTCTATGCATACCTGATTTGGAAGCTTCAACTAGCATGCATTGCATTAGAAACCAACTAAATCAAAATTTTAATTGCATTAGTCATAGGAGCATTCACCCGACATCAGTCCGGGGCCAATTAGGAAATCCTCTAGATGTCGGCCCTATTTCCAAAAACTATAACCTACCTACCCATCTTTCATAAATGACTGGACAGCATGGTTTTAAATCGATTAGGTGGTTAGCTGGCTCCCCCTTTCAGGCCGGGGTAAGTCCAGGTTTTGCATTGCATTAGTTAGGATACGGGTGTTAGTGTTGTGTTGAGCACTAAACCCATTAGATTTAGGATTCAAGGCTACTATTGTTTCATAGTACGCCTCATTAGTAGGTAGGTCTTCTGTCTTCCAGAGACCCTAAACCCTACATATCCGCGTCACACGGATGACGTCACCTCCATCCTTCCCTCCTGCATGCTTCGAGTGTGTGATTTATTTATTTTCTTCAGTTTCTTCTCACTACCTTAGTCCCTCCGGATGCTGACGTGAGCCGTGCATGTTGACTAAGCCTAGTTGAACCTCTCTTTCTCTTTGAGTAGGATTTCCTAGTCTTCGCCATATGTGCCAATCCCAATTTAAAAAGAATAATGTAGAATCCTTAATTGAGAGTTTTCTCAGGCTCTGGCTTGAGATGTAATTAACCACAGGGGCTTGTGCCCGTGGGAAATCGAATCCCACTTTAAAATAAACCCCACTCGAGCTAATGTATCGGGTGGGGGAAACCCGTTGTGACGATCAGATCATATATATTATTACCCATCGGGGTGTACTGGTGAGAGCCGCTATCCTCAATGGTTAATCATATGTGTGATCGAATCTGCCCTTCCATTGGCCAGATACTGCCTCCCTTCCCGGGGAGGTGGTGTTTGTTAGTCCTCTCGGAGGTCCACACGGCGGTAGTCAAGGAGGAGCAAGAAGGCAAGAGCAATCTCCAATCTCTCTGTTTTTCTCCTTAGGATTAGGGGCTCTTTTCCAATAGGAGAGGGGGCTCTATTTATAGATTTCTGAGAGTGGTGTGGCCCATAAATAGGAGGGAAATCAAGGATAATTAGGGAGTGGTTTGAATGAATAGCCGATGTTGAATCCCTTGATCCTAGACCGTTCGATGGATATTTGAAGGACTTAAAGATATCAGAATTCAGTGATCTTGGGCTCGTTGGATTTGTCTCGTCGAGCCGCTCAATTCGATCATAAACGCATCATGTTTGGAAACCGTTTGGTAATCCAAATTGTGATTTGAATCTTCTAATAGCGCTTCGGGTCCTTGATTTGGACCCATTTGGGCTCGAATTGAGTCGAATTTGGTGTCGTTGGGTTCGTGTTTCCAACACGTTCAGTTCAATTGAAAGTTTGCTGAAATCAGAGTTCGGATGATCCTAATTTATATTTTGGAAGTTTCGACTTGATTTTGCCTTGAGATTCGTATCCGATCTTTATAATTTTTTGACGATGTATCACAAGTAAGAAATCAATATTTTTCTGAGAATAATCTTCACTACTCCACAATTTTTTACATTCATTTTAATATCATTGTTAATTATTATATTTTTTAATTTTATAATTTAATATTGACAAATGGATATCTATTTTACATTAACTTTATTAATATTCAAGGTAATTTATTAAAATTTTACATGGTAAGGCTTGTTTGATATTTCAGTTAGAATATATATTTTACAAAACAGATAACATATTTAAATTTTAAATATTTATAGATAAACTAACATTTAAGGCACTCAAATTAAATTATATTTTAAAATAAAATTTTCGCATCTTATTTTTTCATGAGAAATAAGTTATCAAATTAGGTAAGGCTATTTTGATTAAATTTAATTAATTTTTTTCCTTTGAAAAGTATAAATTTAATTTAAAAAATAAAAAAATGTAAAAAAAATTAAGTGTGCATTGTAACGAACAACTTGCTACGGTACTTTTTAAAAAAATTTAGAAAAAAAATTTTAAATTTGTAAATGCTGACTGGATGCTAACTAGGCAAGTCACCCGTTAAACATACGACTATGCTTATTTTAATTTTTTTTTATATTGTACTCAATTGCATAATTTAATTATTAATAATACTTAGTTTAAAAATTTGCCATAACATTTTAGACATTTTTCTCTTACCCAAATTTCGTAATTCCAATAGTTTGGCGGATTTAAGAGATTTTGCCGAAGAAGTGCACTAAATGGTGAAAGATCATTACCTTGGCAACAAGCGAGTTCCTGTCGTTACTTCCGATCCAACATCGTCGAACTATCGTGACTTCCCATCTGAAAGAAAGGAATGTCATTGAAGGAGGCGAAGAAGCTAGCGCCTTATGCATGCAAAAGTCGAATAGGTTGAAGGAGGCGAAGAAGCTAGAGAATTCGAATGACAACAAAGGTGTTGAAGGGAGAGACCGTATTCAAGTAGAAGGGATTTTTTTTTCTTTTTTTTTTGACATGGAGGCCAATTAAAGGGATGGTTGGTTGGTTGTAAAGTGAATGCAGCATAAAGTAAATACAATGTAAAGCAAATGCAGTACTGTAAAGTAAATACTTGAGGTTATTTGATTGTCTGTAAAGTGAATTTAAGGGAACAATTTTTCTGTTTGGTTGGGTGTATGCATAGTAAAGTAAAATTAGATGCACATTTGAATGAGACATTCAATCGATCATTTGGTGTGCCTATTCCTAAAATGAATTTATTTGTCATATTAAAGTCCCCCAACTAATCAAACAAAAAAGACATGCCTTAAGTCTCCAGGTTCCCGCATGAGATGTTCTATCCATCATGCGGCTCTAGATTCCTACACGGAGTGGCGTACCTTGCGGCTCCAACAATTTGGTTGTCGTCCCGAAGGTGAAAGGCGGAGGTTCCACGTCCTAAGTGAAGATTCTCCGTGCTGTCGAAGGGGTGAAAAAGCATGCAAATAAGGAATGTCGTCGTCGAAAGGGCGAAGAAGCACACAACTAGGAGAATGATAGTTACCTTCATAGTGTGCGGGCTCGAAAAAGCAAAGTCCAACATGAAGGCAACGTCGTCGAAGGGGCGAAGTCCAACAGGAAGTCAACGCCTTCAAAAGAGTGAAGACCAATAGGAAGGCAACACCGTCAAAGGGGTGAACTCAAATAGGGAACGTCATCGAAGGAGTGAAGTCAAACAAGAAGGGAACATCGTCGAAGGGGCAAAGTCATCATCGTCGAAAGAGCCAAATTTCTCTCGCTCGAGTTTCATGTATTCTTTTTTCTCTCGAATTTGAGCAGTTTTACTTTACCTGCAAAATGAATTGCGACGGGAGTTCGAAATATCGCGCGATTTCATTTCACTTTGCTCTGTGTGAAACCAAACTACGAAAAAATTAAAATGCAGCCATTTACTTTACTTTACATTCACTTTTTTGTCAACCAAACAGCCTCTAAGTCAAACTCTTACAAATATCACATATAAAAATTATGAATTTAAGACCTCTGGATTGATGGTTTACATCAAGATAAGTTGTATGTATGAAAATAATGTATAGAGGCAATGATAGAGAATAATTTTTTATTTTTAATTAGGAATTAATCTAATTAATTTAATTAATATAAATAATTAATTAGATCATTAGTAGAATAAATATTTATTAAATAATTAGTTTATAACAGAATCCCTAATTTATAAATTAAATAATACATTGAGTAAATAGTAATTAAATAATTAGTTATTTTAAAGAATAATTAAATAATTAATTCGATAATTATTAATATAATTAGCAATCAAATACTTATTAATAATAATTTTAAATAAGTAATTAAATTATTTAATAAGTAGGCTAGCTTCACATTATATTATTTATAATTGTAACTTGTTAATAATTATTGTATCATAAAACATTCGCAACAGTAGAGAGATACAGAGCTTAGCATCCAAGCTTTATACGAAGATCCAACACACAGACAAATAAAAGAGAGATGTGCAATAGTCATAAGAGACACCAATATTTTTATATGAAAAGTCCTGAAAGGGGGAAAAACAATGGGATCTAGTCTAGTTAAAATGATTCTACTAGTGTTTATTGTTGATTACAAATGAGGAACTTCCTTGGGGAAAGCAGTCTTGGCTCGATGTAGCAAATATATATCATATAGAGCAATTACATTGTGGGAGTTTGAAGAAACTAGTGATCAAGAGAGTGTTAGCTTGTTCGTTTGGTCGAAAAGACTGTAGTCAGATAACGGTGGTCGGAGGGACCCCAGTCGAGCAACAGTGACCAGAGGGACCGTAGTCGGCGGACGATGAAGGTCGCAAATGTGATGCCTTAGAATCTAATTTGAAAGAATTATTTTTAAATTTTTTAATAATAACACTCAGGGCTATTTAATATCATCAATTAGTAATAAACAATAAAAATAAATTCTAACATTAATACTCTTCTATATTCATTTTTCAAAAAATCATATACGCTACTTAGAATCTATAAAATAATATTATAACTACTCTATTATGTGTACAAAAGAATAGCTAAAATAACAAGAACTTGAACCTGAAGGATCCTGATCAATCTCTCATTCCGGCTCCTTTCCTCTGACCTAAAATCATTTAACCTCATATTCACATATAATGAGCTCAAAAGCCCAGCAAGCAATCAAATCCTACAATTGAACTCAAAGCACGGCAAAGGAGCAATATGCATGACAGCAGTCAACTCATAGTGGAACACTTATATGATCATAAATATGTGTAGAAATAATAAAGCTTACATACAGTATCAGTAAAATCTATAAATAACAAAACAGTACATTATGAAAGTCAGTAAAGCAATACGGTGAGGAACTTAGTAAACCAGTATGAGATGTCGAACCAATAAAACATTCATCGTATCAGTACCACCAATCAGTAAAGAAAGCGTATAAAATAGTAAAACAAAAACATCGGTAAAGGCTATCAAAATCATATCAATGCAGTAAAATCATATAACTATATACACATGTTATATAATATGTCACACTAAACAAGTAAGAAATTCTGTCTTAAATGGTGTTTTTTCAATATCATATCAGTGTTAATAAATTGTTGGCTTAATAAATAAAGTCGTCATTCTTTGCCCGTCGGCACAGTAATCATCTCCTTATAACTCTCAATCTCATGTAAATCAGTAGAAGATAATATCAAACCATAGTATCTAAAGATAAGCCCATCGGCCCACCATTCTGTATAGGCCAATAAGTCCCCAGTCAAAGTCAGTGAATAACCAATCGTTATAATTTTTTCACTCATAAATTATTATCACAGTAATAGCGACCAACTATCACTCAACTGCATACATACATTTATTTTCAATACATTACAATAAATAAAGTATAATTAGACTTAATTCAAAAAGTACCAAAATATTTTAACGGTAGGCAACAAAAAACTCTTTTGAGCAAAAAATTTATATTTTCAAAATTTAACCAAATTATTAGAGATCGTATAAAACAATATTCTAAAGCTTTAATTGAACTAAATAACTAATTTTAGATGCAAAATAAATTTCTAAAGTGACAAAAAATACAAAATTTTCAAAATCACCATGCGAAAAATCTCAAATAAATGCTCCAAACTTTCATAATCTCAATCTATATAACATATAAAAAGTTGCGTGGTAAAAATTTTGCCAATACAAAATTAGCCACATTTTTTGGTAACGAAAATAATAATTTACTTGAAAAAATACAAAAAATACTAAATTATTGAAATCAGAAATAAGGTAATGATTTCTTAAAGCAAGATGAGCAAATCTCTCAACATGGTCGATTGATGAAAATAGTTTACGACCTCTAAATCTAGGTTTTTTTCAATCTCTCCTCACTTTCTCTCTTATTTTCTCTAAATAAGCTCTCTCTAATGCGAATTAAGAAAGGAAATGGGTTAAAAAAACTAAGTGGTATATGATATTTATAATAAAATAATAATATAATTTAATTAATTTAAGTATAAAATTCATATAAATATTTATGGAGCTTCAAAAATCATAGAATTTTTTAAAGATTTTCACTAATGCTAAAAAATTATGAAAAATTAGTGTAATTAAAACACTAATATCTATGTTGTTGCGAAGATGATTTATGATTTAGACTTATAATGACTCTTAAAAAAATATTATTGACCAGGTTAAAATACGGGCTTATAGTAGGGACCATAGTCAGCAGGCAATGAAGAAAACCAAGGGCCGTAATCAACGAGCAACGGTCGTTGGAAGGACCATAGTCGACGGGGTGTGCCTCGAGATTTAGTTGTGGAAGTTTTTAACTTGGATGTGCCTCAAGATTTGTGTTCGATCAAAGCAATTATTGGTGGCCTATCAATAATAATTAAAATTAGAAGTAATAAGTATCCAATATTAAAACACAAATAAATTTTGATTTTTTAATGAGTTAACCACCTTAAAGTCTAAGTATTATTGCCAAACAGTCTCACAAGATTTATCAAAATTTAACATACTTCTTACCCAAGAGTTTTATGATTTAACAACCACGTGATTTAGTAAATCTAAATTTAAAGGATTTATGAAATCTTGGATTTACTGCATCCAAACAGGCCCTCTGGGTTTCTAATCGATCATCTCAAGTCGGAGTTAGGGAACACGATAACGACGGATGAAGGTCATGTCTTTTTTTTTTTTGGAAAATTTGGATTTGTATTCTTCCTAATGTTTTAAATTGAAGAAATGTATTAGATATTTATTTTCCAAGGAATAATACCCAAAATTTTATTTCTAATTAGAATATCCCTATCAATTACAAATAAAAGTTGAAGAACGGTTATACAACCTTTTTGAAGATAGGAGCTCCTAAGTCTTCATCTTTATAGCACCGTCTCATACTTAATGAGGGCAAAGCGTATATTTTTTAGCTTTGGCAAAATTTCACACCAAGAGTCTCTTCATTCTATCAAAGATAAGTGATTTTATATATTTCGTTAAATTTGAATACATTATTTACACTATAAAATCTAAACCCAAAATGTTCTGTAGGCATCAAAGTACCTATCACATACTCATTAGAACCATCAACGACCCATCTTTCAAACATTTTCGAACTATGATTGAATCATAATCGAAATGCAATTGAACCATGATCAAACATGATCGATCAATCTTTGATATCTCTTTAAATCATCTTTGAATCATGATCAAAATTGTTGTGAATCAAGTTTGAATATTACTCAAACTTTGTTTGAAATTTTGAACTTTTGAACAAGTTTACAAAAATGTTATAATAGGATTTAGACAAATTTTTGTCATGATTTAAAAATGGTTTGACAATAGTCTATTATAGTTCAAAGATTGTTCGATCATAATTTGATCTTGGTTCAATCATAGTTCGATCTTGATTTACTCTTGGTTCAATATTGATGTTAAGTAACACTGAGTCCCCTTTTCGAACTAAATAAACTGAAGACATAAAGAAGAAAAAACAAATTGAAAAACCACTCATAATTAGTAGTTGATCGGAAAGGTGGCCATAAGGTTCTTTGGCCTGAGCCTACTTGGCATGTTCATAATCGACCAACTGATAAACAACTTCAAGAAGAATTGGTGATTCTGATTATTAATCTTATTCTACAATCTAATCATCCTCTTATGATTGGATGAGTAGATGGCGTATCCATATTCAAAAGCATCAACAACAAATTTGTAGTGTAAGAGGTCCAAGTTCCACTTGGCATCCCACCCTTGTATACACACCACAAATGAGACGATGCTGACAAATGAATTTGACATCACCTAGATTGGGAAAATTATTAGGTGTGGAGACCGGACATAGAGATACGTTCAGACATCCACTTAAAATTTGACATGTGGAGTATGTTTTGGTTGTACTTTTTACTTGCATTTTAATTGCACTTTAGTTGTGCTTTGACTGCTCTATAGTTGTACTTTTACTGCGCTTTGATTGTGTATTACATGCGCTTTACTTGCGCTTGGGCTGCACTTTTGGCGCGCTTGGCTTAAAGTTCTGCGGACACATTAAATATATAAAGTAAAAAAAATAATATCCACGTATACACTCCATGTGTCAACATTTTATTTCGCATCCGGATGTAGCTCTACGTCTAGTCTCCGCACCTAATAATTTTCTCCTAGATTGAGGGGGTGATGTAGAATTTAAGGATGACAACAATCTCAACACATAACGGAAGTCAGAGCTTGTGATTCAACATGTCCCAGTCGAAACAAAGAATGTCTTCAAAGAACAAGTTAGGGAACTCATCCTCATGGGACACTCAAAATATGTTGTTGTTGTTGTCAAGGTTTCCAAATACTAAATCAGAGAACTTCAAGGTAGTTGACAGAATAATTGAAGAGGTGGTGAACTCGAGGTCTTCAAATGCCTTGGCACATATCTTGAACAAGGTCACCCTCTCGAAAAGCAAAGGTAAAACTAGAGAAAGAGGAGAGCAGGAAGAGAAACAAAGCCTAGGAAGAAAGGAGTGTGTAGGGAGCCTCAATGCTCTGTTAGAGTACTTATGGAGGACGAATTGCAAAGCACAAAAAAGTAGTTCAACTACCTTACAACATTTGTAGCATCAAATCAAAAGATTTACAAAGATTGAAAAGAAAGAACCCAAAGATGAGATCAAGGATGGTCTAGCATGAAATGGAACTGGTTTGAGACAAGTCCACATACCTGCATATAGATATGACATCAACCTATAGCTTTTGGGTCTAATGATGAGGCTTGCGGGAGACCTTATTAGACTTGGAAGAAAAACAATTTCAAATCATTTACAGCTTACTTTCTAGGAGCGATGCCCAACTCTTCTCAGATTCCATAAAGGCACTAAGCTAAGGGGGCATTCATGCCTCGCAGATGATTGAACCATGCATCTTAGGGCATTGGTCCAATGTAGTTTGCACCTCCCCCTTCTCTTTTTCTCGCCCTCAGCGATGACTCGGGCAGCTTCTTCAACAACCTTTTTATTCCTCTCATATCAAGATACATGAATGATAGGATCACTATGTTTACTTCCTCTTCCTCGCCAAGGAAAAATTATTAGGTGCGGACACCGCACGTAATTCTATGTTCCGACTCCAATCAAATATTGACACATGGAATATGCACCTGGATTTATTTTTACTTTATATATTTAATGTGTCCGCAGAACTTTAAGTCAAAGCGCATCAAAAAGTGCAATCAAAATGCAGTCAAAAAGCACAACAAAAACACAATCCACGTATCAATTTTCAAGTAGACATCCAGACGTATCTCTACATCCAGAGTCCGCACCTAATAATTTTCCCTCGCCAAGGGCGACTGCTTGCGATGATTGTAAGATACATTCGTTCATGCTCGATGATGCAGAAAGTTAATTAATATAAAAATTAAATTTTTTGTATAAAAAAACTGCTTAAAAAAGCAATAAGAAAGCCTCCCAAACGAAGCCTTAATTAATAGCAATGAAGAATAAACTTTATTTTATTGTAAACATTAATTTAAGTTATATTATAAAATTTATTCATTTAATCTTAAATCTTTTACCTATACACCAACCTATAAATAAAGATCAAAAAGCAAACCTATACAATATTATTCCTATATAATTGAAAGATACTCTTTATATCTTATTTGGAATTTCAAAAAATAATTCAATAATATATATTTTATTCTGAATTATAAAGCAAAATTTTCATATAATCTAAATACAATGATGCCCATTCAATGACAGTCCACATCTATTAAAAAAACAATTAACAATAAGAAAGAGGACAATTATTCAATAAAAAGGATTTGCTCCCATGCGAGAACTAATTAGCCTTTGAAAAGTGCCAGAACTTACTTACATTGAGATTATCATACACACAGAACGCCTGAATTTACAGAAAGCTATTTCGTTGATGTCTTCTGTAAAGCAAAGAAGTGTTAAAACGTATACAGACTAATAACATAATCCCCCGTTGCGTACAATAAACTCAGCTCTCTAACAAAGGATACAAATCATTTTTACAATATTCCTTCGATCCGGTAATGAAGATTCCAACCTGAATGAATAGATCAAAGCAAAATTGAAATTTTACATATTTCAGAATCGAGCTGAATTTTTTTTTTTAAGTCAACCAAACTTACTGTTTTGAGGGCCAAATTGGAGAGAAATATAAAAAAATGCAATTTCTAAGCACTAGAAGCCGCAGGACCTCATTTTTTAGAGAAATTATTATATGCAGATTAAAGCTTTGTTTGGGACGACTTTCTTGTTGCTTTTTAAAACAGCTTTTTAGTACAAAAATTTCTTAAAATTGAATTTTTTGTACTAAAAAGCTGTTTTAAAAAGCAGTACGAAAGCTGTCCCAGACGAAGCCTAAGGTTTCGTGTGGGACGACTTTTTTACTGTTTTTTAAAGCAGCTTTCTAGTACAAAAATTTTAATTTTTGTACTAGAAAGCAGTTTTTAGAAGCAGTAAAATGCCGTCCCAAACGAAGTCTAAGACTTCATTTGGGAAGGCTTTCTTACTGTTTCTTAGAGCAGTTTTTTAGTACAAAAATTTTTCATTGGGACAGTTTTCTTACTGCTTCTTAAAGTAGCTTTTTAGTAAAAAAAATAAAAATTTTGTACTAAAAAATTATTTTAAGAAACAGTAAGAAATCTGTCCCAAACGAAGCCTAAGTTTTACTAGAATGAAAAAAATGAGAGTTTGTAATCCCATGTAGAACGTTAAAGACCAACAAGAATCTCCTATGCAATGGTAGTTATTGCTTTAACTTAAGAAAGTGAAAATGTTGGGAATATTTACACTACAATTAAAAGACATAAAATGTAGGAGAGGAATTCCCATCCATATATCTTGGAGTCGTACAGCTGGACTATTATAAATGAATCCAATAAAACTCTTGTTCACTTCAAATTTAAGAAATAAATGTTTGTTGCTACATTTTAATTCATTATGAACCTTTGCCATGTCTTTTAAGAGTAATTTATATTTCTTGAGATCTGATGAATTCTTATGCCGTGTTGAAGTCATTCTTGCTATCCATAATTTATCATGGAATAACTAATTAGTAAATGTAGGGAGCAATGAGACTGATAAGAAAAACTGAATTAATTCCTGGTAAATCTAGATCTACAATCCACATGACAATAGCTTCGAAAATCCATGTTAGGACACGGTGGAAGAGTACTTTTTAGATTGCAATTTCAACTAAATCTGTAATAGCATACAAAGTTAATGCCTACAAAAGAAGGAAAGAGTGGGTATAATAATTGGATAAGAATGCAAAAAATGGTAAATTAAGTTAAAAGGTTTGAAATAATGCAACAGAATATAACATTGATGATATACAATAACTAGGGATAATTGTCCATCCTAGAGCTATTTTGTCTCCTCGGAGACATAACAAAAAATTGGAATGATAAAGAAGAATAGCTTGACTCCTGTGAAATAACGACACATGAATTTATAGATATAGCCCTTTCACTATTTTTAAAACTCACAGTGCAACTTAAATGGCTTTTTGAGGGCCAAAAAAAAAAGTTCTGAAGTTCAAAATCTAATTATATTTATAATTTGAATTGGAGCACACTTCAATAAATTTTTTTTTTTCCTTTAGAACAGTTTTTTCAGATGGAGTTTTACTATAACTTGTCACCGCTGAGCTAAAAAGAGCAAAAAAAACGTCAAACTGTGTTGGCATGATACAATTTACAATTTCTGGCATCCATGAAACAAGCACTAACCAAGTTCAGTGATCAAATATCAAGAGTAAGCATAAAGCATACGATTTACATGAGATTTACAAAGCCTTTTGATTATTTTTATAGAAGAGTTGCACAATAAAAAAAATACATGGATTGAAAAGGAAGAGATAAATACCAGCAGATTACATAGCCATCTCAGCTTGTAATGCAGCAAGTTCGTCTTCATCAGCACTGTTCTTCTGGGCTGTAGGGCGAATCTGTTGCCTGCCTGCAGGAATAGTGTGTACGGGAGCACCAGGAGCAGTTGTAGCTGGCTCAAGAAGCATTTCCTCCAGTTCAGCTCCTTCCAACTCCTCAAGCTCAGCCTCCAATTCATCCTTGATAAGAAAAAAAATGAGTAACATGCGACCCAAAATAATAGTGAGAAAAATTAAATAAAAAATGATGCAAAATATGTGAGAAAGAGTACTTCATCAAAATCAGCAGCTGCTCCAATTGGAGCAGCTAGTGCTTCCTGAATTTGCTTCATGTTCTCAGTCTGCTCATTGATTTCATCCATAGTTTTGTCAACATCATCAATATTACTGCACAAAAATAAACAAAAAGTATTCATTACCAGATAGATCTTTTAGTTCTTAAAATTACAAAGCCATCTTTACCATGCAACAAAGTGTCAAAAATTTCCAAATAAGAAAACTTCATTGGCAAGTAAATCATTGCCGTGCACTTAAAATGCTATATAAGTGGCTTTCACAAGTAATTTCCATTTTTATAACGATCAAGGAGAAACAATCCTCATGCACAAGCTGAATTAATGGCCATCATTATCTGTGAAATTTTTAAACAAACCAGGCTTCCCAGTCTTTACTTAGCAAACTACGGTCTTCATTTGCAATCTCTAAAGGAAGTGGTGTGTATGTAAGTGGATATAGCCGTTGGGAATGGAAAGGTAAAAGATGATAGAAAGGGATGCAATAGCAATATGATTCTATTGAGGGACTAGTTTCATTGATATAATATGGTTGAATCTCTAGCAAGCCGATGTGAATTAAAGCTCAACCATAAATGCCCACGTGAATGAATAAATATATGTAAAGAACTAAACTATAAGTACTAGTGTAACAAATATATGGAGTTCTTTAGAAACAATATAAAGCATCAATAAAGTCCTCTACACTGCTAATCCTTTTAACCTTTCGGATAAACTACTGCAAGCAAAATGGTAGACGCAAGCCACGTAACCTTCCTAAATAATTCACACAAATAATTCAGCAAAAGCATTAAACATCAAAAGGTGGAATAATAGAACTGAATTCAATAACTGACGTTGCTTTCTGCATGGCCTTCATTGCTGCTGCTCCCGTTCTCAATGCATCAACAGTCTCTGTCGTAGCTTTTGCACCTTCTAGCATAATCATCTAAAGAAATACCACATTAGATAGCAGTTAGATAATCAATTGCGACGAATAATTAAGGACAGTTTAGGATCAGAAGGAAAAAAAATATTTATAAGGACACCTGATCATGAATCCGTAATTGGAAATTCCCAAGCTGTTCAACTTGCTGCTCATAAAGTTTCTTTCGCTTCAAACATTGGATGGCAGCTAGCAAATGTACAGAACAAATATCAGGATAAAAAATAAATAATAAAAAGCTAATCCATGTTATTACATGCCAGATTGTAGAGTAAATTTTTGGAGCTGAGATAGTTATTAAAGGTGCAAAACTTCGAGATCGTAGAAAAGGATAGAAAAGTGATTAACAAAAGATAAAAGATTTTTTGCACATTTCTACAAATATGAACAATTCCTTCCAACCCCTAAGATGACTCATGGAAGAACCACTTTTTGACGGAAAAGCTCCAAAACCAGTATCCGTACATCTACATGAAAAATACCAGCAGTTATAAGCCAAAGTTATGAAAGTTTTAAATATTCAAGTCTATGACATATATAACCAAAACTCCATTATACACCAAAATATTAACAAAAAAAAGCAAATAAAAGAAAGCTAAATCTGTGAGGACGGAAATCCATGCTTATCAACCGCCACTAGTATATTAAATCAAATAAACGACCAAATTGGTTCCTAGACTTTTTAGGTGAGACATTTTAGTCTCTATCTTGAACAATCATGATATCAACGCATAAATAGAAGAGGAAGCACGTTTGTTATAGGTTTTAAACATAGAAATTATTATATTGTGAGTCTTGTAGACCCCATTATATATGTGCAGAGAATTGGGCATAAAAGATTATCGATTTATGAACCCTACTGAATTTGCTACTTGCTCTAGAGCACTATTGAATTATAAACCCAATCAATTCAACCCTTGTATATAGAGTATCATGCAAAAAATTAAGACTTACAACCCTGCTCAATTGGTACAATGCGGAGTTTTCTTTTCAAATGAATTGAAGGTGTTGTGCAAATGCATTGCAAATATTGTAGTGAGAGTTGATGCCAAATATTTGATCTTAATTACAACAAAAACAACGACAACATCAAGCCTTTATCCCACTACGTGGGGTTGGCAACATGAATATTTTTTCTCCGTTGTGTCTGATTAAAAGTCAAATTCTCATTTAGATCTAATAAAGAAAGGTCATTTCTAATATTTTCTAACCAAGTCTTTTTAGATCTACCTCTACTTTTCTTAACATAGGTTAAATTTAAAACATCTACCCTCCTAACCGGGTCATCAAAAGGCCGCCGTTTTATGTGACCAAAACATCTACGGCGACTCTCTCTAATCTTATCTACCACTAGAGCTACTCCAACCTTTTCACGTATATGCTCATTTCATATCCTATCTCTAAGAGCAAAGCCAGTCATTCACCTGAGCATCCTCATCACTGCAACACCTAACTTAATAATATGCTTATCTTTTAATGGCCAACATTTTGCGCCATAAAGCATTGCAGGTCTAACGACCATCTTATAGAATTTTCCCTTAAGTTTGAGTGGCACTTTTCTATCACACAACAAGCCCGATGCATTCCTCCACTTCACCCATCCAACTTGAATTCTACTAATAATATCCTCATCTATTTCACCATCACTCTGAACAATAGACCCAAGATATCTCAAACATGTACTCTTATTAATGCTTTATCTCCCAAAGTCACAAACCCCCCACTAGAACTATTACTACTAAAATTACACTCCATGTATTCGGTTTTAGATCTACTCAAACGAAAACCTTTAGACTCTAAGGTTGACCTCCATAATTCAAGTTTACCTTCAAATCCCTCTTTAGTCTTATCAACAAGAAGAATATTGTCAGCAAAAACCATACACCAGGGAACATCCTCTTGCAAATCTCTAGTAAGAACATATCCATGACTAAAGTAAAAAGATATGGGCTTAAGGTTGATCCTTGATATAATCCAACTGAAATTGGTAAATACTTGGTCAAACCACCTTGTGTTTGAACACAATAGCTCCAGGGTATATATCCCTAATGACTTGAATATAAGCATTATTAATCCCTTTTTTTTTTAGAATTCTCCATAGCACTTATATTGGAACTTTATCATATGCTTTCTCTAGATCAATAAATATCATATGAAGAACTTCCTTTTTCTCTCTATACTTCTCCATCAAACCTCTTAATAAATGTATGGCTTCCATAGTAGACCTACCTGGCATGAATCCAAATTAATTTTGAGAAACATTAGTATCATGTTGTAACCTATGCTCCATAACTCTCTCCCATAGTTTTAAAGTATGACACATCAACTCAATTCTTCTATAATTTGCACAATCTTGTGCATCACCTTTATTCTTAAAGATATGAATCAACACACTCATTCTCCACACATCTGGCATTTTTTTAAGTCTTCAAAATAATATTAAAAAGTTTGGAAAGCCAAGAAATTCCTTCATCTCTAAGCATTTTCACACCTCTATTGGAATATCATCAGGTCCAACAGTTTTCTCATACTTCATTTTCTTTAAACCCTTTCTAACTTCAGTTTTAGTAATACGCCGATAAAAACAAAAGTCTTTATTTTCATTTAGAGTGTTAAGGTCACTAAAGTCAATCATATTTTCACAATCTTCATTGAAAAGCTTAGCAAAATATCTCATCCACCTTTGTTGAATATCAACTTCTAAAAAAAATGTTTTTTGATCTTCATCCTTAATGCACTATACTTGAATTAAATCCTTACTACTCCTATCTCTTTGTTTGGCTAGCTTATACACATATCTTTCGCCCTCTTTAGTATATAATCTATTATATAAATTATTAAAAGCTAAAGTCTTTGCATCGCATAATACTTTCTTAGACTCCTTAAGGGCAACTTTATATATTTCCCAACTTTTGGAATTTTACATCTAAACCAATTTTTATAACATAACTTCTTATTTTTTATCTTTTCTTGCATATTTTGATTCCACCACCAACTATTTTTACTGTTAAAAGCTTTTCATTTTGATATTCCAAGCATATCCTTTGCAACATTCTTAATATTACAAGCTACTATTTCCCACATAACATTAGCTTCCTCATACACCGACAAAATTTTAAGATCGTGAATCTTACTCACAAAGATATTTTTGTTGAAGTTCTTTAAATGCCACCATCTAATCCTAGAACAATGATATATTATATTTTCCATACTCTGCCCCTTCACATTAAAGTCCAAAACTAATAAGCGGTATTGGGTACATAGACTTTCACTCGGAATAACTTTACAATCTCTGCAATCTAAATGATTTATTTTTCTTACCAGATAATAATCAATTTGAGTTTTACTATATTCATTCTTGTAAGTGATGAGATGCTCATCTCTTTTCTTAAATAAGATATTAGCAATAACAAAGGTCGAGAATTTATGATCTTAATTACACAATAAACAAAAACTTATTTAACTATACCACAGGCCGAGAATGTATGATCAGTATTATGCTACAAGACAAATGTCGAGATACAAGCCGTATCAACTCCACCCTTAGCACTTGGAGGATTGGGTTCCAGGATTAGGATATACAACCCTACACTATAGGCTGGGTGACCCATGAAATGTTTTTTCCTTTATTTTTTTTACAATTTGGACCTTCTTCGAGACGTAGACTCAATCAACACTACTCTTAGCACATGAATAATCGAGTTTATGGATCAGACTAGTGACCTTATCCGTCATAAGTAACATGACCCAAAGAATTTACTTTTAGTCTTTTGCACAGTGTATCGTCATCAAGACTCTAGCTCTATCAACTACACTCTTGGCACGTAAACGATCGAATTCATGGATTGGCACTTACAACCATACCCCATGGCAATGTAGCCTAAAGAGTTTACTTTTAATTATTTTGTAATTTAAATAATTGTCGAGGAGCAAGCCCTATCAACTCTACTCTTGGCAAATGGAGGATTAGGCTGAATTGAAGCCCATATTTTTCTGCGTTTATATCCCCTTTAATAATTTTTTTGGAAGTTTATCGGGTGATTTTTATTTTCTTAGCAAGGAAAGTGAGGGTCACATCCTCGAATTAAGTACGATATGGTTCAAGAATGCTCAAAATATTTTTAAAATTTTTATCTTTCTTTTTTTTAACATCTTTGAGAATTTTCTTGTGTCTCTCTTTCTCATTTCTTATTTTTCTTGTTTATTGTCTCTTTTATAAGGAAATATGTACAAATATCATTAGAATTTATTTTCCTCTTGGCTCATTCATGCATCTATATGAAACGTCAGGGGGGCACACCTTGTGGAGCCTATGGGAAGATATTTAGAAGGATCCTAAATAAGGGGCGTAGTTTAGGAAGGTTTCTAATTAAGGGGAACTGTTTAGAAATATTTCCTAATTATGTTTATATTATTTAGGAAAGTTTCTTAAATTATGTTTATACTATTTGTGAAGTATTTAATTGTCTAGGAATATTTCTTAAATTATGTTTAATTGTTTAGGATGGTTCTATTTGTGTTATGGTAGCTAGGGCTATTTAAGGGGTAGTTGTTTAGGATTTAAATCATGCTATTGATGAGTTTTGTGAGTGTTTGTTGTCCACGATTTTTGTGAGGGATTCTAGCAGCATCTAGAATTTGGGAGAGAAGTCCTCCTCTCAAAAAAGGAACATTGTATGTTGCTCGTTCGTATTTCGTTTCTTATCAATAAAAATCTGCGGTTTGCTGAATTTTCCTCGGTTTGTTGGCTGTTTTTGATACCGAGGCATATTAAATTGGTATCAGAGCGATGTCTTGGACCAAAATATTAAGCTTTCCTCGCTGATTTCTCATAAGTTTTTCCTCTCTATTTGCTGAATTTTGCTGTTGGGAGGCTAGATTCACGTTAAAGTTGCCGATTTTTGCTGTTAAAACCTTGATCTGAGTACCGATGGTCGTAACAAGAGTTGAGGCGTTGAAAAAAAAAAGTTGGAAGGAAAAGTATGGCAACTACGAGCGGATGTGCGATTGATGAATCAATGAACTTCAGTGATAGAAGAAAAGCTTGGGAATTTGAAAGATATGATGAAGAAAATGATTGAGATGCAGTCGAAAGCTTCACCAACGATTCCTAGGGCTAAACCAAAGGGAAAGAAAATTCTGAAGGTGATGATGAGAAAGCTCATGGAGATGCGATCCAAAACCCCACCGACGGTTCCAATTGCTAACCCTAATCAAGATTTGATTGGGATTCCCTTGGCCGAATCTAAAGGAAAAGAGATCGGATGGAAGAGTTCGACAAAAAGAGCTCTTTCAATCAAGAGCCACTCCTAGGACTCCGAGAAGGATGGAAATAGAGTTTTCGGATGGTGGGATAGCAGGAAGGGAGCTTCATTATCGAGGTTGTGGAGTGGTCGACCACTACGGCAAGCTTTTTGGGCAAAGAGAATGGACGATCAGATGAGGAGGGCGGGTTGAGCCATGGGGATCGGGTTATGCGAGGCGGCCGGAAGAAAGGTGGAAATCCCACCCTCGATAAAAGGGGGAAACATGACGGATCACGACAACCGCTACACTGGAGGAGGAAGAAGTTGTTTGGGTGGTGGCGATCCTCGGGTGAAAAAGTTAAAGATGCGAATAATTGAGGAGAAGAAGAGTGAAAGTTCAATTAGTGATACACAAACTTCTTCCGAGGATATATAAATCGACAAAGGGAAAGATGTGAATGAAGAGGGCAAAGAAATAAATTTGCAAAGACAAGCTGATGGTGTTGATCAAGAAATCTACTGCATCAAATTACCTGGAGCAGCAAAGATTGGTGAAAGAGAGCTAGAAAATCAAAACCATGCAGTTGTCTTTTCCAGAGGGGAGTCTCTTCAAGCAATTGATATGAACCAGAATAACTAATTGGAAGAGGCTTTGAAAATGATGAATCTTTTGGAGGAATTCAATGAAGACCATGGACTGCGCCCACCAACCATTCTTGGTGTACGTGGGCACATTTTTACAGGAAATATATCATCTTTGGGATGGTTCATGTTAAACCAAGAAACAAGTTTTGTGACAATTGGACAAAGGGTTCTGGCTACTCCATTGAAGGTCTGCTTCCAATACAGGCATCGAGATGTATTTGACAGGATTTTTCACATCATTAGAGGTGACATAAGCAAGGCTTCTTGTGGAATCAACCTAAGTGAGAATATCTTTGCAAAATTCAACCCGACATTAAGGCAAGAAAATATCACCCACCATGAGTGTATTCAGGTTAGGAAGGGTCGTGATGTTGGACTCAACCAAATCTCCATGTTAGAAGCAAAGGTTGCATGTAGCAATAGAGAACAAATACTTAGCAGAGACATCTATGACTTGGGCCACCGATTTGACTTCTTCCGCATGCTTTCTTACTACTTCAATACTATAGGGTTCTATGTCAGCTCAATGATGGTTATTATCATAGTCCACTTTTTCCTCTATGGCAAGCCTTACCTGTCATTAAGTGGGCTTGATTCTGCCATCATGAAGCAAGCACATATAAGAGGAAATAATCCTCTGAAAGCTGCTATGGCATCTCAATCTTCCGTCTAGTTTTGGTCTATTGATGGCCTTACCCATCGTTATGGGATTGGGCTGAAAAGGGGATTCAGAACTGCATTGAGCGACATAATCATCATGCAACTTCAATTGTACCAAGTGTTCTTTACATTCTTGCTTGGAACAAAATCACATTACTTTGGAAGGACAATCCTACATGGCAGAGCAAAATATAGAGCTACTAGACGAGGATTCATTGAGCGACATGTAAAATTTGCAGAAAACTACAAGATGTACTCTAGAAGTCATTTTACAAAGGATCTGAAACTTATGCTGCTGCTAATTATTTATCAGATTTATGGATCTGCAATTACTGATTCAACAACATTTATGCTTCTCACTACATCCATGTGGTTCCTTGTTGTCACATGGTTTTTGCCCCCATTTCTTTTTAACATTTTTGGCTTTACGTGAAAAAAAAATAGTTGAGAACTGGGATGACTGGATCAGGTGGATAAAAGTGAAGGCATTAGCAAAGATGTTAAACCGTTGAAAGATGGTATATTCTCTAGAGTGAAGCACGAGCAAATAATGAAGGATATAGAACTGGATCATGTGCTAAGTAGTTCTCGACAGGAAGGAGATTTTGTTGTTAAAACAGATGATCATGAGACAGTTCCTTTCGTTACACCTTGAGGACAAAGTGGCTCTTTGGGAGGGGAGTACTGATACGCCGGGAGGTCCACCTTGTGGGGCCCAAGGGAAGATATTTAGAAGATTCTTAATCAAGGGAAGTTGTTTATGAAGGTTCCTAATTAAGGCGGAACTGTTTAGGAAGGCTTCCTAATTATGTTTATATTATATATGAAGGTTTCTTAAATCATATTTAATTGTTTAGAAAGGTTTCCTACATTATGTTTATATTATTTAGAAAGTATTTAATTGTTCAGGAAGGTTCTATTTGTGTTATGGTGGCTAGGGCTATTTAAAGGGGAGTTGTCTAGGATTAGATTATGCTATCGATGAGTTTTTGAGTGTTTACTGTCCACAGTTTTTGTGAGGGATTCTAGCGGCGTCTAGGATTTAGGAGAGAAGGTCCTCCTCTCGAAAGAGGATCATTGTATCTTGCTCGTTCGTATTTCATTTCTTATTAATAAAAATCTATGTTTTGCTGAATTTCTCTTAATTTGTTGGCTATTTTTGATACCAAGACATATCAGTATACACAATGCTTTAGAAGAAGTTGGATGTTTGACATAAAGAGTGAGTAGGCACACTATTTAGAGTTATTAAATAGGAGTCGGAGTTTTCACGAAAAAGCATACACCCCATTTCAAAACTACCATGACTACAATTTTGGCATAGACATGTGCATCGAAAATGGTTTGGTGAGTTGGCATGCTTTTCAACCCGACATATTTTTTTGTGCACCTCAATTTGAATTGGATTTAGCTTTGTGAAGTGGGCCTACCATTTTAAAATTATCCAAATTCAAATTTTAGCGCCTTTGCTGATAGCTGCAATGTAATTAGAATGTGTGTGCTGCTTTGCCAATGAGCACATTTATTTGTACTTCGGTTGCTTCCATGCTTTTTGGGGCACACCTATGCACTTTTAGCTGCACATTTATGAGTACATTCTTATTTATTTGCAAGTTAACTTTCGAGTTTATTTGTGTGTACACATTGCAATGTGAAATTTTAATGAAGGCTTAAAATAATGTCATTTTGTTTATATTTTATTCATGCAGGTACTTTGGCAGGTCCAATGAGAAGAATTCATGGCTATAAGAAGGGCCGTCTTACATATCATTTTCATGTCCCACTTCAAGTTCATGGTGTTCCAGGAAACAACAGAGTTCTTGATTGCATTCATTGGTGAGTCGCCAAGGTCCATAAGTCCATTTCATTTCCTATCTCCAAAAATAAATCATCTAATTTAGAACTCTCCAGTCCAAATTTTGGAATAAGATTTTCTGATTTGACAGCACCTTAAAAGATGCATGCAAGGTGCCATTTAAACGCATGCTATACTCTAAAGCAAATCTTGCAGATAAAACTCCATTAAAATAAATTTCTCAACAAAAGTAAGCAAAAGGTGCGGCAGATAATATTTCATCAAAAACAATTCAGACTCCCTCTCCAACATCTATTCCCATTATTTAAAATAAATAAATAAAATCATGCAGCTATTACCCTCCAAATCTCAACTATCAATATGCATACCTTCAGTCACTAAATCAATCTAAAAACATGGTGAACTTCAGCTGAAAGAAAACATACTACACAATGCTAAGGGTGTAAGTGAGCCGAGCCAGCTCGAACTCGACTTGATAACGAGCTTGCAAGCCGAGCTTATTGAGCCACAAGCTCGAGCTCGAGCTCAAACTAGAGCTCGTCTGTTAAACGAACTCGATTTCAAGTTTGACGAGCCTCGACTCGGAGCTCACGAGCCAGCTCGAATTACTGTTGGATTTTTTAAAATTATTAATATTTTTATTACATTTAAAAGTTTAAAAAAAGTAAGGACTGCAGCTGCACAGCTAAAAAAAAAAAGCTTCAAAAATTATAGCTAATAAATGCTGCAGCTTTAATTATTACTAAAATTTTCTCCAAAAAAAAAGTTATTACTAAAGCAGCCGCATCTTCAAAAAAAAATATATAAAATATGAAGCATATATTCCCAAAGCTGCAAACATTAATTATCCAAAGACGAAAAAGCTACAGGTCTTTTCAGTACAGGAAAAAATGCAATAGCAAGCTTCTTCCCGTCGATGAAAAAATGCAGGTCGTCTTCTTCTTCTCCAGCTGTGATGGCATCAGCGGTTGACCGATTTTTTTAAGGCAAGCTAGTGAGCTGGCTCGCAAGATTGTCTTTAATGTACGAGCGAGCTCGAGCCCACCTTTTGAGCTCGAGCTCAAGTTCGAGCTCCCGATTTGGCAGGCGAGCCGAACTCGAGTTAGGCATGAGCCGAGCTCGGCTCGACTCGTTCACACCCCTAAACAATGCTACACAAAAAGAAGGTTGTCAGGTAGGTTCAACAAACTACTTTATCAGTTAACCTAAAGAACTTATTAAATGTTATTGGTCCTGAGTAGATTTCTGAAAATGTCCTGACATCTAATAAAAGCAATTTTGTGGTGTAATTGTGCTCTCTAGAAGGCAAAATAAAGTAGAGCGGATCTTCAAAATTAATCCAAAATGCATCAAAAAGTGACCTGATGAACGTATCTAGCTTCATATGATGGATATCCCAGAATCAAAACTTTCACAAGCATTCGTGGTCAGCAAAATGGATGATTGATCACTGTGTTGATGGTAAGAAATATGGAGAGTAGTTTTTTTGTTGGGCACAATTGCATGGTAACAAACATGATATTCTCCAAAAATAGCCAACCTAAAAAGCTACATCAAAACGCATATATGCATGCCTGCTTTAGACCCGTATGAAACAGAGTGAGAAAGCTCGCTGATGATGGTTAAAAATGGTATAAGGTGTAAATTATAATTATGGGAAAATACCTTTTTTATTCTTTGCCTTTGTATACTCCTTGGCCTTCTCAACTTCTGTAGCGGCCTTCTTCATGAGAACTTTTTCCTTTTTCTCCAGCATCTCAAGGGTCTACAGCATATTTGGAAGTCATAGTTAATGTGTAATTAATGCCACCAAATAATTACAATTCAAGAACCCTAATACAAAGTGACATCTAAAAGTAGATATTAACATTATAGGCTAATGCTTCGCAGATCATTATTAATATCAAAAAAATCAGTATGATGTCTGTCCAAGTTGCTGAAGCAGGTTTCATTAATGAAACAGAAAATTTTATTTAAAATATTAGCAGACTTATGCAAGGTTATAATAGTTTTCTGATCGAAAATTTTCAAAGGAAGTCAAATGGGTTGTAAGTTGAAGTTACATGTCTGAAATTGTAACCCCAGTAAACCTCAGCTACTCTTCTTATAGTTTGGCCTTTCACCATTAGCACTAATAATAGGACCAAGTTGGAAAGTTAATGTGGGAAAATTAAAATATTATAATAATAAAGGAGCCACCAGAGTGCAATGTTTCCATTTTTATTGTATTAAAAAGCTTTGCTTCCGTAAATGATAAAGATAGAATAAAAAACCTTAGAACATTGGAAATCTCAAGAACTTCAACTCATATAAATCAAATACATAGCTCTGAAATTTTTAAAAAAACTTCAAATTCAGACAATTGCTCCAAGGACTCAACCGCTCAATTTGAAGCTAGTAGATATCCACGATGCTAACCACCAAAACATGTAATTACATAAGCAACAACATCATCATCAAGCCTTTATCCCGCTACATGGGGTCAGCTACATGAATCTTTTTTCTCCATTGTGTCCTATTAAGAGTCATTTAAATCTAATAAAGAAATGTCATTTCTAATATTTTCTAACCAAGTCTTTTTAGGTCTATCACTATTATACAGTGGGATGATTTTGTGAATGATGGAAGGAGAGGCAGAAAGATGATAGCAAGCACGGAATAGAGAGCAATTTGGACAGATGCCTATCACAATTATACAGTGGGATGATTTTGTGAAGTTATTCAGCGATTGGTTCATTCCTCCTTCAGCCAAATTAGATTTGCAAGACAAATTCTTCAATCTGACTCAGGGTTCTAAGATGGTTATGTAATATGAAGCTGAGTTTACTTCTTTGTCCCGTTATGCACATCATTATGTCAGCACTCAAGAGAAAAAATGCCACCAATTTTTTAAAGGTCTCCTTTATATGGCTTCCTTGTCCTGAATTTTTATTTGGATGTAGTTATCATCAAAAACTCCCCTCCCTATTCCTCTGACTTCACTAAGGCCTTCGACAACTACTGCTATGTTTTGGGCCCAAAATATTTGTCTTTGACATCTTAACTTCAAGCTTGTGGGATATATTTGAGCTCGTTCTCTACACCATCTTAGATCTTGATTGCGGTTATTCGATTGATCAGTGAGTTTTTGTCATTATCATGCATATCTTTAGTAAAATATTAACAAGGGGTCATATGGAAGTCAAGGGGATTCCCCGTCCTGGTTCAATTTCAACTAAAGTGCTTAGAAAGTGACTTGAGTATCAATGGTACTCCTCAAAGGCTAAAAGCTTAGGATGGAATGATAATGCCATTGTTTTGAGTTTATTGTATGCAAGCTCCCCCTTGCTTTTGAATAAAATAAGCTCGGGTATCATTTCCATAATTCTATGAGCTAACTATGCCGAAATACTCCAATCATATAAGATAAGTGCAAATTCTACGGTATATATAAATACAAATTACAAGCCAAGTCAATTATTTCGACAAAACATCTGCAACCTATTACCGCAACTAGAATATAACCTACATCGATGGAGAAAAAACAAAAACAAATTTTCTCGAATCAAATCAAAAACTGGCATAAAAAATATAAAGAAAAAGTAAATGAACAAAATTAACATCCATTAAAATATCAAACAAAATGAATACCTCATTCAACTTCTCTATAGTAGCCAGGGCATTCGTCTGCTCCTTAGGTTTCCCGAAAAGCCTGTTCAACATGCTGACTACCTTCTAATAACTCCGCCGAGGAAGGTAGCTCCCGAATTCACAATCGCCGCTGAACCCTAGATGAAAGTCGTGTTGTAAGTCGAAGAAGCAAAAGTCCGCCGATAAACTCATACGCGGCTGATTATCATATTTATAGTTTTAAAATATTACGTAATCATCTTATATGATAAGAGAAAAAAAATTTATTTTTTAAGTTATATGCACTAAAATATTATCAAATAAGAATTATAATTAATTGAAATTTTTAATATTATATTTATTTGACTCGATGTTATTATATATAATATTGATCTTATTTGACTCGATGTTATTATATATAATGTTGATCTTATTTTAATGATATTTTGTACGTGGTTAGTAATAGATATAATCAAACATGAATATTGATGTAGCATTTTAATTAGAAATTGCCAAAATTAAATTTAAAATCATCCAATTTTTGAATTAAGCAAATTTATCGTTGAACTAAATATCTTAATTAGATGGACCCGACACTACTGAGCATTTCAATTTGAGTCCAAATCAAACATCGAAGTTGAGAACTGCATGGCAATTTTTTATGGACTAAACAATCTTCAAATATTAAATGCTTATAGTTAAAATAAGCATCTCAATAAAAAGAATCCAATGAGTCAGATCAATTAATTGTCAAGACATTAAGACACATAAATGCTCAAAGAATAGTTTAAGAATAAAATAATCAAATGAGATATCGAATAAAGTATTTTAAGATTTTGGCTAAGATTATCAAGGTGTCACCCCAACACTTATAGATAGACTCTCGTTCTCTAAATAAAGGGGAGTTTGAGCCAAGTTTGGAGAGAGACTAAGGTTTGAAAGCTATATAGTAGTTTGATGCTCAACACAAAAGATCACTGGCACCAATCATTGTTACCCAACAACTATTCATTGACCATAGTTATAACCACCATCACCCAGCTATTTTACCTCATACATTGTCACCTAATTATCATTTCTTGCCCGTTGTCATTCAAGTGTCGTCGCCTGTCAACCATTACTCGACCACCATCATCTAAATATTTTAGTTCAACCATCGTCGCATAACGCCAGTGCTCGACTAACATCATTTAACTATCACCAACTATGGGGAAGAGATGACTTTTGGAACCTTAATTGTGTAATTGTTCATTAAAGAGAAGCATAATATTAAGTGTTCAGTGTTGCAGAGATGAGGATGCTCAGATGAATGAGTGGCTTTTACTCTTAGAGACAAGATATGAAATGAGCATATACGTGAAAAAGGTTGGAGTAGCTCTAAGTGGAAGATATGATTAGAGAAGTCCGCCTTAGATGGTTTTGGACACATAAAACGTAGCGGCATTATGATGACTCGGTTAGGAAAGTATATGTATTAGATTCGACTTATCATAAGAAAGGTTGAGGCAGACCTAAAAAGACTTGTTTATAAAATATTAGCAATGATCTTTCTTTATTAGTTTTAAATGAACATTCCACTCTTAACACAAGGTAATGGAGAAAAAGGATTCATATAGCCGACCTCACGTAGTGGGATAAAGGCTTGTTGTTGTTGTTATTGAATTTTCTATATAAAAATTTTAATGTCTCTTCTAAGAAATTCCTTTACATGTGTATGCGCAAGTTTTTCATATAAGGCTAAGATAATAAACTTTCGCACTACTACCATGAATATTCTTGCATGAAATAGCGTGAAAACATTCTTGCATTCTATAAATACTTCTTCAATAGTTGACAGGACTAGCACCCACTATAATGGAGCCTCCCACTCTAATATACATTAATTTGAGAACTAATCCATCCAACAGGGATAATATAATTTAACAAAAGAAAGCCACAAATCCTAACTGTGATGAATCATATGTGCTGAATGAAAGAGTATCAAGCTCGAATCCATCTACTCTTGGAAGAGGCTTACCAAGAGAGAGGACATCACAACACGATGAAGCATGCCTACCATCAAATAAATTATAAACCAATGATGATCAATTTGATGACACCCATGCAGAGCACCGTCGCCATAATGTTGAAGTGCCTCCTCCATCATAAACTCACCAATATCTTGTCGACAGTATCAATTCAACCAATCTCATGCGGCCCCACTAACTTATGGCCATATTATAATTTTAGCGAACTTAACCTAATCATGCTTTATTTACTCTCTCTCTCTCTCTCTCTCTCTCTCTCATATGTTATTCAAGAAGAATTCTCCATAAGGGATCGGAATCACCGCACTACTCACCATAATTTTTAAGAACTCTCGTTTCTTATTAATACAATTCTCTAGCATCCCATTTAGAAAATGTTCAAACAATGATTATTTAATCCTTATGAGCACATTGATCATTATAATAATATTATAAATATTTAAAATTTTAATATGCTCCATTGACAGGTCTTTCATGCCTCTCTTAAGGGTTAGGCTCGTGTTTGGATCAAATATATCTTTGATGAGATTCTCTACACTTTTATTGACTTTGCTAGGCTTCTTATTGACTAGTTTATCATAAATAGAAAGATTATCTAAGACTAGTCTCACATTTTTGGGATTCACTAAGATGAGAGAATAATCTTAAGGAGTAGTTTTATATGTTCTCATTAAAGGCTTGTTAGATTCTATCAGTATTTTTGGAGTGTGAAAACTCTTGAATCTTTTTTTAAATTTTTTTTGATCTAGAGCAATTAATAATTATTTCAGGAGTCATCATAAATCAAAACTATAAACCGTATTCACTGTAGCATAGATATTATAATGCTTTAGTTTAAATTTTTTTTTTCCATAATTTTTGAGCTTAGGTGAAATTCTTTAAGAATCGGCACTTGTCGATGCAAGCGGAAAATTTGAGATTGTTAGATGTCCGTTTTACAAATCGATTTCACTAGAATTTTTTAAACATGCTTACCTAATTTATAAATATTTATCTGTAATTTTGTGTTCATGGATTTGAATATATAAAAAGATTTAGGATTAAAATTGAATAATTAATATACTCATATTTATATCTTTTGAATATTTTATTATAAAAAGATAATTTAGAACCATAATACCTTTTATATAAATGCCATTTCGTTTGCCCAAAGCAGAAAACCAAGATATAGAGCAGGAGAAGGAAATTAGGGAAAAAAAAATAGGAGAGAGAGAAATTTGATTTTAGAGGTCTTTGAGTCACTTTTGTCTGTCGGTCTAATTGAAAAACTTGTTTATCTCAAGATAATCATACAATACCTATAGCGATTTTAAAAAATACACAATTTTTTTCAATTTTTTTAATTAAAATTTTATTTTCGTTAACGAAAAATGCGGATAACTTTGTACTGGTAAAACGTTTACTGCGTAACTTTTTATATGTTATATAGATTAAGATTATACACATTTTGATATATTTTTAAAAATTTTTCAAATTTGTTAGATTTTTATTAAATGATTTTTTTTCAGACTCTTAAAAACTGTGCTGTAGTACAATAAAAGTCTTAAAACATTGTTTTACACAATCCCTGTTATTTTGGTGATTTATTGGAAATATGCATTTTTGTTTAGTGGGCTTTTTTTTTCGTGCCGTTATATAAGATCGTACGATTCTAACACATGCTCAATTATATTTTAACTGTTTTAATATGATGACATATGTGCATATGTTATTAAATTATATTTATTGGGATATATAAGGGTTAGAATCCTTTGAGAATCTATTTGTGTCATGAATATTCTGATGTCTATAAGGTATGTTTAGATAGCTGTAAGTCATGTTCCGGTGCCTATGGGCATATTATGGTATTATAAGCATGACCGCCTTTTAGGCGACGATCACTTGCATGAGATTATTGCATATCCTGTTGGTTAGTCCATCTTCCTATATATTGCACCGTCGTGTTTGATGGAAGGTCAAGATGCACATTTTTACCTCAATGCGTCGTTGACTTTAGGATTAATTTTTTTGGATCTCATATTGCTCATTATTATGTTTTAAAATATGTGTGATTGTGTCGATATCAATTTGGTGTGTAAATTTCATGCATTTGAATCTTAATTGAGCGCATTCATCTGTCACATAATTATTTTTTATCGGGACCTCGTTCTGTGAAATGGATCGAATCGTCGCATTTGGCTTGTCGAGATGGGTCAAATGAGCCCATTCGTGAATACATATATATAAAATTTAAAATTAAATAAATATAATTAATGAAATATAATTAAAATTTTAATATTTAATTTTAAATACTAATTAGATGATAAATTTAGATTGTTTTAATATTCAATCGGGCGATTATTTTTCTCACATTATTTATTAATACTGTAAAGAAAAAATAATATTACTATTTAATACTGTAAAGAAAAATAAAAGTGACCAAAAATAAGAAATGCTGATCGGAGCGGAAAAAGAGGCTCTTCTATCTAATTGTATAATTTCTCTCGTCTCTGATGTTTTCCCAGAACCTTTGGTCTGCCTAGGGTTTGCTTTTCCTTGTCGCCATTTCTTTGTTGCTGCGTCGTTGTGCGTCCGAACTCAGCACGTAATAATTTCTCCTTTTTGATAGAGTCCGACGATGTCGGCTCGCAAGTCTGTAAGAGAGGCAATTATATTTCTCTTTTCGGTAAGCTTCTTCTCCTAAATACCGTAAATTCGCCGATCTATCGGATTTTGTTTGAGGAAAAACGGAGAATGAACGAGTTCTAAGTCTGTAGGATTCAGAGTTGTCATTTTTGCTGTTTGGTACGATATAGGCTAAATCCTGCTCAAATCCTGCATCCATACAGCCCCTTAACCTAGCGTCCCCAAACCCTCGCCTTTCTGCCCGAAATCCAAATTCTAGAAACCCTAGACGACGTAAAACGCAGAAAGTTGCGAAAGCTCGCTGAACAAGCATCGAGAGGACCAGGGACGCGTGAAATCCGTCCAATGCCCGGATTTACTTAATAGGGGATTTATAAATTTTTTAGGGCTTGGTGGTGCTTGAGCAGGATGATGTCGATAGGGGAAGCTCTCATGGTAATGCCAGAAACTATAGGGTTGCAATTGTTAAAATGCTGGTTGACAGCGATATGACAGCAATTTTGCTATTTTTTTTTTTGCATCCTTCTCATGATGATAATGGCTAAATGCTAATCATGATGATCACTCAAGGCACTCCTCATAGAATTTCTCAAAGCAAAATTAAGGACCCTTGCTAAAAAAATTTTGTGCTCCTTTCCGTTGTCATGCTTCTCATTATAAAGGTGCTATGCCCGGAAAGAATTTCTTTTTACCATAATATTTGAAATTGGGTTTGTATGAACATGATGAGGTCATCCATCATCATCTCTTTTATGAAATCTCCTTTAGAATTTATGTCCAGATGTTGAAGTTTTGTGGCTCTGAGGAGTGATGCCGCTTGTGGAGACGTAATATCTCATAATCTCTTGTTATGAAAAAGAAAAAAAAAAGAAACTACATTATAGGAAAAAAATATTTCTAATTTTCAAAAGGAAATCCTATTATTAGCTTTATCTCTACCATGAAATACAGTTGGGAGGGCTTAATCATATAACCATTATCAAGATCAATGACATGTCATAACAGGCAGTAGTGAGCTGTTGATGTGTCTTTCTAGTAAGAATTTGTGAGGGGGATGATAATGATCAGAATTTAGCCATCAGTTGCATATGGTTGCTAAGGAATATCTCTATGTTTCCTAAGGTAATGTTGTAACATGTTTGGATGGTCTGAAGCTTCTCAGGCAACCACATATGCCATTACCCTACGGATTAATGTATGGATGTTCATAGAAAGCTACTACACTTGCCGTGTTTTATGACTTTCAATATAATTAAATCCACATCTTCTTCTTATTTATTCCTCATTCTTCTTTCTTTTTTGGAATGTAGTTTTTTGGGTTCTTGGTGCTACACAATTTGCATTGTAGCAGGCAAAGATTCTCTACTTGTCTTTATAAAATAATAAGAAAGTTGTCCCAAACAAAGCCTTAGTCTTTCTTTAACGAGATAGTAGGCATTATGATTGGGGACATAATTCGTCGGCTGGCAAATTTTTTTTTTTTTTTCATATTAAGGCGTTTCTCTAATCTTATTGGCCACTGGAGCTACTCAACTTGTTCACATATAAACTTCTTTCGTATTCCGCCTCTTAAGGGGTTGTTTGGCAACATGATTTATGCAGGATTTATGCTAAATCCTTCCAAACGGGATTTTAGCGCCCCGTAAATCTCATGGCAGAATAAATCATCCGTTTCCCTCTTTTTGCGTAAATCTTGGATTTATTAAATTCTGCAGTTCGGCGGATTTATGAGATTTGGCCGGAGAAGCGTGAAAGGGAGAAAGGTACCTTCACAGCGATTGAGCTTCCATCGTTGCTTCCAATCAAAATGTTGTAACTTGCAATAATGTCGTCGAAGGAGCGAAATCGAACTTCAACGAAGCCGAACAACGATGAGAAAGAGAAGATAAAAAGCAAAACCTAGACGCCTCTAAGCTATTACTGGTTAACTTAATATAATTTAAATATTAATAATTAAGTAAATTAATTAATTAATTAATAGTATAATTAGTGCATAAACTAATTATCTAATTTAACTTATTTAAATCGTTAGTAATAAATTAGTGCATAAACTAATATGGCGGAGGGCTTAAAAAGGCAGATCACAGGTTTATGTTTCTATGGTTAATATTTGACATGCTTTTGGCATAATTCATGTCTACCCATCATAATCATAATGGTGAGGCTTTGGGTGATGAGACATGTTCTGACTATTGGCATTGTTATTGATTTGTCTCTGGACGGAGCTTCGTTGATCAACTCTTCTTATTCTCAATCTATCAAAAGATGAGGTGTCAAGGATGGCTTGAAAGGCCTTTAAAATGATGCAGCTATTTTATCTTATATTTAGCTCTTGTATCCGAGAGAACGGGAGGGAATAGTTAAAACAAAATAATTATTTCCCATGGCTGAGTTTTCCTGATCCTCAATTTTACTGTTTTTTTCATTGAGGACATCTAAAAATTTTAAAAAACTTAAATTGTTATTTAAGTATTAACAGTTCAATGTTTTTAGTTGTTAAGATGGAGAATTATCTGATAGTTAAATAGTTAAGTAAATCTTATATAGAAATTAAGTGCCATTTATTTACTTAAGTGCCAATTATCTGGCTACTTACACGTTTCAATTACGTGCTGATGGTATCAATTCTGCATAGTTTGTTATATGCTTTGCTTCTGCTTGTCAAATGAAGTAGCATTTGCATCTGCATTCATACAAATAATTCTTTACAAGGATCATTTGGTTGCTTGAAGTTGGAAAATGTGCTTCCACTAAAGTAACACTGATGAAATGGTTTTAATTTCAAGCATAAAATAAGTGAAAATAGCATTTTCATTTCTATGATCATCTTCTTCATGATATCTTTGATAATGTGTGGTAGCGTTTGTCATGACCATAGTTGTTGAAATTGTGTTAAAATCCATGGTAAGGTGATCCATCATTCTCTACATAAAGGATTTGGTATTATTTTTTTAGGTTTGGTGGTGTTTGAGGAGGATGATGTTGACAGGGGAAGCTCTCATGGTAACGCCCAAAACTTTAGGCTGCAAATTGTTAATGTGCTGGTTGACAGTGATATGGCAAGAGTTGCATGCAGCTGAAAAATTTCTCTAAGCATTTGTCTTAACTAATTATTGTTGGCATTTCTAAGAATTTTCTGAGCACACTTCTCCGCAAGCTCATGATGACGATGGCTAAATGCTAATGATGATGATTACAATGCTCTTTCAAAGAACTTTTGTGCTGTATTGCTTCCCAATATAAAGGTGCTATGTGTGGAAAAAAATTATCGTTACCATAATAGTTGAAATAAGGTTTATATGAGAACATGATCAGGGGATCCATAAACCCCTTTTATATGGAATTTCCTGTTGAATTTTTGTTCACATGATCAAGTATGGTGGCTCTTTGTGTAGAGATGATGCTTGAAGAGGTGTAATATTGTAATAAATCATTATTGAAATGGAGAAAATGACACTGCATTATAATGGAATACTTATATCATTTACTGATTTATTATTTATCTCCACCATGAAATCTATTAAGGAGGGTATAATCATTTGGTAATTATTCGGATTAGTGCCATACACTTAAGATGCAAAGTAATAATTTGTGAGGGCAATGATGATGATGATTTATAATTTAGCCATCGGTTGCCTATGGTTTCTATGGATATCTATATTTTCTATGGTAAAGATGTGGCATGTTTGGATGGTCTGAGCTTCTCTTGCTTCTAGGCAACCATACCTGCCATTAACATGGGGATTCATTTACAACCATTACTAAAAGGCTGCTACACTTGTATTATTTCATGAATTTCGCTATCTTCTCAGCCCTTGTCTTCTTAATGTTCCTTTAGTTTTCTATCAGTTTTGGAATTTTGTTGTTTTTGGTTTTGGGTGCTACAGAATGTGTAATCTAGTGCACTAAGATTCTCCGCTTGTCTTTTTTGTTATATATATATATATATATATATTGGATTGATAGTCGTCTAAGCAACGTGCCTTTTGAATGTTGCACCAAACCCTATTGTCTTAATGTCTATTTTTTTTTTATTTTATTTTTCCTTTTGTTTGTTTTATTGTCTATGGGCTCTGAAATTTGAGCTTTAGGTCACTGCCTCTCCCCATTATATTTGGGGAGTTTAATGGATTAAGTTCTGAGGTAAATTTTCGGAAGACAATACCCTGAGATTTCACCTCTTTTAGCAAGGACTTTAAGATCTGAGTTCTAATTTTTTATAGGCGCAAGCCC